>VZRQ01009384.1:396632-444263 GCA_013397975.1 Machaerirhynchus nigripectus | reverse complement strand
AGCCCGCGCTGAGGGACCCGTCCGACAGCAGCCCCCGGCGGCAGCAGCGACTGCCCCGCTCCCCGCCGCCCGCGCTCGCTTGCCGTGCGCCGGCTCTGCCGCGGCTGGTTCGCCTCTGCGGGAAGCGCTCCCCTGGTTCCCGGGCTCACTTACACAAAGACAGATGCTGGCGTCTCATTACACTCGTTATATCCTGTTTGCCACGCTGAAGTAATAAGGTTTATATGGTAATACTATTATGCCGTTAATGCGGCGCTGTGTTAGTCGACTGCGCGATGTCAGACATTGATTGGATATGGCTTATCAGTTTCATGACAGTTTCATCCAGGACATGATGATTTCCTCTTGGTTTTGTGCGGGGATCAGAACACACTGGTTATACATTTTGTTACTCAGTGCCATTCGCCCTGCTTTCCTTTCTTTAGTTGGACTAGGGGTTTAGTTGGACCTCAGCTAGAGGTTCTTTAAAAGTTTATAATTTAGTCTCTCTTTTAATAACTGCTCAATATAGTGCTTGAGTGAAGGCCTCGTGGTATGGAATTTCAACTTTTGCCGAAGTGAAATCCATTCAGCTCCACTTACACATGTTTTTCTTCTTAGATTTATAATAGTCTTTTTAGAAAACTGTGTTAAACTTGGAACCTAATGTTAAAAAGAAGTAGTAAAGAATGATGCATAAATCAAGACAACCTATCAAGCTCTTAAATGAGACTAAAGCAAAGAAATACATGGTCAGGCCCTTGAGAGTCACACATTCAAATGAACTCACATTCAGAGGTGGCAAATAATTTCCCAAGTTCTGTTTATGACTTAAAGAAAATCATAACTAATTCAAACTTACCATGCTAAGCAGTAAATACTTTTCCTCTGTCAGCAATTTTTATATTGTCTTTCCTTAATGTATGTTATATTGATTGTGAATGAAGATGTTTAGCCCAGGTTTTGCTGGAGTGCATCTTTCTGTTTGATAGCTTTGAAATTCATACTGCATTTCATACTGAATTTTGTCATAGCTGCCATGCTGCTAAAGAGGCAGCCATGCTGCTTTTTACAGTTGTTTTTCTAATAATCATACCATAAACAAAGTCTGTATTTGTTAGAGGAATATATCTTTTGTACCTTGCAGTTCGATCTTTTCCCAGAGGGGGGAAGTATCCACTGAGAGTGTGCATGTGTGTCTAGGAAAGGAGGAAAATGCAGGAAGGACAAAACTGAAAGTATGCAAAGAAAAGTAAGAAAAAGGAGAATGAAATTGTTTTTCTAGGCATCAAGTTAATGCGGACGTTGCATTCTGAGCAACTGTGAGACTGAATAAATGAATAGTTTTCTCATTCCTTCTCAGCATAAGTAGGACTATGTATTAATTTCACTGGATTTTTTAAAAGATGAAGGTGAGTTGTCTGAGAGAATGCTAATGTCAGATTCACACCAGGTACCTGGCATTATCCTTCAAAACACCATCTGTCAAGCTTTCGAGAGATTTGTGTTAGAGTCTAACATATGATGACTGTTAAAACACTTAACCAAGGTAAGAGTGCAACTACTTAAGAAAATGAGAATTAATGCACTGGTTGCTGCTGGGTATAAATAGAAAGGAAATGTATAGAATGGGCAGAATTTTTTTTCTAGGTGCCAGAAGAAAATGGGATTGTGGTGCAAGGATCTCTGTAGTAGTGAATAATTTCTAAGTTTAATCCATGATGAGACATTGTCTTGAGACTCTGGATTTCTGTTCTTAAGAATGTAATGTGCAATCAGCTACATCCATAACGATGCCAGCCAGGTGTTATTTTTATGGTGTCCTAAGCATTTTTGATTGTCAGTGCATTTTGTATAAAATGCGTAAGTGTAGATTTGCTTTGGAGTCCAGAACCTCAAGCATTCACTCTGACTTGAAAGTGCTGTGTTGTTTCATGTTGGCTGCTAAAACCTGAGGTTGAGGACAGTTGTACTGCTGTGTGAAACTCCAGAAGGGCACACAGGCGATAAGTATTCCAGAAAAATACTTCTGATTTTGACAGGCGATTTACTTGTAAAGATAAGATCACCCATTTTTCCTCAATAATTGCTTTTGTTTATTTGATTCTGTTGCATGTTTTTTTTTGTTTATGTGTTTTGGTGCACTTAAACGATGTTAAAACCAGCAAATTACTTATGTTTTTAATATGTAGGTCTGTGTAGGTTGACCTGTGTCAGATGCATACTTGAATCAGTAGCTATTTATCCCTCACCACTGAGGGATGACTAGAAATCACTTACTTTAGTCCTTACCTGGGTGTGGTGAAACCCCCAGAAAAGGGACATTTCCTGGGGGAGAGGATTTGCATACTTACCAAACAACATAAAGAAAGATGAGGAAAAAGGTACTAGTGCTGCTTAGATAGATACAACATGTGGAGGCAGAAACCAATTTCTGTAAAAATCACTGAGGGAATCTGTGGTGGATTCTGACAATGAACCTAGTCTCTAAATGGCTAATCGAGTGCCTTAATCAGAAGATACTTTATTTCCCCATGGCTCATTACCTGTTTCATATAGAAGTAGATCCTACATGATTGTTGCACTATTAGAAATAGAAAAGTCATTTATAAGTCATCTATTAGAAGAACTCGTGAGTGGCTGGTGGTATTTGCCTCAGCCTAAGTTTTTTCAAACTTTTGCAAAATGCATTGAAATACTCTGATAATATAATCAGTCAGTAAGGAAAATTAAATACCCTTTAATTGTAACAGGTAGTCGAACTCTAAAGAACAGGCTAGTCTCCATCTGTTGGAAAGGGCTTTTCCATATCAAGTGAACTATTTTGTATACTAGGCTGTTATAAGAGCTGGAAGAGTGTGCCTGTTTCATGTATAGTTTTAAACTATTTTATTGTAAATGGGTCACCAGTAGTTATTTTCTCAGGTCAGATTGTTCTGCTTCTAGTCAGGAGATGTCCTGGTGAGTGTATGAGGTCAGGTAATGCTTGGTCAGATAAAAAAATGTCAAAAGTGAAGAGCATGTTCTTGAGCAGTGCCTTTTGTACCCAACTTATGCTTATAATGCAGCACCCTCTAGGGCTCCAGGGAGAACAGAGAGCCTCCCTGTTCTGGTGCTGCTTCCTATCGTGGAAGAAAATGAGGTGCTTATATGTGTTACTTTTGCATGTATGTAAATATTTATTGCTTTGTGTAAGATGTCTGTGATTATGAATACAAAAACAAATGTGTGACTTTAGCTGTGAAGGTGTGGATGATAAGAAAGATACAACCAGCTGGAACTGTTTGGTAGTTCATAACTGGTTTTATATCAGCATTATATTTGATAGGCTAAAGTGTCATATAATTGTCTATATACTTTTGGGGTCAAGCAAATTATGTATGTACATATATATGTATGTATGTGTTTATTTATATGTGTGTGGCTTTGGAATATCTTGCATAGTGTATTCTTAAAGCCAGCTTTGTGTTTTGTAATATAAACATAAAGGGAAAAGGCCTTTTGGCAAGAGCTGGCCAAAGTAAGAGCATTTCTCCCCATGGAAATATCAGCATTACTTGGGTAATGAAGTAGCTAATTTCTCTCTGTATAATGACAGCGCAATTGACCTCAGAATTTCAGCTCGCATTCTGAAGGCAATGAGAATCAGGCCTTTAACTTTAATCTTGAGTTAAGTCCCTAGATCATTCCATGTGGCATAGCATGAGTTCGTTAAACCTCCAAGGTGTGTAAATTAGATTCATATAGCTCAGCTATCATTCCCATACAGGCGTCTTGTAGGATGGGACATGATTATTCAAAAGATTGGCCTTTGCACTTAGTGAGCATTAGTACAGTCTTTCATACAAGCCTGTGGTAGTTGTTCTAGCTAGTAGAAAACTGCTGACGTAATGCAAGTTCATTCTGTCTTGTATTCAGGATTTCAACTAATATACTGGCATATGTGGGTTTGGGGTTTCTTTGGACTACTGGAGATTGATTTTCTTTTCATATTGCAATGCAACTTTAGTTCATGAATATGTGTTTCTGTTAAAAACCTGGGATGGTAATAAGGTTGCTATATGAAGATTATTTGTCTTGGAAATACAGATTATGACAACCATATCCTTAGCCCTAAATGTGAAAGGCTGTTGATGAAGCCTATGACCTGCTAAAACCAGGCCTCTGATACTTTTTAATTTTTATAAATTTTTTCATTGAAAACAACTTGTGAGAATATGCATGCAAATTTATGAGTTTACATGTCTCAACAAACCTTTGGACTAAAATAAGATTAATGTAAAGTGTTAATGTAAATTCATGCGTTAATATTCATCTGTGAGTGGTCACTATTCTGCTTATTGTTTCTTTTCTTCCTGATGTTTACATCAGGTGAGAAGAAATCTGTATTCACAAAATAATTGGTATTAATCATTGTTTGCTTTGGTGTCTCAAGAAATGCACTGTCAATTCCTTGTAGATAGACGTAGGAAACATGCTAATATTCAGAGCGTGTGTTTTAGGTCTCTTGGTTTGTTAGAAACTAGATTTGTATTGATCATTTGGAGCCTTTTCAATAAAAAAGTGCAAACTCTAGATGAATAGAAGATACTTATGATTTCTGTGAAGTAGTGATGTGCTAGGCATTATGGACTTTGTTCAAAGCTGACTAAAGGCAATGGGAATTTTTCTGTTGCCATTAGTGGGCTATCAGGCAGTCCTCGTAATACAAATATGATCTATTGACTGGTATAGCCAATAGGTTTGTAATCATGAAAATTGATAGACTATACTGCAGGTATTAGAACTGAGTTTTGCTTTTTATTTTTTTTTAAAGCTGAATTTTTTTGTCGTGGTATGACACTGTGTTGTGTTCATAACTCTAGAAATACTTTTGCCTTGCAGAATGTAATGCAGATGAATCCCAAGTGATAACCAGATTTATGGAAAACAAAATATTACAAAATATTAGAATGAATATAGCAAATCAACTGTTACGTTTATATTGACCTCAGCTTTTTAGTCATAAAAGGAAGGCTTGCTTCAGAGGAGAGAAAAAAGAAATGATAGATTTAAAAAAAATGATAATAATAAAATCCTCTTTCAGACATCTGAAGCAACTTAGGACCATTTGATCTGTGACCTTAGAAAACATGTACTTTGAAACACAGTAAATTGTTTTGCAAAGAGGCAACAATATGACTGCAGTAATTGAAGGTTAGATTCTGATACCCTGGTTTAAACTAAAAGGTGCTTTGCTCTTTAAATAGTGCTGTTTGAATCGGTGGACCTGCTAAAGGTGCAATTCAGTGCAAATAGCACAATTTAGTACCAGCTGCTCAAGGGAAGGTCAAAGGCATTTGCTGAGGCTTATCTGGATGGCCAGAGCCTCATCAACAAAGTGCTGTTTTTTTGGCAACATGAATGTTTTCCTTGAAGGAGAAGAGTATTTTTTTACTTGTCCTGGGAATTCTTTTAGTGAATGTATGTCATATTTAGTCTCCTTGATGTATATATATACATTCAGGGTGCAACTGCTGTAACTGTCCATCTCTTCCTCTGTATCTCTAAGCAGACATTTTAAAATTCAAGAATTTGGAAAAATGTAATATTTGCAGTTAGTACCAAGAGAAGGCAGAATACCTGGACAGCTGAGTAGAAAATTCCAGTCAACTGTTAACTTCCTAGGCACTGAACACCTGTGTAATGTGTAGAATAGAGTGGCCATTCCTAACCAGGAGGTGGCATGATTGGGCTCCACATGCCAAAATAGAGCTTCATATCCCGGCACCTTCTGTGAAAGGGCTAGTCTGGTCCAACAGATACATAAAATTCTTCTTCATTGGATGTATACTATTCACATTTAGGCAATATGCACACAATATATACTGACAACCAGATTTGCTGGAGCATGCTGGGCTATTTAGTAGTCTATAAAATCTGATATGATCAGCAGTGAGCCGTGCACGAGTCTTTTAATAAAGGCTAAACATCTGCCTAACCCACCAAAGCAGTGCCATGAGAGTGAAATAGTTCCTCCATGACACAAGGACACAGGTTTCAAGCTCAAAAGTATGAGATATCTTGGGCCTTACTTTAGAAGGCATAAATGTAGCTGCTGTTTGGTAGCTCCTCTCCAAGGTTTATTAAAATGGGAATATATTACAGCTTTCTGTGCCTTGTAGCTGTACCGTAGGCTACACATGCTGCTTATATAAAACAGCTGTTTTCTGGATCGGCTGGGTCACTGCAGTCACCTGGCACCTCAGGTCAGGGTAACAGTGCCTTTTCAAAAACAAGCAGTTTTTAACTGTTTCAGTTTGTATCTCTTTTCTCTAACAAACTGCTGAACGTGAAGGAAAATTCAATGTTGTCACTGATTTTAGAATATACATTTTTCTTTAAAATATTTTGAGAATAAATATTAGGAAGAGTGTTTTCATCAAGGACTTGAGGTGTTAAGAAAACATACAGGATAAGGGAAAAAAAGGCTGGTTTGCAGGTGGATCCTGCGAAGCATTGTGAAGGTGTACATTCATCTTTTCTTCAACTTGCGTTTTTCAGTCCTTGGATATGGGTATCAGTGTGCTACATCAAAATAAGCAAGGAAGCAGACAGTTTTTAAAATCAAGTGTATAAAGTATGGAACTTTACTGATGCTGCAGTTTAATCTTTGGCTGTGTAAACAAGTAAGATTGTGCAGTCTGACCAGAAAAATGGAAAACCTTAATATTTGTGTAAAGATCTGATGTGCATAGTACATGGAGTTTTGGCTTGTACTGTTACACCTTCAATGATTACATTCTAAAACTCCCATCTGTAAGATGTAGACTGATGCTGAATTTAATTTTAATCTTTGAGATCGCAACATGAAAAAAGCTTCCTAAGAAATGTGTATTATTCTTACTACTTTTAGTACAAAATTTTTCTTTTTTAAATTTGCAGGCAAAAATAATCCTGGTTATTACAGTCCTCTGTAAATCCTGTCATATTTTAATTAGAATCCTGCTGGAAATGAGTACAGCTCTTTCCTTATCCTAAAAAGGGCTGAAACTAATAAAAACTAGAAGAACTATTCAAGATTGCTAGCAGATTAAGAACCTCCAACTCCCTTACCCCCCCCCCAAAAACCCCTCCTGAAATGATGTATGCCTGTTCCTGATTTCACAACCTTTTGCTGTTGAAAGGGAATTTTTTAGTTTGAATACTGAAAAAATTATCAAGCAGGACTTCTAATAATGCTAATATGGCAATGTTGAAGGTCATCCACACTTAATTAAGATGGTAAAAATTTTTGATGATCCTATATGGCTGTATATGATATAACCAAAGACATTTTAAAAACTTCAAATGCTCTGCTTGCAGTGGGCATTCCTGTTTGTTGTTCTTGGGTTAACATGATGCAAAGGCTGAAAGACACAGGGCAGGTCACTGCTGTTTTAGAATTTCTCTGCACCTGTGGCAGTGCTCATCAGGTAGTCTAGTATCTATCTCTTGTTGTAAGGGTTATACTGATAGATGCAAAAAAAAGTCAAAAGCTTTTGATTAATAAAATACTTTGAATTCTGGCAATCAATGTAACTATTAGAAAAAGTGATACTGCGTGCTAGTCTAGATTTATTAAAACCCGCATTCCTCCTTTTTGCTCTGCTTTGGCTCTGGAAAAAAAACTTCTACTTGTTTCACAGCAGAAGCATTTTAGCTTTGCTAACTGGTAGAGGCAGGTGTGTCTTCAGCAAAAGCAAAAGTAGGGATCAAAGCCCCTGGCTCATAATCAGTCAATTTCCAAAGAGCAGCACTGCAAATCAAGGAAAAATAGTTTTCCTAAGAGGTTTGAGCACTGGAGAAGAAAACAAATCCCCTACTTTAATGTTCCCTGAGATTTAAGTGTATGTTTCAAAGCTCTCTTTCAAATAACTGGTGTTAGAGAACTTGCCATGAAATCAGGGACTGTGTGTGTATGCTCTAAAATGGCTTTTGGGTTGGGTAATTGAAAAATTAACTTAACTTACCTCTCACAGTGCAAATTTTTATGTCTGCGTTTCTGCTAATGTATGCTGATATTGCTGGTTTTTCTAAATATTTCTAAGCAAACTTGTTTGTTACATTTTGTCTTTTTTGAGGTTGTGGAAGGAACTTTTTGGTGTTGTCAGGGGTTGCTCTGAGGTCAGTGTGAGCTCTAGCTGGGGAAAGAGTGAGACTGTTTTTCCTAAATACTTAGGACTACACTGATTTTCTGCAGCTGTGGAGCTGGTTCCCTGACTTTCCCATTTTAACTAACACTGATTTTTCTCCAGTTCTTCTGAAAGGAGCACCAAATTTAAGTGACTTACTGTCTCTTCTTTTGTTGTTTGAAGGGCAAATTAAGGACTGATAAAATAAATTCTAAGAGATCTTTCTCCTTCCTGTCTTCAGATAGCTGTTCAGCAAGAAGGTGGAGAATTAGTTTTGGTAAATGATGCTTATTATCCTGGTGACTCCATAGGGCTATAGAGCTATCTAATAGCTTTAGCTTTTGCACAGATGCAGATATGCAATTATTTCACAAATACTTGTATGCAAAGTAATAGGGTTTAGCCCATTGTAAAATTTGAATCATGCTTGTAGATCCAGGTAAATATATGAATGATATCACTTTAATACTATGCTCAAAAGCCATTGTTAGGTAATCTGCCACACTCAGTTCTTACATTGCATCGACTCCTTTTCCTGGTCCTACGCTCCTATTTAACAAGATCGTTCTGTCTTTGTAAATTCAATATTGGAGAATGCCCTGATTCTCTTTGATTTGTTAGGGGTTGTCCAGATGCTGCTGCTGTTACAGGAGTGGTTGGTTTGTTCATTACTTGCTGCAAATGGTTTTGTGAGAACGCCAACAGATCAGGTTGTGCATAAGTCTGTAAGAAGGGTTTTACTCATCAGTGTCAAAGGGATCCAAGGTCAGCAGTGAATGTGGGAAAACAGGTGTTTGTGTTACCTATTTTGTTACTCTTCTTTTTCTGAAGACTAACCTGGGTATATAGTAGCTGAGCTGTGCATGACAAGAAGATGTTCATGGAGTACCAGCTTGTTAAAACACACAAACCATCTGTTCAGCACGAAAAGTCTCTTGCTGCTCCAAAATGTATGAATAATCTGGAATGATACATCAGATGCAAGGGAGAAGAGAGGACGAAGTTTTTGCTAGAAATATTTTGATTAGAATGTTTTTTTTAAAGGAATGTTTGTACTGTAAGTTATCCAAGTGCTTCTTATGGTAGAAGTGGAAGGAGATGTTTTCAACATAAAGTGGAAATGGAGCAGCTTGGTTTTGACACGAAGCAGGAACTTGACGTGATTCTGCATCCATCCAAACACTTGAGATGTCCTGGTTTGGAGTCAAACAGAAAATAATTAGAAGCTGCTGTGATCTTTTGCATGCAGCTTTCTGCTTCTTGATATTTCAACTCTGTCCCGTCGCACAGCCTTTATTTAAAGGTTGGGTTTTATTTTTTAATGGTGAAAAAGTAGTTAGAGAGAAGGAAGAACTGGGAAAAGGGAAGAGAAAATGGAGGAAAGGTAGAAAAAGGAGAACAAAATAATGGGAAGATTGTAGGGGAAGTGGAAAAGGGAGTATCAGTTGAGAAACAGATATAGAGAAGAAAACAAAATACGCTCAGAAAATACAAATTTAACAGGTGAAAAATATTCAGTTACTTTAGGTCTAAGCAGCTGATGAAAGCACAAATATTGAACATTTAATGAGGACTTCTGGAAGCTTTTAGTTAAGTTCTGTTCAGTTTAAATGGATAGATAAAAGTAGTATAATAAGCATTTGAAAATGCTGTTGGTTTATTTAAGAGAAAATAAAATTAAATGCAACTCTCTGAAAAGCTTCTGTTAAGAATTACAGAGTTTTGATACTGTTGCATTTCATGTGTTCAGAGAGACGTTTTTGGTTGTCTGCCATCCATATATTTGTGTTTAATTATCCAGTAATTAAACACAACAATCTATTTTGCAGTGATTCTCCCAATTTTATACTAAACAGCAACTGAGATCTTGCATGTTAGTATTATTTACAATCCTTTTGGAACACTATGGTTAGCCGGTTCATAGTTTACTTATGCTTTTTATTTAAAAGGTAGGCTTATAAGATTGAACAGATTGAAGTTTTAGATATGGAATTCCCTTCTTTCTTTCATAACAGTCTTCAAACTTTGGAATGGAGTGTACTAGTGTTAGGAGCTCTGAAGTTGGACTTCTATTTTTATCAGCTACAACTCACTAAGTTCTCAGGCCAAAGATGAGATTATGATGGTGGACATTTTATTCAGCCTGATGGAATTGCACAGAAGAGAGTTCAGATGTGCCAAGATTATATTGAGAAAGTGTTTAATTGTGGAGTCTGCAGGAGATTAGAGAGCAGCAGCCCTCACAGTGATGTGAGCACCAAATTGCAGCCAACTGTCCTGTGTTTTGTAAACTCACTGCTGTACTATCCATAAACTGAAACAAAATGTTTGGAGAGGATAAAAATAACTTTGAAGGACAAATAGTAAAAAGATTGCATGAAGCAGTGGATTTAAAAAGTAGTCTTGATTGACAATTCTAATGTAAAATTATTTTGCTATAATGTTGGATTTTGCATCTTGCTGGCTTTCACGGTAAAAGGCAACAATTGGAATGACTTGAATTGGGTCATTTAAGTTTGAATTAAGTTTCCCATCTTAATAAATATTAGTGATTTAAAATTAGTGATTTAAAAAAAAATATATATACACACATTTTGTAAGACATTGGAAGGCTATGTTACAATTTTTTTATTGGAAGCCTTTTTTGGGCAGCTTTAGCACTTGTGATATTACTCAGTAAAGGGTAATTCAGGTCCATACACTGGTTTAAAATGAAAAAGTGAAGTGAAAATTAGGAAAAGATACAATGTCGTACAAGATATGATAAGGTTATTACCCCTTCAGCAGACTCTGTTGTAGCTGTCAGAGGCACGAATCGTGTGACCTAACTGAAATTCGAGGTGAAATGTTTGTCTTCCTGTTGCTTGCGTCTTGTTTGTGGGGCAGGTGTAGTCCAGGGTGAGCACCAGAGCCTGATTTCCTCTGGTTGTACAGGGCAGCCCACTTCTTGGAGTAGAGTGCTACTCTCTTCCCTCTAAGCCCTAACCCTAACCCTCTCCCATGCTTCTGTTTCTCAAGAAAACCAGGATTCTTGGTAGAGAGAAGCATTGCTGTGTTGTAGGCTTGGCCTAGGATACAGCTGGATGAAGACCAGAGCTGGGGCTCAAGGATGGACTTCACCAGTTTGACCTAAATGAAATACTGAGTACATCTGGTATTTCCAGTCAGACTTCGGTGTTTGGTCTCTTTTCATTATATAAATTTGGTCACTTTCCTTATATAAATTAATATGCTGGGGGATAGTTTCCTGCATTAGTTTCTGGCAGTGTGAAATTTTTGTTGACATTTTCTTCATGATTTGTACCATTCTGTAACAGTGGATCAGAATCAAACTCCAGAACTATTTTAAGGCATGCTTTTATTTTAACATTATTTTTTCATGTTTTTATGTTAGGCATATGGACTATTTGAAATCCATCTTAAGCCATACTTCCATATATATCAAAAAACCACTGAGCTGTGGACTATTACAGAATATCTTATGTCATATACAGCAGATTTCTAAAGTAATAAAATTGATATGCAGGATTGTATTATATATAGCATCTTCTCATTAGGTTATTTTAGGTAAGGGAGAGAACATTCATCTAGGAAAAAAAACCAGCTACAAAGTCTTGCAGCTTTATGGTTTGATTCCTCTTGTCCCTTTCCCACTTGCCCAACCAACATAATAAAATTTTTGCCTGTAGCGTTCCAGAGACATGATTTTTCTTATGACAGTGATGGGTGTTTTCCTTCTGTTTGTTTTTATTTTTGACATGGGCTACAAGCCTTAGTGATTTCCTCAATACAAATATCAGTTTGATAAATTTTAATGGACGTTTCATAATCTGCAGTCATGGTCACGCCTTTTAGCATATACTTTTTAAAAATTGCAGTCTTGGGAATTGGGACAAAAATTTTGTTTTCGACCAAGGGTTTTGCCCAGAGTCCATAAAGTGCTTGGCCTTAACATTTTAACTTAATATAGCAGGTGAAAATTTATTCTGCCAGCCATCTTTAGAAAATCATTCTTCTCCTTAGTAACACTGGCAGTAGGAGTTTCAGCTTTATGTGAAACCACATTATTTGTGTATTTTGCCTAACTCTGTTTTTCCTCAGATTCTGAGGAATTGTGACTGCCAGATCTTTCCATATTGATTTCTGGTCACTTGTACCTCAGATGAGAACACCTACTTTGATATTTTTGTCTCTCTTACTGAATCCTAACATATGGGGGGCACTTTGTTTTCATTACAACCAAAATACAGAAGCTGTTGGCTTTTAAACTGCTGCAGGTGGGCTCTCTTTCAGTAATCTCCAAGATGCCATGTGGCCATTTTGGTCATGTTCATTCCAGAATGCTTAGAAAATGGAGATTGTTTTACTAAATAATTTCTTTTCTTTTTACTTCATATTTAGAGTTGCTTGTTGTGTAGTTTAGACAGGAGTAGGTCACCAGTGGTTGCTTCAGATGGCCAGATGGGATGGGATGGGATTTTGTTACACTGTTTACTATCCCAAGGCGCTTTGGTATCTTTCCATTTGTCTTGTGGGGCACACGGCTTAGTTGTTATCTTTTTTTTACAGTGCTCTTTGTTAAATTTATTGTGTTAATCTTCCTCCTGCATTTGAACATCCTGCATCTTGAGTCTTAACTCAGCTCACCTGTTGAGCTTGTGACGGGACACCCTCCCTTTCCAGTTGAGGGTGAAAGAGCAGAGGAGGCTGCTGCTTCGCTAAAGTCCTTTATTTTGCAGTTCCATAGTTTTCTGAAGGTGGAGTTCGAAGGGCATACGCGATAAGGCAAAGCAGCAGCGGCAGCGACAGCAGGCTAAACAGCTTTTTTTCTTCTTCTTGTTTTTTGTTGTTGTTGTCGTCTAACTAACTTACAGAAGTGCGGATTGTATTTGTTAATTAACCAATAAAATTAACACACAATTCTTGTTTTCTTTTCTTAACTTATCCTGGTCTAATTCTAATGATCGTAAATCTTACACAAATCTCACATAGGTATTACACAGATTTGCAAATATAGTTTTTATCAGCTCTTATTGTTTATGTGAACACTGTCTAAAAATTGTGAACAATATAGTTCCATCTATGTTTTGTCTAGAGTAAGGAAATTCTGTGAAAGGGTAAAACTGCTGCAGTACAAACTGTGTTTAAGGTCTCTTTGCTGCAGCTTTTCAATGTTTAAGGCACTTAGCATATATTTCTACTAAGAGTTAAAAATCTGTATTTCTATTGCACTTTGGTGTGATTTCATGTATCTCAGCTTATCCAAAGGTTTTAATTCAGTCCCTGTGCTTTGGTTTTGCTCTGGGCCTGGGTCCAGAGAAGCTCTCGCTCCAACACTCTACAACTCTTTTGAGGAATGTTCCAAATCACAGGGGATTTGTTTAGTTTATCTAAATTTTATTGTCTTCATCCCTAAAAAAGTGGATCTTCTTGGAGCATACTAATGGGTGTATTGTACCTTGGGTTGTAGTTCTCTGCAGCATGTGAGTTCCAAGATCTTTTTATTTAACTTCCAAACTCCTCCAATGTGAGGTTTGGCTTCTTTATAGAGCACCTTTTTCTAGCTACAATCCCAAGTGGATGGATTTATTAATGTATCAAATTCAGGCTGTTTCACTGAAACATAATACTGAGTCTTTAAACAGGTTTGGTTTTTTTTTTTTTTCCCTGAGCATCTTCCCCTAGAGTTGAATTTCAGTTTCTCTCTTCATCCTTAGATATTGTTCACATTGCTCTACACTGTCAATCTTCATTTAAACAGGGTAGAAAAATAAAAACTGAAATTTAGTTTTAGTAGCTTCATGTTTTCTTTCCTTTGCTTAGGTTAAATAAAAACTATTAAAAATGTCAGAAGCTTCTGGAGATGGGTTTTGGGGGCTATTACCTCACTGACATTTTATGGCAAGGAATCTACTTCAAAATTGCTTGATACTCTTCTTGCATGGTAGAAAGTGCTTAGTTCTATCGGAGTCTAGTAGTGGTGGAATTAATTATGACAGTATTTAAAAAGATAATAAATGTCAAATAAAAATAATGTGTTCAGATGTTGCTTAGCTCAGAACAGAAGGCACAGATAAGAAAACATGAAGCTTTCTGGTAAAAGTAACACAGAAAAAAATTAACGTTTTCTGAAACATGCCGCTAAAATTCCTGAGGAGAAAAATCAGTGAAGACCTTGTTACTAAGTCTGTGTTACGTCAAACTTTTTAGGTGTCTCTGCAGTGCTGTAAGGAAGAAGGTTATGATTAGACATTTTGGCTGCATATGTGGGGTTTGTGCATGAAGAAAGACTTCAAAAGTGGCAAAAATTAAGTTTAGGTGCCAAAGTTAAATGCCTGATACATGCTCAACTTCTGTTCCAAGTACCTCTTTTCATAACCAGCAGCTTTGTTGGGGGGGATTCTGTTCAGGCTGAACTTTGCTAGTCCACAATACAATTTGCTAGGGTAAATAAATTGGACCACACTTCATTGTTGTGGGTGTTTGCTTTGAGAGTATTTTGCTTTTCCGAGTTCAAACATAAATGTTTCATGGATGTGCGAACAAGGGGAAGTAAATTAGGGGTTTGGGGCAAGTTTTTTCTTTTTGCTACTTGATTGAAAATGACACATTTTTGCAGTGGACTCCAAAAATACATTCTTGACTCCTAATTCTATTGCATGGGTGGCTTCTGGCCATCTCTGCCAACAGGTAGAGACAGAGGACAACATCAAAACCTTTCCCAAAGCTTAACAAAAACACTATTAATAGTGTTATCCTATCCCTACATTGGAAAATTCTTCTATTATGGTTTATAATTTAAAAATATTTGCCGACTAACACAGTACTGCTTAATAAAAGCAAGTTCTCTTAACTCTAAAACTGCTGAGAGTATCTGCATTGTATTGCTTCTGCCTTCAGCTTTACTTTGTGCATGATGCTGCTATTGATACCAAAGTGATTTTAGATTTTCAAAGACTGAAATGTTTTTGAACTGATTACTTGCCAAGACATGAAGTTTTGGATACTTTTTTAACACTATCTCTGTTCATTTATTCCGTATTGGAGGGTATAATTTCAATAATTACAAATTTCAGTGGGGCCTTGTGTTTGTCCTAAGAGCTTTCAGTCCAGACAGCAACTTGCTATCCATTTCTCTCCATTGAGTAAGTGAATGAATTAAGGTAAAACTGTCTCATAACCTGTGAGACATCTCTGTTGCCTATAATAGTCCATAGGGTGCTTTTTCATCTGGCTGACAAAAGGCCCTCAGGAATTTAGTCCCTCATTTGAATGCTGAGTAGTATAAAGGCCATAATCTTGTGACCTCTGAGTTCTGTAACTTCCCCATCTCTCATGATTTAAATGCTTCTAGCCTGAGGTACATGGACTGGGAAGGGATGTTTGGTCCAGAGGCAAGTCTCAGTACTGCCGAGATAATTATCTTACTGTAAGAGTTATTCTGAAAGAAAAATACTACCATTTTACAGTAACAATTTATTGGAGACCTTTAAAAAAGAGTTTTCAGGTGCCAGCTAATCTCAGCCATCATAACATTATTGCTATCACTTTAAGAAAAATACCTGACACCTGCAGGGGAGAAAAGTTCAGTCTTTGATGTCCATTTGTGTTCATTCCTAAAGGGATATCTTTCACCTGTTTTCTACAACTTTACAAGCAACCAGTCACTAGAAAACATGGCTATTGATGTTCAAACTTAACTTTTAAAGATTGTTCTTTTGTGCCTGAATTGAGGTATAACTCATGTTCAAGTCTATTATTTCTGTATGGAACTTCAGACATAACCCTATGGTGTTAGTAAATTACATGAACTTCAGACTGAGGGATGATGCAGCACATTCCTTTTGGAGAAAATTTGGGAAGACATATTTGAGGAAAGATTACAGCTAGTGAACAAAAGAAGTTTTCTTTAGTGGCGGAAATACATAATTTCTTTGGTTGTTGGTATTGCTTTGTTTGAAGTGGTTGAATAACCCATGCCCACTAACCATCTTTTCTGGGTGTCATCTGTTCCATGGTTCCTCACTCAATGGTCCTGTTGGGTACGAAAGCCCTCTGGTGCTTTCTTCCCAGGAACTGGATGGATGGAAGCCTGTTGCTTAAGATACATAGTGGATGGGGGGGGCAGTTGAAGTTGCAGTATCTACTACTTACTGTATATATACATGTGCATAATAAGTCACTCAGTTTTTTCCACGTTATAGTGAGGATCCTGCACCTGGAAGTTCTTAATTAATGTTTACTTTCTTTTTATCATTCTTTTAAATAATTCTTGTGCTTTACTGAATTGTCCTATGTCATGTGATGCCATTGTCTCACGTGGTTTACAAGCTCTAGGACGTAGGTGTGAGGTGCTATATCAGTGTATGGTGGTAGTACGTATTAATGTTTTTATAATTTGTTGTGTGTCAGGAAACTAATCACTGCAAAACACAGTTGCCTGTGAATGCCATCAGCAAGCCTTGGGTTCTGTCCTGGAGATGCCTCCTACCCAGTTGTCACTGTTCATATTACCTGCTCATTCAATTTCAGTTCAGTTTGGTCTTTTCCAGTTAAGTATTGAACCTATGATTTCTTCATCCTTTCTCTCAGTTAATGTATTTGGAAGTTTTTCTTGATTATCTCTGCAAGTGTACCAACCAATAACCAGTGTATCCTGGCCTGGATAGGAAGGCCTTCCTTCCCTAACAGCAGGATCTAGACTGCACTGTTCGTTGTTTTGCAAAATAATCCAGTTGTTCTTAATGTACCTCTTACAACAACACTGTCATCTTCTTCTAGGCATTTCTTTGTTTCTTAAACAGCAAGCTGCTTCTGCCCCCTTTGGATTTTATTCTATCTTTTGTGTACCCACACATGCTGTTCTGATTTCAACAAATGTCAAACACATTAAGTTGTAAAACATGTATCTTGTTCATTTTTTTTCATTATTCGTCTTGCTTATATTTTCAGAGATGAGGTAATGGTAAGAACCTGCATGTTTATCCAATGCACTTTTTAAAAACCAGCATCCTGTCTTTTCCAGAATAAACACACACTGATATATTCGAGTTACTAATTTACAGGGTTGCAGCAAAGAAAACCGATAATGGATAGGAAGGACAGTAGGAAAAGAAGGGAGAATGCTGGGCTGGATATTATTATCAGTTTTCTTTTTAGGAAGCAAAAATCTTTGAGCAGAGGAAACCAGCATGTGTCTAAGGCACCAGAGCTTAGTTGAACGAATTCCCTGAAGAGCAAGTAAATCCATGTGAATTGAATTGTGTGAATGAACACTATTTAAAGAAAAAAATCTACAAAACCTCAAACCTCTTGATTGGTAGTTGCCTGAGTTATCATTAAACAGCTAGTAAAGGTTGGGATAATAGAGGAGCCGATGTGAGAGAGATAGGAGACAACCTAGAGAATTAAGCTTGAAATAACTGGAAAGGAGGCTTGTAAGGGTACAAGCATGAAGGAAGTGAAAACAATACAGCATGTAGCTGGAATAAAGATAATTACAAGAGAAAAAGTGAGAACAGGTGAGAAAGTTGAGGAATAGGAAGGAGGGATCATCCTATGGCTGTTCGCAGTCATAAAAAGACTACAAAAGATTTTGCAGCAGCAAAGTCTAAGGACAAAAATAGGGTTTCAGTAAGGTCACAGAAGCAAGAAAGTGGTTACATGTTTTGTAGTGTAATGCACTGGAAACTACAAGAAGGAAGAGACCCATGGTGGAGCAGTTTATAAGAAACGGAGCCTGTGGAAAGAACTCACTTTAGGAAAGTTCATGGAGGACAGTCTCTCATGGGTGGGACCCCATCCTGGAGCAGGGGAAGTGTGTGAGGATTCCTTCCCCTGAAGAGGAAGAAGTGGCAGAGTCAATGTGGGATGAATCAACCTCAATGCCTTGCACCTGTGATGGGGAGGGACAAGGGAGAGAATCAGGAATAAAGTGTTGAAAAAAGCTTTCCTGTCTGTCCTTCCAGGAGTCCCCCTGTCAGTCACACTTGCACACCTGAGCTGGGACCGAGGCCCCTTCAGAGCTACACCCCCACACTCACACAGTCACACCAGGCTTCCGAGCTGGCTCAGCCCCAGCTTTCCCACAGCAGAGTCTCAGATGAACCAATCCTTAAAATAATTTAATCTTGGTCCAGTAACAAAATAAAAAAAATATAGCTCAAGCTGGTGCNCCAGAGCTCAACCTGCAGCTCCCACTGCAGCGGCTCACCGAGATACCAGCACTGAATGGATTCCTCCACAAAAATTAAGACTGGGAGGAAGGGACGGGTAGGGGGAGGGGGAAGATGTTTTTAGGATTTGATTTTATTTCTCACTCTTCTGCTCTGATTTAATTGGTAATAAATTCAGTTAATTTCTCCAAGTCAAGTCTGTTTTGCTGATGACAGTAACTAGTGAGTGATCCCTCCCTTCCCATTTCTCAACCCAGGATCTTTTTGCTGCATTTTCTCTCCCCTGTCCAGCTGAAGAGGGCAGTGATAGAGCAGCACTGGTGGTCAGCCCACCATAGCTCATCCATTTCAGGCCAGTAGTTTGGATTCAGCTAGCAGCCTCCTTTGAAATGTGTTATTTTTTTAGCACTTGATTTCCTGCATTGCAACTTCTTCTAATCTTCAGTAGCTTTGTTGGTAGTGTTACTGTATTTTTTTGTAGTGCTCCCTTTTTTTATACAGTATCTGGTCTTACCTTGAAATAGCACCTGCAAGTGACTTGCTTTTTTGTTAAGTAGAAAAAACTTTTCGTAGGTGTGTTATATCAGCTAAAGGCTGTCTGATACCATGGTTGGTGCAGAGTATATACTGCTTTCTCTCCACTTGGGAGCAAGGTAACATACAACGTTACATTGATTCACTGTTGTTGTGGAACGAAGAATAAGCAGTAAGCAAAAGAAAAGCAGAACGTTAACCTTTTGGATTAATAGAGTATGGAAGATTTGCAGACAACATAATTGCTCAAAGAGTAAGCAGATTAAAATGGGATACCCACTAATAAAATTCTGCTATTCCAGTACTGTAAACTTGTTTCTTTTTAACAAGAGCATGCAGAAATGTTGGGCAGCTGTGTTTGGGAGTTTGTAAGCATCACAAAAGCAAAGTGAGCGAAAAGAGATGGCAAAAATTGTAATGCCATTCTGGGCCAGCATCTTGGGGATTAAATTCCAAGAGACCTGTGCACCACTGTGCATTCTAAAGAGGGTGTTTATTACTTGTGGGGTGAATGTGGGCTACTGCAAGTCTTCAGACCAAATAGAGCATTATTGCCTCTAACACATGCCATTTAGGACTGTCATGCTAATATATGTGGATGGATGCAGAAAGGGAATGGTGTAAGCTTTACCAAGAACCCAAACACTGACTGGCTGCAGCTGGTTTTTCCTGCTCAGATAATGAACCATGCTGCAGAAGTGAGGAGCGCCCCAGTTTGGTGACTACACACTGTGGATGCCTGCTGTGTGGGATGTCTGCTATCCTCCAGCATATACTTTTCTGCTTAGAATGAGATCAGTGTTGTTGAATTCTGTTCGTTTGACACTGCAACTCTCTCCAGGTTCAGCAATGCTAAATGTTAACCTAGTGCAGCAATTTGAAAAATAGTTTTGTATTAAAACTAATGCAAGTGGAGTTGCATTAATCTCTAGTGATGATCATATTTGCCAACTGGGTGCCTGTTCCTGTTTGGCATTTGACTCTTCATATTCAGTTTCTTGTTATTTTTTCCCTTGACTTCTTCACCCTGGAGTTCTTCCTTGCATGAAGCAGGTCTGCATTTAATCTCTAAGAGTTTTATTTTAAAAACATATTATGTCTCTTAAGGCAGGAAGTGTTTAAACTGCCACTTGCCATGTTTTGCTTATCACTTACACATTTTGGTCGGATAATAAAATCGCTACTGAAAGTTCTTACAGCCAGCAAAGAAAGTCAAATGCAATATTCTCAATGACACTAATAAATATGGGCTCCTTAACCTGAGCTTTTATTAAGTTGGTATATTCTTTGTAGTCTAAAAGATAATTGCATTTTGAATAAGTCAAATGTCAGTTTTATGTTTTACGAACTGTACAAGTAAAGCTCTTTTTGATCTTCAGCCTGAAAAATTCCCATTAGATCATCTCTAAGTCCACCAAAACAGTGGAAAATTACAATTCCAAGATTAAATGGTAAGGAATTAAGGAAGAAAGAATTTGAAAGTATGAATCTTTCAATTTTATTCTCCTACTGTACAGTCTTCTTTCAAATTTAAGTGGGGTACTGAAGCTTGATGGGCTGCCTAAAAGTTCTGGATGTGCATACAATTTCATCCTAAAATCTAGATATTATTGACAGAACTCTTACACAGTTAAAATTAGTTCCTAGCTCTTCTTACGTGTTTTGACTCATTTTTGATGCATTGTTCTAAGTTCAGTTTTGTTAAATGGCTCCTTGGGTTTTACCAATTGAAAAATTTATCTACAGTTTTAATAGAAGGAATGTATTTTGCTAACATCTTCCCAGACATCCCATTGAAAGCATGACATACCGTAATCCTTCTAGAGTACTGGTACAAGAAGGATTTTTATGTTCAGTAGAAATGAACGTTGTTGATCTAGATGATACTTGGTTTAAAAAGCAGAAATATTTTCAGGGGTCTTTAGAAATTTGTTTGTTACAAAAGCAGATATACCATGATTTCTAGTAACTCTGAGTTAGCAATTACTTGGTATCTTCCTAGTGTTTAGAGATACTTTAATAATTTCCTCTAATAATTTATAATTTTGTTTTATTTTGTTATTATTTCCTTTTCTTCTGTTGAATCTTGGTAGTATTTTAGCCTTTTCGATCTTTTGAAATTTTCAAAAATCTTTGCGTTTTCAAATATACTTACTAGCAGTACTAGCGTTATCTCAGCCAGTTTTCCAAGTCACTTACAGCGATGTCTCCTGATCCTTTTTCTTCTGCAAAGACTTCTGTCTTCTTGCCTTCTTCTCGTCTTTCCTCTTGCTTTCTTTCTGCCGCAAAGCATTTGGAATCTCTTTGGCCCCAATTGCCCCTTCAGCTCCTGACAGCTGAAGAAGTACAAGGACATTCATCCTGACTAGAATCCCAACTGATACACAATTCCTGGGCCATGCCGCAGCAAGAAATCTGCCTTATGTTAAGCAAGTACAACTTTAGTCAGGATTGTTTCCTTGAGCTTTGTGCCATGTCTTACCTATATGAAATTAGTATAAATTCTAGTATGTTTAAACAGTCTGAGAACTAAAATCTGATTGATCTAAGTAGTGTTTAACCCAAAACTGTTCCAAGATCTTTCACATTTTAAGCCTACATTGCTGTGTTAATCATATTTTTTTAACAAAGGCTGCAAGAAAAAAAGGAATTCATTAGCTCTGGGTTTCTTGTTGTTATCTGTTACTATCTTTATTGTCCCTTTGGGCTAGTCAGAAATGTGCTTAGTAGTGTTTCCTTTAATTCCAGCTTAATCTAAAAGTGTGACTTGGTTTATGGTAAAAAGCAGTGAATAGCACCATTTCTGAAACACACTGCTAGTAAATCTAAATTTACTTTGTAAGAACAGAAATATACCTGTGAATTATTTGGTTTTGATGGTTATATGCTATAAGGTATCATCATTCATGTATTTTAAAACAACAAATTGCAGTATAAAGGAGAAGAAAAACTACAGTATTGGACTAACAAAGATGAAGTATTAATTTTAAATTATTTTTCTACTCAAATACAACTACTGAATTCTAAAAACATGTTTTAAAATTTTGAGAGTAGGGATGACTCATGAAAATTAGTATTATGAAAATAACCCAAACAGATAAAACAGATAGTACTTCCTTATTTTCCACCTGCTTCTCAATGCCAGAGAAGGTTTCCTTCTTATTCTTTATTCTGTTGCCAGGACTTAACCAAGTCCTGCAGACATTCAGTTCTGCACTGCTTGAACACAGGAGGGGTCTGCCAGTGTGTGTTCTCCACATGGTCAACTATTGCTGGTTTTCCTACACTTAATGTTTCTAAAGCAAGCCAATTATTTTATTTTTTATTTTATTTTCCCCCCATTTTTTTCTGGAAATAGTGTGAGGCTACAAAAAAACCCATGAAAAATGGAGAAACAATAGTTAGCCAAACAGCTCCCCAAAGCCCCACAATAAATCAGTTCTGTATAAAGGTAGCACAGCAGATGGTATAAAGTGGGGTAGTGTAGTTCAGCAGTCAGTCACCAGCAAAAAATGTAGAATCTGCGTCCAGCGAACAGCGGCATCTTGGCGTAACTATGCAGATATTGTAGCTCTTTGCTCCCAAACAGTTCCTCCCCAGGAGTCACATATATATTAGTTTGCTTGGAGGTAAAACTGCCAGCTCGTTTCTCTTCTGTGCTGCTTCAGCTCATTTTCCCCCAGCTAGCATTTCCAAGAATGACTGCCAGAGAAGGCCACTATTTCCTAATCTGCCAGGACCTGCAGAGGCATTTTGCCTCTGCTCCAAGCCACTTTCTCTTATGTCAGTAGGCCAGAGAGATACCAATGAGGCAAAAAACCAACCAACCAACCAACCAACCAAAACAATGCTGGAATGCTGCCTCTAAGAACAACGTTTCCCTTAGCTCATCAAGCACTTGTGAAAATAAGTTCATGTTTTCTAAGAAGGAATCAATCCCAGTTTTAAGCCTGATATTTGAATTGCACATGTGTAAACTACCATGATACTGTACTGAACAAACAGCTTTGAGAGTGTATTTTGATGTGGATTATCTCATTTGCAACACAGTAGTTCAAGATTGGCTGTTATTATAAATGCTTTCCTTTTTGTTTTAATTAATTCCCTAATCTTTCAGAAAGTAATTATCAGCCTTTCTTTTTATGGAAGCTTGTATTGGTGGTATAACTATATATGTGTGTATATATATATGTACACACTCTCTCTGGTTACACACATATGCATACATGTATAATACAGCCTTCTAGTTGTATATTACTTGTTTCACTTTGTGTTTCTCTAAACTGAGAATCAAAATTATTATTTCATAAAACATTTGACTGAATCACGTATTATTTCTCTCCACAGAAATACCCATATGAAATAAAGCAGAAACGAATTAGATCAGGATGTTTCTCTAAATAGCCTTACTTAGTAGGTTATAAATTTCACAGGACAGACTTGACCTATTACTGTGTATCTATGAAGTGTCCTATATATTTTAGAGCATTATGCACATTTTGAATACTGTGAACCAAGCCACTTATGAAAATGGAAAGCTGGTAGAGCACACTGTATTTCCAACCAGTAGTTGTTAAAGAAGACTGCAGTGTCAGTAGTGTGGTACTGCCCTTATGGGAGAAGGCAGGAGATAGTGAGATACAGTCTAGGAGTTTTCTTCAGAATTTCGGGTAAGATTAATATTATAATTAAAGACTGAGTAGCACGTTTGTGTAGTGTGATGGGGGAAAAGTATCAGAATTCCTCTAAGGATGAGCGTTCTTTTTCAGCCTGTCGGAGTTCTTTGCAAAAAAGTACGTAAAGTACATGAAGGTTACCTGTCAGACATAATGTTCTAGGATTTTCACAAAGCCTTTGATAAGATTCTTCATAGCAGGCTGCAAAGAAAATGAAAAGTGACAGAGGAAGTAGCATAATTTAGGTATGGTTTAAAAACTGATTTTGCTGAAAACAGCTGGAGAAGTAGTTTGCTTCTGAAATAGCAGTAGGACCAGAGATAACACTGTTGATTGTGATGAAGAGGAAGCTGCATGAGGGCAGAATTTCCTTTTATGTGTAATTTACAATTAGGTACAGCTGTCCAGATCTGTATGAAACTCCAGATTATAAATGTGATGCATTCAGATGCACCTAGATTTGGGCAACTAGCTTAACTGGGTAAGGCTTTTTGGACAGGAGCCTGTCCTTTAATGTGGTGTTTAGTGCAGGATGAAGTACTACAGGACCAACTGTGTTTGTGTAACTAACTGCTAACAGAAAATAATTGTAATGTTGTCAGAATATTTTACTTGGCAAGGATGAGAAATGAAAATAAATTAATGTTATCGGAAGCAATTGGTTCATTTAGTCCTTTTACTTTAAAGAACCAGGAAGGGACAAAATGCAGTTAACTACATCATGACTGACTTGCAATGATTTATGAAAAAGCAACTTTAATTTATTTTAAAAGAGGGTTAGAAAGTCATAGAGCAGCCCAAGTTGAAAGATTATCTGGTTTAACTTTTAGTGGGAAAGGGTATGAGATTACCTAGCACTGTGACCAAAGACATACTGAAAACATCCAGTGATGGGGATTTACCATGTCCCTGGGAGGTTATTCCAGTGGTTGAAGACAGGCTTTAGTGACGTATTCTGGAAAACTAATTGGTTGTATCTTTTTACCCTTTCCAAAAAATAGTAAAACAAACAGTTGTAAAATTAAGGAATGCATTAAAAACCTATTAAAAAAAATAGTTATGTACTATAGTCACCCCATGGAAGTAATTAACTCTACAGGGTGTTTAATAAAAAAACAAGGTTTGACCTTCATTTTCTGTAAGTACTGCATACCTAGCAACAAATAAATCAAGATGACTCTCTCCATTGCAGAGTGATTTATGTTTTTATATAAGATTGGTGGAAAAAATACTGTCAGATTGGAAAAATGATACTGTTCCTTCTCTCAGCTGGAAATGACTAAGCAAGTTTATGATCAATGGAAGTTCAGACTGCATCTGCTTAGAGGGTTGAGTAGTGTCTTCCAAACTGCTGTTCTTTCAGTGTATCATAATTTCTGAGAAGCATGGGGCTCAGTTGGTCATTTCACTGGGAACAGTTAGATGCTGGAACACACCTGAAAGCTTACTCCGTATATCCATGTTTACATTGTCATTGTAGGTTGTGAAATAATCCTGATCATTTTGTAATTCAGAAGTCCCACGCTGATATTGCAGAGGAACATACAGACAGGGTTATTTCCCTGTACTTGTACATAAATATTAACACAAGGTCTAATGGCTGACTGAATTCACATAGTTTGAGTGTACTCTTGCGATTTTGCAGAACAGACTGAAGACATAACACTTAATGGCCACCATTGGGCACCCGATCGTGTTTGCCTGTTGTACTGGCAGAGGCGTGAGGCTTGGATGGAAGGATCTGAAACCTCATCACTTTAAAGAGAACTAGAATGGCCCTCTGCTAAGGAGCCTGTGCAGGATGTGGAAAAGTGGTGAGGGAATCAAAGAGTGTATGCTGTGTAATCCTCTGCCCTTTCTTCCTTTAATACACAAAAGCTGTATCCATAGTGTTAACTGAAATGGGATGGTACTAAAGCACAAGGTCTGGCACTTCTGCTCACATTGTTAAGTTTGTGGGATATTTTCTGATATGGTTTTGGGGCAGTCCAACTGGAATTCTCCCAGAGAGGGCCTGGGCATGGTTCAGAGTTAAGCACAAACTTGACATTTGCCATAGTTTAGGCAAACAGATGTGAGTTGTATGTGACAGCTGGTCTTGGGGCCAGAGGAAGTTTGTTGACCCTATTATATTTAGTCAGTTGGTGTATATTAAGATGTAATGTCAGATCCCTTTTCATTTCATTTCTTCTGCTGTCAGGTTTGTACAGCTTCACATCACGATACTATGTTCCTCATACTCATCACATGGTTTCCCTCTCCCTTCCCAACAAAACAACTTTCATAGTACAGTCATGACATTTTTCTGCTTTGCTCTTAAGTGCATTTCAGGTGATTCTTTCCACCTTGTTTCCCTAAGCTGTCATATTTGCTGCTCCACCCTTAAAACCTCCATTATTCTGTGTTACTTAATAAATGATTCAGAACGTCTACAATTCAAAAGAGTGGTTTAAAAAGCAAAGCACATACGATCACTCTCCTAGTTTCCTAATTCTCTCCCTTCCTTCTTTACATGCACACAATCAAATGTGGTTTTACTCTTGCTATATTTTAGGTTATAGTTTCCTTAGGCAGGATGCATCGCTGCCTTGTTCTGGATATTTTTAATGAGTAACGGGAACTGGTGATGAGAAAGCTTTGCTTTTCAGAAACTTCTGCTAATCTTTCTAAGACATAATGCTGCTGATGGCCACAGAGTTGTCCATACGTATTATTTATGACTACAGTGAGCTATGGTCACTTATGTGTTGAAATTAGGTTACTGTTCAGTTCTGAACAGAGCTTCTATCCATTTTTAGTTTGATCAGATGATTCATAAGGAATCAAATGGAATGCAGTGTTAGGTATCTTACAGGACTCAAAGTGACACTCAAAAGTCATCCCAAAACCACAGATTTCTGAAAAAAGATACCCACTTTTTTTTACATGATAAAGTTTGTTACATATGGTTTTAAAATGGTTTTAAACAACAAAATTGGAAAAATACACCCTTTCTGTGGTTGTGTTTCTACAGATTTAATTGTATAATGCTATAATTGTATAAATGTATAATTTAAATGTATACTGCTCTGGCCTGGTAATATTATTTATGTCAAGATTTGTATAGTGTCTGGAAGACTTAAGCATGGTGTGAGTACTTAATTTATCTGGCTGAACTGCTTAGAATACTGACAACTCTGTATCCAAACCAGTCCCAGGATGTTTAGTGGGAGGTGTGCACTTCTCAGATAACTGTGCTGTATGTTGGGAAGAATCCAGAAATGTGCTGTGAGAGCTCAGCAGCTGCTCAGGTGGTTTTTTCCTGGCTACAGATGGATGTGGTGTCTATACATCCTTCTCTCTGTAGTTAGCGACTGCTGTAGTCACTTTGAATACAAAGTCATACTCCAAGGAGATTTTCTTATTTGAAGTGAATTTCTGGGGTAGCCTGAGTAGACTAAGAACTGAAGCTTTGAGTAAAATCTTCTTTATACCAGTACCTCAAACATATAACATGAAGTCCTAAAAATGGTCAAATAATTTGAACAGGCTGCTGTAAAAGCTCTGGATAATCTCTTTTTCTCTGAGAAGACCAAAAAAAGTTATATTGAAATAGATTTTATCAAGCAGTGTTGATTCTTTAGTTAACAAGTGACTTTTTACTGTAGTGAGAAAAGAGGTTTTTAAAAAGTTTAGTTTTGAACTGTAAATACGTTTGGTTTTCTTTCCTGTAGTCACTATGAACTTGCCAGTTTCTTGGGGGAGGGATGGGGAGAAAATTACATTTTACTTGCAGTGTGTTGCTAAAATTAAGAATGAATATTGCTTAAAATTAAGGACAAGCATATTTTATAAGTCTTCCATAGATTGGCCGATCAATCTTTGTGTATGTTAAAACAGACCTGTGATAATAAATTTTAAGTCAAGGTAATAGACTAGAAAAAAATACAGTACATTGCCTTGTGACTGATGATTTAAAAATACATGAAGAGGTATTTTCCACCTGTCTAAATGTTCTGTGTGACAGCTGGCTGGCTGGGATATTTCCCAGTGCACTTGAAGTCTGACTGTCCCCTGTATCTTGTTGCTTGTGTCTGGTGTGGTTGGCTTCTCTCTTTCAAGAACAGTAAAAGCTGTGCAGGCAGATAACTCAAGTTCTGTGCTACCACAATCCTATTAAAATTTCATGAATTTTGAGTATGTTGGAGATCAAGGAATGGTAATGCAGCTATTCGGAGGCGTTCAGTTGGCCTGGAGAACACTCTGCTGCTAGAGGAATGTTTTTCGTTAGAAGAAAATGGTGTGGTGTTTCTTTGTAGTGCAAAGGTAAAGTAAGGTTCTTTTCTCAGCAAGCTGAACAGGGAAATATATGGTTTTGCCTCTTCTATTGCAAAGACTGTGAAGCCTTTATTAAAACTGCTTTCTCTTTGGCATATGGAACATAATTCAGAGCACTGGAAGGAAATAGACTTAACAGGGAAGAGTTCATCTTAATGCTGAATATAGCTAGAGTTTCTAGTCCCAGAAGGAGGTAAGGAATTTCTGAATTTAATGGTACCCATCCAAGGATTGGAGCTGAGGTGCTGTCCAAAGTTATCTCATATACAAAGAGGATGTATTTCTCTAATGTTTTTTGAGAATGAAAAATGAACTGAAATCATCATGCTCTCAGTGACACACTGCTGTTTTACAGGAGAGTGCTTAGA
Source organism: Machaerirhynchus nigripectus (assembly GCA_013397975.1). Taxonomy (NCBI): domain Eukaryota; kingdom Metazoa; phylum Chordata; class Aves; order Passeriformes; family Dicruridae; genus Machaerirhynchus; species Machaerirhynchus nigripectus. The sequence goes on along the minus strand of VZRQ01009384.1, from coordinate 416,061 downwards.
AGAACTGCCCTGGAATATATTTGAAAGTTAATTGAAATGTTAGGAAACTGAGTGGGAATTTGTCTGTGGATATTAATATCCCAAAGTAAATGTTACTAATCAAAAGCTTCAGCTTGATTATGAGGACTTTCTAGATAAGATAATTTTGAAACTCTGAGTAGAAATCAGGCTTAAATAGTAACATCAGAAAAACATCTTCCTTCTCAAATAGATATATACCACCAAAAAAAGTGATATTTTATGAATCAGTAGAGGATTAAAACAAACTGGGAAGAAACTCTAACTGTTAAATCATTTTTAATAATTGACAACTCAGAGATAATTAACAGACCATTGTTACCATGAAACAGTGATCCATGCCACTAGATGTATGTGCCATAAACTCCTCCATTATAGTACATTAAAGTGACCATTTCCTGCTGAATTAGTTGCCAGCCAGTGTCTGCCTTACAGTATGGGCTGTCCAGACTCTGCCTGTCTGTAGCTGGGGTAGCTGTACTGCTTTATCACTGTTGTCTCAGATTTGAACTGGCAAACCATGACATTTTGTATGTCACAAGGCATGTTTATACCCTCCTGATATAATACTTTCAGATGCTGGGACAGTCTGCAAAGTGAGGATGACACATTCACACATTCACATTCTGGCTTGCAGAGTGACTTTTTTGGGATGACACCCTTCTTGCTCTGTGTAGCATTTGGGTGCAGTTAGTTCTTCACTAAGGCACCTGTTTACACACAAGATGAGCTCTATGCTTTCATTATGGCTGATGGAAGTATAGTTGATGCTGTCTGTGGAATGGGGAGAAATTCAGCTGACTGTCCACTTGAGTGAGATGGGCTATTTTCCTGGCTCACTGTCTCTGTTGGTAAGATATCTAAGGTGGGAGTGGTTCAGTTAAATGAATATGATCCAGTGCCATTTTCTATGTCCCATCATGGGATCAGATACATCAGCGAATCTGACAGGTACAGGTATGACACAGCGCTTGTGGGAGACTGGTCCCCTTCCAGAGTGGCAGCTGGAGGCTAGATGGGCTATCCAACATCTTGGGTAGTAGTAAATCACTGTATTTTGGTAACTGAATCAAATCCTTGCATTTTCAGTAGACATCGAAATTTAGGTATCATAATCTGAAGCTGAATTTCACTCAGGTGAAAGACATCCATGAAAGGACTGCGAGTAAGATTTGCAAATCTGTAGATTTGCATGCTGCTGCACTGGCAGCTTCAGGACAGATGAGATGTCTTTTGGTATCTCAGATTGTGTTAGAGGCTTAAGATAAAGCAATTGAAGGAAGGGCAGAGTGGCTACTACAGTATAATTTTCTCAGAGTTATAATAAAAATAAAAAATCATAGGAATATAAAGAAAATCAGTGAAATCAGTTAAATATCTTGTGGTTATTCCAGTCCAGTAAAGTTCTTTGCAACCCAGTTTTATGAACTCTGAGCAAGAGTGGAATGTTGGTGGTATTTTGTATTCCAGATTTGCACCAATCTGCACTTAAATAAAATATTTATGTAGTGCAGTTTACTTTTAAATTTTATCTTATGTCTGAGACTGTATTCTTAATTGGAGTTACCAAGATTTTTAACCTTTCTTTCATGTAAAATACACTTTAAAATCTGTCTGGTGAAATCTGTATAAAAATCATTGAAAATAATGTTTGGTTTGAATAATGAATAATATATGAAGCTTTGTTTCAAAAATGTTCCTGTTAATACTGTATGTGAATATAAGAGAGTGCGGATTGCTCTTTTATGACAAGTAGCAAATGTGACTTGAGTTCCTGTTTGATATTGACATGCCCGATAACCAGTAAGTATTCAATGAGAAACTAGCAGGAAAGAAAACAGAAAAGATAAAATTCCCAGGATAAACAGCTTCGAATGAATTAAAATATCCACACCTGCAGTTGCCTTTAGGAAATACTCATTTGGCTCTATCCAGGCTGGCATGTCTTAAAATTCCCAGGGCTGGCAGCCTAGGACCCTAAAGCTTAAAGTGATATCTTAGGTAAACAGAAGAGCTGTTGTTTTAAAACAACAGTCAAAGTAACGGTCTGGTATAAACTCAGTGTGTTGGCAGGGCAGGGTGGCCATCCCTACAGCAAGAATCAGCTGCCTTGCACTGTTTGTGGGAAGTTGAAGTGACTCTGTCAGGGCAGTGGGTGGAATAAACCCACCTAGAGCTAATGTCATGCACTGATCCTGAAGAATCCATGGCCTCCCAAGCCCTGCGTCCTCAATGGCATGTTAATATCATGGGTGCCTGGCCTGTATTTGGAAGGTGAACTTTTATGGGCTGCTTTTCCCTGGTAACTGGCTCATAGTTTTAACAGTGTGACATTTAGATGGGATTATTCCCTATGTCCACTATTGTTATGTTTCTCCAATTATGGGTCAGGCCTAAGGCGTTTGTCTGACATGAGAGCTGTCTTAGCTCCTGTTACGATCTGGTTAAAATCCAGAAGAGCAAAGAAAATTAAATCTCTGTGTATAAACCGGAAGGAATTTGGAATGTTCAAAATATACCCAAAAGCGAGATTAAAACCAAACGAGGTTAGATGTTGGTGACAAAAAATTGATACGTTTTATTTAGCAGTAAAAGAGGCAAAGAGAAAAAGTAAGAAATAGAGAAAAAGTGTGCGTGGGGGATGGGAGGACAGGGAGAGAGTGATAGGGTTAGGTGGAAGCATATCACCCATCCGAGGGTCTCAGTGACGTCTCGTTGCTCCCCTTCTGGGTGGTGAGGGTCCCCCGTCGCTGCTGTCACGCCGCCACGCACCGAAGAGTAAAAAATCCCGTGGATTAATACACACTTAGGGCCAGGTGGGAATGCCCACGTGCCTCCCTTGCAGGGGCCAGCTTGATATTGTCATTTGCAACACTGAGGGTCTGTTGCATCACGTCTGGTGCTCTGGTGCAGGGTCTGGGGAACCCTTTGGGGGGGCCTTTGATGGGCCATGTCACTCCCTCTGTCCTTCATGTGGATGGAGTTTCTCCCCAGATGAAGGGCCCCTCAGCTGGGCTCCTCAGTACATCGGAGGTTGGGCAGTCACTGCGCCTCCTACCAGAGGCTCTTCCAGCACACACCCAAAGCCTCTCTCCCCCCACCCTTTGGTGCCAGCATCTGTTCCAGCCTGGCACCTGATAGCCCTGGGGCCGTGATCTCCACTCCGAAAGCGGTAAGCTCGATCCCTGTGAATGTATTCTTCTTCCCCAATCCAGACCTGAGTCACTTTATCTTATCTTCATCAGCCAGCTGTGTGTAGGGCCTCTCAGAGCCTCATTCAGAGTGTGGTAGTCTTCTCTGCAGCTTTTGTAATACAGTTTTGATAGCCCTTCATGAAAATGTTTGAGTCCTAAACTATAATATTTCAGCCTCTGACAGCTCCTGGGTCAGTTAGGAGCGGAGTGCTCTGTCTTTGGGACCTTAGAGGTAAGTAGATAACACGGCCATTTTTTCTCTATGCTGGGTTCTGTTCTGTGTGTAACTTATGTCACACAGGGAGCCTATCCTGGTCACTGTCTTGGATATTTTACCTTTGACAGTTCCTTTTGCAGTGGCGAATGGCGACCCTGAGGGTTGGGCAGTTGCACCTCAGGTGGGGCCTTTTGTGCTGTATCTGCCAGGCACCACAGGTTCTTACTTTGTCATGCATTAAGTCTCAGGAATTCCTAGAGCTTATCCTTCTCTCCACAAATTATTTCATTCTTCATTGAACACAGGTGTTCTAGTAGGTGGCCTGGATCCCCAGCCAGAGGGCTGGTCTTGCTAGTCTTGTGGTCTGGACAGCTTTAGCATTTCTAGATTAAAACACTTGCTTTCCCTCTTCCCTAACCTGTGTGTACAGACTGTACCCTGATTCTCCCCAGGTGATAGCTAGAGGCAGCCTGAGCAAGATTATAAGCAAGAGTTTGCTCCATTTGGTCCTCCTTTATTTGAAGACAGATGGGGCCCTCTTGTTACTGGCATGAGATATCCCAGGTTTCCTACCAGGGCTGTGCAAAATTCTCTGGGCCGTGTTGGTTTATTAGTTGCAGGGAAGCTGCTTTAGTAACAGTTTCTATAATTTCATTTGGGCCTTTTGTGACTTAAATGTTAGGCTTCCCTCAATCTCATGGGTCTCTTCCTCCTTCCTGGTATGCAGCTCTAAATATGTTATTGATTTATTACCCTCTAGTCCAGTTAGAAATACTCTTGGACCACAGTAGTCCTCATGTTCCTCTGGGGACAGTAGAATTCTATCCCCCTCTCAGGGTTACTCAGCAGGTGTATTCTGCCTCAGTGTTCCCCTGATTCCTGCTCTATTTTTCTTGTAGTTTTGCAAGCTTCCCAGGTGTATTCGAGATGAATTTCCAATGTGCTTGAATTACTCCATCACCCATAATTTTGGTAGTCTTTGTTTTGCTTATAGGTCTGACTAGTTTCTGTTCCTCCTGTTCTGATTCTTCTGTGTCCTCAGGGTCATTCCAAATGCCTCTGTCCCAGTCCTTAGATGAGACTCTGAATTTTGAAGGTTCTAATTGTGTCATTGTAGCTTCTGTTTTTTCTTCTAACTGCCTTATTCTGTCCTTGAATTGACTATTGACTGCTACAGTCTTATTTTGCTGGATTTCTATCTTGGCCTTTTTCTTTGTGAAGTCCCTGGCACTTACTTTGGGCATCAGTCAGACATGCTGCAAGCACTTTACATACTACATCCTTTCCTTTTCCATGTTTTACTGATCCCCTGCATTCCCTTTCTCTCAGTGCTATTTTATCTTCATCTTTCCAATACCATCTTGTTGAGCCCAATCCCTCCCCTCTTGTATGGGTTTGCAGTTGTTCACTTTTAAAAGTTCTATGAGACGTCCATTTCTAGTTTGTTTGAATACATGTACTTTTCTTCTAGTGGACTTGGCCAAACTGCTGTGCTTGATATGTCTGAAGGGCTCTCTGCACCAGTTTTAATATGACAGAGTAGCTGAGAGGAGGTTCTCAGCCGTGTATGACAAACAGGACACAATGATAGTGGGATGATTGTGTTTAGATTTATTGCTAATACAATATCAGAGGAACATTGTCAACGCAGTGTCTAAATAAGAACTCTATGATGTATTACAGTGGTTTGCATAATCAGGTCGTGGTCCCTCCTATTGAGTCGTGAGGATTCAGTGAGACCTTTGTACTTTCTGAATTCCTCTGGGAAGTCCAGGTGCAGTTGGGTCCACTTAGTCTCAGAATTGCCCAACAGATTTGTCTAAAGCAAGTTCAGCTAGAAAAGTATATGTTTACAGTCTTCGACCTTGTAGAATGCAAAATTGCAAGGAAACTTTGTAGCTTCTTAAGGATTTCATCTCCTAATACGAGCAGATAGTTGTTTTTTACTCAGCTTTCCAAAAATGAGTGTTCCCTGTCTTTGGGCTGGATGTACCCTGCAGGCATCTCTCCCAGGGTAGGATGGCCCCTCCCCAGGAGCTGCCTGCAGCCTCAGGAGGCCTGTTTGCCCAGCTGGCCAAATCTCCAGCAGCATTTTAAGACCAGGAAACCTTAGAGCAGGCTTTTGTCTCAGTATACAGGGGATACTTCTCAAGCCTTAACCATACATTGCTGCTTATTTTGGTAAACTTAGTAATGAATGCGGGACAGACTTTACAGAAGTTTGTGTCATTATAAAATTTTGTCAGCATGAAAGTTAATACAAATGGCATATATTCCAGTACATAAAATGGAGTTTAATTGGAAAATGTAACAGTGGTCATGATAGAAGTGAAAATTGCTTTATAATCATATGTTAACTAACATTTTGGGGATGAAGAAGTTTATTCAAATATAAACCATAAGGAAAAGTATCCATGAGTTTTCCTAAAATATCAAGCCTGTCACTGACTCTTCAAGAAAAGGTTCTTAGTGTCTGCTTCTATTAACTCAGGTTTTCTAAGGGTGGATTGTACATACTGCTGAGACCTATTGCTTGTTGTTGACACACTTAACAAGTGTATGAATATATGTAATTCAGTCTCTCCAGCTAACTCTAAATATACCGTATTTTTTCTTTAGACTTGTTAATATCACTGATACATTGAGACAGTGCTCAGATTTTACTTCAATATGTTGCACAAGAGTGCTTTATATTACTTAAATCTCCTAAATCCTACTAGTGCGAAGAGGAAATGCCTCAGAGCCAATCTGATTTTCAAACAAAATGCAGGCGTCCTACTCAGAGCAAACTACCCTGTGAATATTTAGCATTGTAAAGATTGATTAAAAGAAATATGTCAATTTTCAGAGTTTTATGGGATAGAATGGGAAGGACCTGAGCTTGTCATAAGATGAGAGAAATTGTATATCGGTCTTCTACTTCATAAGAGTTAGAGCTTTGCGAGTGATACTGGTGGCTTGTTGATGGACCCTTAAGAATTAATAGTTGAATTAAAGAAATTATAGTAACTAGATTTCTCTAGGGAAAAAGATTGCTCCCTGAGTAGTCAACTAGAAGCATCTTGATATTACTCACATTGCTGCTGTCTTGTGATCTACATAAAGAAACAGTACTGGTATTTCCAGCAAATTTATCTTTATAATAAGAATATTGAGCCTCAAATCAGGTATAGAATCTAGAAGTAGTATAATGTGGATGGCACCACATAATGTACACAAAAATTGAGTCTGTCCCTCTGAGACATCATCTTCCCAATTCACCTGAACTTACACATTGAAATCAGATGCATTCTCAGACCAGTAGTGCTATTAAACTGTTGTGAGTTTACTTACTTTCCAAACTCTTTAACAGGTATTTCTTCATTATGCAATGCATTTTGGAAAAATTACATTAATTTACTTAAATATTTCTATTGGTCTGGTTAGTTGAAGAGTTTGATACATAGGCTGTAGTCTGCTGAGGCTCTGTATGAGCTTAAGTTCATGAATTCGAATAGTTGCAGTCAGTCATAAAAAAGAATCTAAAAGGTGCTATTTGTTCCTAAGTTGTAACAGCTCGGTTGTGAAACTTAGTCTGTTAAAATAAAAGGTGCTTGAAAGGCTGAAGGTGACCAGTGATCACAGGGAATCTTGGGCAATTATTAATTTCTGTGGTGGAAGGATACCAAATGTGCATTTCAGATTGGACAGTCTATTTATTCCTTTTTTGATTACTTAATGTAGAAGTTGGTTGTCCCAGTTAATCAGTGTGAAGAGGTGAGCTCTCCATTTTTTCTTCTCAGAGATTTAATATTTTTAATACAGAAAACAGATTTTGTTCATGTAGTAATCTTGTTTCCTTCAATCAATCTGTTGTTCAGCCAGCTGCAGTTTTGGGTAATTACTTAGTGCCAAAAGAGCCATAAATACTTGCTTTCCTTCTAACTAAGAGGATATGAATCCCTCAGGGATGACATTAATCTGTAACTCAGGCAAAACAACCTGGTCTAATGTATTTTAGATAATTAGTAGAGATATCAATTAGTGATAAGTATTGTAGTCTTTTGACAATCATTTAAAGTTGGGAATTGAAAGAACTGTAGCATGGCCTTTTTTTTTGTGACTGCTTTATGTTTTCTCTCTTAATGTGAATGCATAGTGTTGTAAATTACCACATTGCAAAAAGATAAAAAATATTCCATGATAAACTTTCCCATTGCGGTGAGGGTGCTGTTTATCTGGACTTCAGTTTCAGTTACAGCCATGGGATCCATCATGAAACCCTGCTGTTACCTCGTGGAGAGCAGTGATGCGCTGGTACAACACGTCGTTCCTGCATATGTTGGTCAAGTTTGGTCTCTGCTGCTTTATTTATTGTAGGTAACACTGACCAGTTGTGCCAAGGGCTTTTTGTGTTAAGAGAATCACAAGGAAATAATGAGACAGGAGAATGTTTACGTATGAGCTAAGCATGGGTAGTATGTGATTGAGCTATCATTTAACATTCCTTGAAAACTTAATGTAAAATAAACATACAGAAAACTAAGAGTAGATTTGGAAGTGATTTGTTTGGAGCATTTTTTTGTGGTCAAGTGTGAGTCAGAACAATTTCAAAAGAAACTCCTTATCACTTACTTAAATACATTGCAGTTTCAACAGAAATTTCCTTGTAGCTCTAGCTGACTTGCACAATCTCAGATATATTTAAAAGAAGTGCCTACAAGGTCTATGTTGTTTTGGGGATTTACTTTAGATTGACTATTGCCAGAGGACATGTTTAAATTACACCTACCTTAAATAAAACTTAAAAATTACCTATATGTAGTCTATAGTCCCAGTAATACAATAGTTCTAATAAAAGTATAGTTCTCGTAATACAATAGAGCTCCTTGGTAGAACAAGAGGTAGATGGTTGTTTTTTATTATTTTGACATTCAGTGGTATGAGTTTGAGGTAGCTGGATGCCTAATCTATAGGGAATCTAACTTAATAATTTTAAATATAGCTCTGTATGGTGGCATGATTTCATAGTTCTACCCAAGGAAGATCTCTAGTCTTTTTCTCTCTTTACTGATCCCTTTGTTTTTCTTTATACATTCATTGCAGTGTTGCATTTTTTTAATAAAAAAGCTTCTGAAGAATAAAAAAAAATAGCGATTTTTAGGATTTTTGGAAAGGAGTCATCATTTTGGCTCTTCCCCAAAATGCATTTCATACCATATTCTTTGTGTATTCTTCCTTCCTTTAGAGGGAAACTGTGTAATGCTGTACAGTGACTTCATCAGAAGACATTAAGAAACGTCTTCTGCCGTTCCAAAGTAGCATCTACTCAGCATTTGTAGATGTTTATGTGTATATCCCTTCAGACTGAAGAGGGAGCTACTCAATGAATGAAGCTGTCTGCCTAAAAACCTCCGAAGTCCCAAATGGCAACCAAGTTCACCTCTTCTCCTAGCATTGCCTTACTCCAACCTGGGGCCCTTCCCTCCTCAGTCTGAAAGCTTTCTCTCAGTGTTAATGCACTCATACATAAACACTCAGAAAAATTACATTAAGGATAACTATCACTGCTGTCATACCCTGGAATTCTATCCTGTGGTGTATTTAGCATTAGTTTCTTGGGTGCTCAGCAGGGAGCAGTGGGCATGGAAGTTCAGTGGATCAGATTCTGTCTCGTTCTGTGCGGCAAGAATAGAATGAATAGAAAAAGAGGGTTGTCTCACTTGTGTGGCCTGCCCATCTTTGCTCATACTGCTTTTGCTGCTCCTTCCACTGACTAGAGAGGAAACTTAAGATACCTGTTCTAGGACAGTCACTTGCAGACGTATTTAACCAAAGCTTAGAGAAAATAAGGCAACCTGCATTTAAGGAAGTGGACCCTCTTTCATGATTTTTGTATCTCATGCTGTAATTGTGATGATTAATTAGAAGAACAGCAATTGCTTTTACTCTTGCTTCTCTAGACTTCAGCAACTATGAAGAGTTAATCCACACACGTTTCAGTCTTAGCTTTGAAATGTATAGACCTTTGACCATGACTAAAAACTAAGTAAATGAATGCTGTAATGTTTTCAGAGGATATAGGCTGCTAGGGTGGATAGCTTAAACCATGTAGACTTCTGGGCATTTTCTTGTGATTGTTTTGCATTCATAGTGGTGGAGTAATTAGTAAAGCGCTAATTCCTGTAGAGCCAACAGCAAGACCCTGTTCTAGGTTTGGCAATAGTATTATTGGAGCCTGAAACACTTAAACAGGCTGCTTCACAATTTTATCTAACACAGCCAAAGAGTGCTGAATAGGTCTTGCCACACTTCTTCACTGATGAAGTGCAAAATAATAATAGCTTCAGAAAATATATGAAAAATAAGTAGTACTTTTAGATTTTTGTGAGAAAAAGCTAACTTCTAAACCTTTCATAACTGTATTGCTGTTAGTTGTTTATACTCAAATCCATTTGCCTTTATTAAGTTTCCATGACCACTTTAAATTGCATTTAGTACTGTGCACAATGAGAAATACTTTAGGTTCTTGATTGCTTTTGTTTCCCCTGTGTTACATACTCTGCCACTCAGGAAGGAATGGTACTAGTTTCACTATATTTTAATAATTTTTCCTGAGAAAGTATTTTTGTATGTTGTAAATATGTGTTTGTGATTTTTAAGGAAATGCTAACTAGCTTCCAGGATACTTACAGCATTACTAGGTAAGCAGTGGAGGTAATTCAGCAGAGGACTGCCTGTGGGTGAACTCCTGAAGGAGAATCTGTGGGGCAGCTCAGTAGCTGGGGATGTGAGAGGGTCAGTTCCCTCATGTATTATGTTGCTCCAGAAAGTTGAGGTGCCACTGTTATTTTAGCCTAATAAGCTGTTAAAAGTTACTTTTCCTCTGTAAATGGGCACCCAGAGATACTAATTTATTGTTCCGGTTTTTACTGAATTCTTAGATGTTCCAAATTTCTACCAGGTTCTGTGTTTTTTCTCTGTGGAAAACCTATCTGACTTCTATCTTCACATACATTAATGTTTCAGGTTGATATTGCTCAAGTGCATATTTTATGAATGTGTTGATTTATGAAAGATGTGCAAACCAATCTTATTTCCAGTCCAGTGAAGGTACATGCAATGTATTATATTAAAGCAAGCCCAATGCAAACTTCAGTTAAATAAAAATATCTCAGCAGCATAAAATATTAATAATACGTTGAATTACAGAAAAAAAAAGGCTCTTTGAAAAGTCACATGCTATATATTGCCATGCCTTTAACTGAATCAGATATGTTGTTACAAGATCTCTTTGTCCAGATGGATGTTGAAAATACCAGGTGATGGAAACTGCACAATGTGCTTCCCTGGTTACTCTGTGCCACTGCTGTTTTGGGGAAATACTCCTTCTCCAGTGGTAGCATTTTTGCAAATATCTTCCCGTAGTTTAAGCTTCTGTCTTAAGTTATTCCTTCTTAGCTCTGCACAGTTGATTCCTTGTGTTCAGCCCCCTCAGGGCAGCTTGAAGAGCAGTTCAGTAAACAAATTCTGCAAACCTTGTGTGGTCAGCTTAGTGGTTTTTTCTTTCCAGCTCTATGTGGGTTAATGTGTATGTGCACTCTGTATCGTACTCTGTGTACACATTAAAAAGATGTTTGGGCATCTGTGTTTTCATTTGAATATCTGTCAAGGAAAATGTTCTATTGCAAACACAGTCAAAAATTATGTGGATTAGGGGCAGTCTTAGGAGAGTTTTATGTCTTATGAAATAAATTGGTACTTTGTGGTATATATGATCTTTCTTCTGTAAGTTTTAAATAATTTTAAATGAATTCCCAATTTATTGCAACATGATGAAATTCCACTGTGGTGTATATAAATATGAACTTGACAGCATCCTAGAACATTTAGTCCAAGACTGTTCTTGGTCAGCGACAATTCAGATGCTTTTTAGCTGCTGAGAATCTCAAGAGGAGCTGGTTCACCAGAGATGTTGTGTGCATCTGCATGAGTGTAATGCAGCAGGAAGAGGAAAGAATCTGCAGAATAAGAACAACACGGGCTTTCCACTGTGCAGATGATCATAACAAAATGGGAGTATTTAGTGTTGCAAATTAGAGGTCAAAAATGTCTGTTGCCTTGCAAATGACTTTGTGCCTGTCTCTCACATGTCCTCTGGTTACCTTAATAGTGGTATCTCAGAGATACTTTACTCCTTTTAAGTAGTGAAAATTAATAGAGCAGTTGTTAAATTAGGTACTTACTTTCTAGATATATAAATCTACAAATTGTCTATTAGAATTTATTTTAATAATTAAATACGTACTCTTTCATGAGTGGTTAGCCGCTGTCATACAGTGTTTCATACCATTGCCATGATTGCGTTGAGTGTAAATCAGCTTGGGAAGTGAGAATACCTCCTTCATTACAACCGCTAAAGCATCACTTCAAAATCTTTCATCACATCCATATGTGCTTGTGACTTTTTCACAGGCTGCTGTCGCTGATTGAAATTCAGACTGAATCTGAGTCTGGATCTAGTTCCTGGATCTGAATCGATCTGAATCATTTATTCAAAGGAACAAGCTGGTTTTATACACTTCCCCAAGACACAGCACCTCCCTTCACTGTAACTCACCACATAACACATCCCGTGCTGCCACATCAGCAAAGCACCTTCTAAATGTCCTTCTGTGGGGTAGTCATGCACTGCTCACCCGTCTGTCAGCTTCCAGCAGGCTCCTCTCTGTAGGGCTCTGCCGTGTGACACCTCCTCCCCCCAGGGTCTGTGCTGCCATGTGCTCCTGTGTGCTGCCATGTGCTTATCTTTCCCCATAGGCTGCCGCTCCTTTCTGCTCCTCACCAGTCTTTTTAGTGTCAAACAAGTTGGAAGGGTGAAACAAGACGGGGTAGCTTGTACAAGTCAGAAGAGAGTGGGACAACTTGAGCAGGATCTCTTTGGATATCCAGTGATAGGACTTGTGGAAATGGTTCAAACCTGTGCGAGGGGAGGCTCAGACCAGACATCTGGAAGCACTTCTTCACCCAGAAAGGTGGTCAGACACTGGAACAGGCTTCCTAGAGAGAGGGGGGCGGAGTTTGATGCTCCAAGCCTGTCAGTGAGAGGCATTAGGAAATTGTCCTTAATAATTTATCTTAGCTTTTGGTCAGACCTGAACTGGTCAGACAGTTGGACAAGGTGAGCATTGTAGGTCCCTTCCAACTGGAACAGTCTATTGTATTCTACAGTCCATTGTATAGGGATGGGAAGGGAGCTAAAAGCATGTGTCAGTTGAAGCTGGAAGATGAATGCTGTAGAGAAGTGGCAGGGGGACGTGCTGCAGGTTGCCAACCCATTGGCTGTATTCCACTTTCAAGGCTTTGTCCTCCCCATCTGTGCTATATTCTGTTGCTGTCCTCCCTCGCATGCCTTTCTGCTGCCTCGTCTGCCTCCTGGTTTTTGCAGCAAGTTGCCTTGCAGCTGAGCCCTGATAAGCACGTAATGAGTAATGTGTAAACATATGTCATCAAAAATGGCTTCCATTTGAGGTAGTAGATGCTTTATTCATTAATTGTGTCAGTATTTCATGTTGTTGTTAAAAAATGGAGAACCTCAATAGTGAATTTCCGTAATTCAGGTTGAAAGGATTACATTTAAGACTGGCTTTAGAAGTATTCCTCTGAGCATATTTGAGTGCTGGTGTTTGTTAATAATGACCATATGGCTGTCATCTCTATTGTCTTTAATTCACGGAAAAGTCCTAGGATTTTCCTAGCTCCTGTCATTGTGTTTTGATGTCTTTTTATCGTCAATGTGGCATGTACCTGCATTTAACTCTTCCAAGGTATTTTCTCCTTGTTAGTAAATGACCCACCAGTTACTTAGCTCGTTTTACTTCGACATTTACTTTAGGTCCTGTATTTTTTTTTTGTGTTAGTGTTTCTTCAGAACTCTTGGTATCAATGAAAAATATGCTCGAACAAATGAAGGCCATTTTGGTTGTATACTTCAGAAGTAGGTGTAAAGATTGACTGATAAAACCTGAAGACTTGATTTAAAATCAGTGAGATAACATATTTCTGTGAATTATATAATGTTATATATGCCTGAGATGATCAGATTCATAATTTTTCAAGGATAATAAACATGTTGAAATTTTAGTAACCTAACATGCTTCAGCATTGGATTGCATTGGACAGTGAAAAGATGTTAAAATACATTAATGTATTTAACAGTGCCTATATTCATTATGAGAAATGCCATATTGATGTTTCTAAGAAGTATTTCTAAAATTACAGTATAAAGATTTCATCACCAGTTAAGACAAATTAGTTGCTGAGGAGTACATAAAAATAGCAGTGAAATTTATTTTAACCTTATCACAATAAACATAAGTGAATGCTTTCTCAGTGAAGTGTTGACCTGCTACCATTGGGAAAGTGAAAACATACAGTAGTTATATTATATTTCTTTCTATGATAGTGAGAATTGGAAAGCGATTTGTGTGACCAGAGCTGTAGATTGCCCAGACAGATACTTTATTTATGGCTGTTATTATGATGCTTATGATACCATGAGATGCTTATTAGATCTGTGTACACAGATGTAGTGGGCTTTGACCTGCTTACTCATCACTTTGTGCTGATACTTTGATAGTCAGTGCTTTGTGCTGGTGTTACAATTGTTTGGGTTTTTTGTTTAAAGAATAACATCTTTGTATGAAATATTGATTGTAGACATACTCCTTTCAAAATAAGATCCTGCTAAGATCCTGGACACTCTGAGAAACCATCTTCTAAGTTATATCTATGTGTAAAAGTGTTGCTAAAATTCACTCTTTTACTTTAAGGGTTGCTTACCCTTGTGTTGGTACACAAAGACTGGTACAATCCTTAGTCATGTGACTCTTTGAGGATTGGACTATTCTTAGATTTATTTATACCTACGTCGTGATGTGAGGTCGGTTCTTGTGGTTCTAGTGAGAGTGTGATAATTATACTGCCTGAAATTGCAGGTTTTAGAATCCCTCAAATAGTCAGTGACTCTCTGGAGATGAAATGTTATATTAAAATCTAGTTCTTTCAATCAAAATATCTCTATATCAGGTTTTCCATGAAGCCAAGTTATAGGTAACATGGACAATGAATGTCTCATGTGACAAATACTTTTTTAAATACTGTGAGGGTTTCTTTTGAAGTAAAACTATAGATTAGAGGAATGTACTTTGTAACAGAAGGTTAAAAAGTCAATGATGAGACAACAGATCTATACGAAGCATCCTGTTAAGTAACACATCTTGCCATTCTTCACTTCTGTGCCATATATTCACATTTTGTATTGGCATTCCAGCTGCCTTGGCTATTTTCAGTGACACTGGTGTTAAGATAGCGCAGTCCGTCTAGAGGGTATCATTAAAATGCAGACTGCACATAAAACATCTCTTGGAATATTTGGAATAATTTAAATTTTACTCAGGGACTTCTGGAAGTATATAATACAGGTGGCTGCCAAATGTCAGCCTTCAGTGGAGTTGTCATGGTTTTTGCTGAAAATAAGGTAGCACTGAGAGTGCAAGTAGCTTTTTTTTTTTTTTTTGAGCATCTGGTATTCAGCAGAGTAGAAAATCAGGCATCATGATCCTTAGCAGGATTTAAGTGATATACGTGGAGACATTTAGGTGGAGTGAGCATGTTTTGAGGGTAGTAACAGAGAAATCAGAATCTAATGTGTGTGAGCTAGAGGCTGATGGTGAAACTTGTAATCTACAGAGAGCAAGCAGAAAGCTTTACTGAGTGAGAATCCAGTGCACTGCTCAGCAGTGCTGCTTTTATGGTAGGAATAATAGGAGCAAAACAAGAATATAATAATCTCCATAAGAATTGTACTGGTCTTTTGAAGATTTAGAAGAAGTACTTTTTTCAAGAGGCAGCCCTACATCTTTGAATTTTTGTGTCATTTATTCATTCACTATCATTGCATACAATGAAAAAAGAAAAAAAGCAGCATATTTGAATTACAAGGAAAAATAACCAAAATACAGAAGATATTTCTGTGTAGGTTGACAGCCAGTTTTTGTGCCAGGATTGTTTTGGCTCTCTTGCGAAGTAACTGCTATTATGCCTAGTTTATTTTATGCGCCCTGCCACTGCAGACTTCCTCTAATTTAGGGACTAACTACTCTGAGGTCCTTTTCTTTCTTCTGCATTACCCATGACTTACTCAGTTTTGGACTATGCCAAACAAAACACAGTGCAGAATAATACATAACATTTGCTATATTTGACAGCTGTAAGGTTTATATTATTGGTTTTGTAATTTATTTACACATCTCACCTAGCTAATAGCAAGAGTCTGTTAAGTCTATTAAGATGTTTACCAGTGCTTCCTTCAGATTATTTCTTTGCTATTACAATTCTAACACAATTATTACAAATACATATGTCTCGAAACAAAAAAAAACAAGATAATCATTACCCTGTTAGTTTATTTTCCAGTTGAATCTTGAATTCAAAATTAATTTAGCTGGAACAGATAGTACTCATATATCCTCCTTCAGTTCAGTATGAATTCATGCAAAATGAGCAGCTGAGTTTACTTATATTGCTCAGCAATCCTTACACAAAATTACTGGCATTATTTAAGGCCGCCCTAGGTCAAAGACTTGACTGCCTAGTAGAAATACATCAGAAGACTGGATACTTTGGTAAAGAATACTTATCTTTATGAAATAAAAATTCCATTGTGTTTGATGACCTTTTGCATATAGAAAAAAATCATGAACATACAGTAGAAAGTGTGTTCCAGTAGCATAAGGAATGATGTGATGCACTTCAGCATTTCACTGATACTATGCCCACAATACTTTATGTTCTATAAAGGAGTTTTAGAGCTGATTCATGATTAAGATTGTAGAGTTATACCTACGCTGCTAGCTTTTCACACAGAACAATGGAGCTTTGGAGAAAAAAGGATGATTTCTTCATCATGTCTATTTGTCTTTCTTAGGTGTACTGAAGATAGACATCTGCTAGCAGGTGAAGGAGTAAAGCATTATAAAATGTCCCTGAACTATGAATAAAACCAGTGACTTTATTAATAGAATATATTTATTAATATTCTGCTATGAAAAAGTTTAATTTTTAACCATCTGTATTTATAAGTGAGAAGCTTTCTAAAATTCGGAATAGCTCTTGTTTGTAGTGCAAAAGGCAACACAAGATGTCTATTCAAGGGTGAGTTTGATCTCAGGTTTTCTCTAGGGAATATCACATTGCCTGCAGTGCGAAATACCTACAAGACAATTCAGGGTGATACCCATACCCAGGGGTATCAGGTTCTCTTCCCTTTTGCTTGCAACAAGCAGACAAGTGATCAGTGAAAGATCAGTCTATCTATTTATCTAGTCTGTCTATCCAGCTCATTTTTCATGTTTGCCTCTCTTGTTGCTTCTACAACCTTCTCTCAGGATGTCAGCTTAAATCTGCCCGATTTGTATCCCTTCAAAACACTTCGGATTGTCCTTTCTTAGAGTTTGACCTGTGATTTTATCTTTTTTTTTTTCCTACAACAGGCAGGTTATGTTTCTCTCCTCAGATCTCTTCATAGCATTTTCTATGTTCTGCCACCCACCCAGTCATTCATCGTTTGTTACTGAGATGTCATCTCCCAGCTAAGATCTGCCTGCTGAGCCTGCCCTCATCACTCTTCTTGAAGATTCTCAAGGAGAAACGTCTTTGCTCTTCTCATGTGGTGGTCCTCCATGATAGCACCTGTAAACTGCACTGGTTCGTCAGTGTCATATTAGAAAACAACTCTTACAAATAAGAGTGTTTCTTTAAAATGTGTCTCTTTCCTGATGCTTAATATTGAAGGTTTAATAGGAAAAACAGTGTATAAACTGGCTCTGAAATGAAAGCTGGTAATATTTGCTAGAGCCAGCTGGGATTGGCTCTGCTGGACAGGGAGGAAGCTTCTGGCAGCTTCTCACAGAAGCCACCGCTGTGCCCCCCCCCACTGCCCAAACCTGGCCATGCAAACCCAATAAACACTGTAATAAGAATATAAACATAATGGATGTTTAAAGGCTGGGCCTCTCCCTTCTTTAAACTATAGTACTGAAGAGTCTAGTAGGGGTACATTCATTGCTCAGATACCACTTTCGGTTGGGATTTTGCATAATAGGAAAAACAGGCAAGGAAAACTGGGGGATGGTTTAGTCCATGTTCACTGAAAAGTCATGCATTTTTCTTGTCTTATTCCCACTGATTTCCTAATGGTATAGTTCTAGATCTAAGCATATTTAGTGGAATCTGAATCTCAGAAGAGCCCTTTCATCCTACAAATGAGAATGTGTTGCCACAATGCTGTGAATTATGGGCAGGTTTCAAAATGTTGGATCTAGTGCTGTACTTGTCTGTAGAGAACTTTATGATCCAGTCCTAGCCTTACTTGTAAACATTAAGCATGTGGCTTCAAAAGATACCTGCTCCTCTGAATCCTTAATTTCAGGATGAATTAAGAATGTAAACACCTTTAAAATCCAGGGTTAAGTTAATTTTTCCTTAAACATGTCAGTTTTAGAACATACCTCTCTTGTTTTTATATTTCTCTTTAATTTAGGGTTTTCACAGCACGTTTTATGCTGATCCTGTGGCATACAATGGTTAGAGCTGCTGACGCACAAGTAAAAAAGTCTGCTCCAGTTTCATGATGTCTTGTTTAACCCCTTCTTCACTGCTGCTGATTTGTTCGTGTTAGCAAAATGTTTCTATGGACTTGTTAGAAGAAGCTTTCTCAGATGCTTCTCCTTTAATAAAAACATCATAATTTCTCCTGAAACATTTATTTTCAAATTCATAGAATTTGTCTCTATGAAATGATTATCATGTGGCATGAGAGAGAGAAGTTTAATAGAGGACAATAGCCAATTCCCAAAATACAGTATAGATCACAAAGGTAAATCTGCATATTTTCCATTTTCTTTTGGCAGAAAGCCAGACAGCCACTTACGAGAAGTTACATTATTCCAAGATTTTCAGTTAACTACATGAATAATTGCTCCATTTCTTGTTTGCAGATATTGGAATCTGTCTTCATATCATAATGATAGCCTAGCCTTTAATTTGTGTGCTGGAGTTTTAATTGGCAGAGATGTTTTCTATAGCAGCATGCATCTTCTGAAATAGAGCAGCACACATCTTTTCATTAATGCAGGCTAAGTCACTGGAGTGTTCATGGTGGCAGCATCAATTTCTGGGCATAAAAGCTTAAAAGAATGCAGAAAGAATAGCAAGCCTGTTATTATCCCATGTCACTTTATTTGTATGTTAATGTTTCAAAATCTGGATTTTTGCTTACCAATATGCTATTCAAATAGTATTTTCTGTTAGCAATTTGTTGATGTTTTTTTGGTTTGATTAAAGAATGATGTTTTTTTCCTTCACTTCCCTAAAATGCTGGTAGGTAGATGCATGGATTCAAATGTGACGTGACTTTTTTTTTCCCTACAGAAGTTGAAATAAATCAATTTGATGAAAAATTCCTTTCATGTCTGTCTGTGTAATTTCAATTGTAGAAGTATTTTTAAAGAATGACACTTACTGTGTGTGTTGCTTGACCTTGCTTGAATTGGATATCTTCGACTTTCTAGAATACCTTAGGCAATACTACAGTGGCATTTAACATGTAGCCTATGCTTAAACTCTCCATTTATAAGGAGTTTATTTATCCCTTTACTTTTTATTTTTAAACCTTGATGTATAAAGTCTCAAAGAAGTGGCTGTTATATATTTAGGTAGATAGCAAAATTAATATTTAAAATTAATATTTCAAAGTGTGCTTAATCAGTGAGATGGTCTATCTTTGCCCATTTCTCTTCTAGCTCCCATTCAGAAACAATTCTGTTCTTCCTCTCTGATACCCCTTCTTATTCTCCACCTTAGTGTAGTCTTCAGATTTGTTCCCTTGATTTCTCATGTGCTGCCTGGTAACTTATTGTTGGAGATTGATGAAGCATGACACGAACTTTTGCTCTTCTTC
>VZRQ01009384.1:351618-396590 GCA_013397975.1 Machaerirhynchus nigripectus | reverse complement strand
TTTTTTTTTTTTTTTTGTTGGTTACTTTGGTTGACCCTTTCATCTCTTTTATTGTTTTTCTGCTTCATATTTCCTTTAGTGTCTCCTGGCCATCTCTTGACAGCTTTCTCTCCAGATTTCCAGATTCCTTGCCTTCTAGCTTCATTCTGGCTTACTCCTTTCTGGAAATATTTTATAATGGAAAATGAGCTATGTCTATAGTGTCTAATGCCATGTCTTGTACAATATTTTGGAAGCAGTCACAGTACTTAATTTTGCTTTCTGCAATTAAAGAAAATGTTTTTCAGCCAAGAAAAGAGTATAATCCATTGGAGGTTTTAGAAAAAACAGAAGAAAATAAAAGTGCAGATATAAGTTTCTGTTTCTTGTCTATTCTGCCCCTCTTTTTTGTTTGTTTAATGTTTTTATTATTTAGTTACTTTTCTTTTGAAATGGCTCACGCTTGCTGTTTTTGTAGATGCATGAAAAGACACATATCCTTTCTTGAAGCATCCTTTTAAACAAGTACTTTTAAAATGGACATTAATACTCTGAGCTGGGTAGCCAGGAAGCTATGTGGGGGCAGGAACTGACATGCCCCAGAGATTATCCACAATTTTAGCTCTCTTACAAGAGCACATAGTGACAGGACAAGGGGCGATGTCTTCAAACTGAAAGAGAGTGGGTTTCGATTATGTATTAGGAAGAAATTCTTCACTGAGGGTGAGGGTGGTGAGGCACTGTCCCAGATTACTCAAAGAAGTTGTGGATACCCCATCCCTGGAAATGCTCTAGGCCAGGCTGGATGGGGGTTCTGAGCAACCTGGTCTTGTGGAAGGTGTCCCTGCCCATAGCAGGGGGGTTGGAACAACATGATCTTTGAGGTGCTATCCAGAGCTCAACATTTTGTGATTCTCTCCATTACTAAGAGTGCTGTGTATTTTCTGACTAAAACAAAAATCTATCTTATATTTTCATTACTCCATAAAATTGAAATGATGAATATGCGAGTGCCATCAGCTGTTGCTATTGATGGCAGCCATCCTAAAACAAAGGGAAAGCTATAGGATTTTTAGCAGCATTAAAAAAATGCCAGCATTTAGAACACCCCAGCATTATAAATACCAAGACCTGATGTTTTTTTGTATGAATGGTTTAAAATTTGTTGAGCAAAGAAGCACTTCCACAAAAATATTAAATTCCTTATTAGCTCAGCATCAAGTTGCAGTTCTTGTGTTGGGCTGAGTCTGAGCAGACCTGTTTTGCAGTGGAACAGATTGTCTTGCAACATTGTGTACTCCTGGAAATTTTCTTCTTCCTTAAGAATGAGCCTGTGGCATTTTCTGAACTTGAGAGGCTGTTTCCTGTGCTAATCAAGGCAGCTGACAAACCCTTCAGCGTGCTTGAATCAGTGTGGGTTTGTCCAAGTTCTTTCTTTGCCCTGTACTCCCTTAGGCACAAATTGACAGATTTTTATTTTTTTTTACCAGCTGCTGAGATGGTTGGCAAGAGACATGTAACTAGATGAAAAGGCGTGTTAGTTCTGAGACATAAAATTCAGGCAAACTGAGCAATTTCCTTTTAACGTTTTCATTGTGAATTGTATTTTTTCCTGTTTTTTAAATATTTCGTAATACCTAATCTGCAGCAGCATAAGCAGTTTCATCTGGACATGGTTAATTAGGATGATTGTTGTGAAGCAAGACAGTTCTCAAACGTGGCTGGTCTTAGAGATCTCACTACTGTTTCCTACCAGAGCTAGGAGAAGGAGTTTTTTGTATGCCTGTTAATGAACAGTAATAGTGAGGTAAACGGTGAAGATGATATATAAAGCAGGAGACACGAAAGAAGAAAAAGATGTTCCCAGATACAGAAGAGTATAATAGGCATTTTCGTTTGCTTGATGATTCTAAGTAAGGCAGTTGCTCTTTTCCGTACTCAGAATCAAGGCCTACCCGCTGGTTACCTTAATGGAAGGAATGAATTGCTCCTAAAGAAAAACAGGGCATACACCAAATTTGTATGGCTTTCTGGGTAACAAGATTACCAGCATTCAAATTGGTGAACAAAACGAGCTGAAAGGTACTACACTTTTTACATGAAATTTAATGTCTCTGTTTACTAAGAATCATAGAGGTCTTTCCCAACCTTAGTTATTCAGTGATTCTAAGGTTGAGTCCATTAACCAGCACTGCCAAGTCTACCTCTAAAGCATGTCCCTAAGTACCACAACTACATGTTTTTTGAACTCTTCAGGGATGGTGACTTCACCACTTGCATGGGCAGCCTGTTCCAATGCTTCACCACCCTTTCAGTGCATTATTTTTCCCAAGACTGAATCTAGACCTCCCCTGGCACAACATCCTGTTGTCTTATCTGTTATTACCTGGGGAAAAAAGATGGACACACCGCCTGTGTACACCCTCCTTTGAGGTGGTAGTAGAAAGCAAAAAGGTCTTCCCTGATTCTCCTTTTCTTCAGACTAAACAACCCCAGGTCCCTCAGCTGCTCCTCATAAGAATGGTGCTCCAAATTAATTTCCAGAATTATACTGTAGTTCTTTATCCTGTTTGGCACAAGTATTCATTGGGTTCATAGTGCTTTACTGGGCTGCAATACGTTATTCCCTAAACAGTTTAATGATAGATATGCTAGTAAGGAGGAGGGTAATGAAGAGCCTGCATAGTGGCAGCCTATGGGCTCCTTTGTCAAAAATAATTTTATTACATTTCCTCTCAGTCATGTAATCTGTGCTTCTACATTTTTCAGGTATTAGGTGTTCACAAATTATAGGGCAAAATGACTACTGGGATGACTTTTTTGGTAATTTTAAGAAAAAATTTCCAAGGAAATACAGTTAGTTGGTACAATTAAATGGTCTTTTTGTCTGCCAGGCTCTTCTTCCCCAGTATTTTCTAAACATGTCGGCTAATTTCAAATTTATAGGAAATTGAAATTCATTAGTTACTCTCTTACTGTATTGTGGTAGTGACAGGGTAAAAGCGATGCCTGATGTCAGGTGTTTGGAAAGGAGTCATAATACTCCTTAGTCTTCTGGGAATGCTGGTTCCCAGAAAAAACTGTTGTCTCCCACAGAGCTGGGCCCAGTCTTTTCCATAGTGATAATACAGCGAGGTGCACTGGGCTTGAGGAGTGAACTCCTGAGCCTGGCACAGACTTCTATGCCAGCTTTTCTATCCCCTAAGGTAGGAACTGCCTTGAAAGTGGGTGCCATTGTTTTGACTTCAAATGATGAAAAGCCATCTGTGGGAGCTGAGAATATATTTGGTTTTATGTTATGTTGCTGTTACAACTGCAGGACTTTGGCATTAAGAAAAAGAAATGCATCTCTTTGACTGGGTGAAAAAACTATACTGGGTCATTTAGGCCAGTGTGGGGTCTTTGAGCCAGCTGAATTAAGAGTATTATGCCTGGATACCATTTATGGATATCCACTTGTGTAAGGGCTCAGCAAGGATTCAGGCTTACTCCTGGACTGTAACAAATTAAGCAGCTTTGTAGATTCATCACAAGCAGGTTTCACTGTTACTGGGAGCTTCTCAGGTTGCTTGTTTCCTGGCAGCACTCCTGATTACTCTGGATTCAGTTTCATATAACTGGTGTTTGTTAGTGATCCTGTGTGATACTTTTTTTTTTTTCCAATTGAATAAGAAGCAAAGGATCTGGTGAAGAAAACAGGAATGCTTCCCATCACTGATTTTAGATACAAGCCAGAAGCATACACTGTACTCACACTATTTGGAAACATTATCCTGGGCCCCTTTATTCCCCCTTGACAAGATAACAGGCTTTGATGAAGTGGGTTGCAGACAGGTTCAAACATGTCTTTTTCACCTTTTAAAATCGATTTCTACAAATGTTGTTGGAGGAATCGAAGGATATGTGCAGGAACGGAAACCAACCTCCTTGACATCAGTAGGTTTTAATTTAGTGCTGTGGCCTCTACAATGAAAAAAAGTATTCTTAAAGCAAGGTGCAAATCTATGAAAAACACGCATCTTGTTTGTCACAGTATCAGCTGTCATACCACTCTAGGATGAGTTTTAATTCCTTGTGTCAAATAACCCAGAGTAAGGAAGTCACATTACCTGATGTTAATGTGGTTTCTTTCCTATGAATACAAGTTCACTTGCTTGAAATGGTCTTTGTTGCCATAGACTTTCCTATTTCTAGGCAGGGCGGAGGTTTCCTCCTTTTTGTTGAATAGTTTGCAGATTCTTGGTCTATATCGAGTTTTAAGGATGTCCCTAATTTTGCCTTAGTTGCCAAATGCTCTTTCTTGCATAAATAAATCATAGCCAGCAACACTCAGGGACACTTAAAAAAAACTAGTATGTAGTTTGCTCCTATTTCTGATGTAGTTACAGGTCTGGCTTCTGTATCCTTATGTTTCATTAAATGGAATAGGCCCAAGCGTTGGCACCTTATTCACATGTCCCAGTCAGGTCTGCAGATCAGTAGGTGAGCAGCCAGTACTTAGACATGGCCTGAAGTGCAGTATGAGTGAGGAAAACCTACTGAGTGTGGTGTGAGCACAAGTGTGTTCTGTCAAAGCCGTTGAAAAATCAAATGCAGAAAAATCCTCAGGAGGCTCTGCAATAAGATCTCCTCAGATTATTAAAATGTCTTTAATTTTACACCTTTTCTTCATTTCAGCTTCTTTTGTTTTCACCACGTGTTTACAAGTGTGTTAATTCATGTTGCTACATGAGCCATATAGTTTTAGATATTGCGGACAATTTCTCCTGAAGAGGCAGTACAGGAAGGTTGATCACCTTTTAATGTGTGCTGCTGATCCTCTGGAGCAAGGATCTCTTTGTACAGACTTCCAAGTGGAGGCTTAAAGCAAAGATATGCTCTCCAGTGGGTTTGGGAGTGAAGGTTTACATATAATTCTGCTGTTTAGAAAGACTAGTTTAGTCCTTCAATTTAAGTATCCGTTTATCAAAAAGTTCTAATTTGTAACTCTTGCTCTCAGTCTGAAGTGGGGTAAAGTAAAATGTATTGCAGCTGAAGCAGATGAGTCGTCTTCCATTGTGATAGGAAGTGGTGTGATCTTTTGGATAAACTAGGAAATCCTGATAACATACAGTGAATTTCTGAACATCATTGAACTTGACATTTGGCTTCATATGTCTGTTGGCTACATAGTCTTAATGAGCACCTGGATATAACTTTGCTGTAAATGAAGTCTTTGGTGATGAAACCATGAACGTTTAAGAGATAATGTCGTTGTAGTGAGGTAGAAATAATCATTCATATCAGCACTGAATCTTTTGTTTCCTTCTTTTGTGCTTTTTTACCAGTTATGAATAAAAAGTTTGGGGTTTTTATATATAACTATTTGTTTTATATATGGGTATATATACACACATAGTATTTTCCTGTCTGTAAAGCAGTCAGAGCCATTCTTTGCTGACAGAACATACTAGGAAGAAAAGGTCATACTCTGAGACTCTAAATCTCTCCCACCTCTCATCAGTTCCTTGCACTGATCTGCGGTTTCATTTCTCTTCTGAACTTCAGTTTTCCTGTCGGTCTTTCAGATAACTTTCTGAGCCCAAGATCTGAAGTCACATCCTAAATGGAAACTACTGTTTTGAAGGTTTGTAGACTCCTTTCAAATACTTTGGTAACTGTCTGAGCAGAGATTATTAGCTCATTAGTAGTACTGCTAACTGGAAAACCAGGAGAGGTCAGTAAGAAGTCTGAACATCAAGCAAAATTTTACACTGGTTCTTAACTTCAGTATAGGGCATCTTTTCATAGTTTTCAATATTGTTAACTTCTAGACATCAGTCTTACTCTGTAGCTGTTCTACCTCACGCTACAGAAAAATCTGAAAAAGGCTAAGTAAGAGCAGAAAGGAAAA
Source organism: Machaerirhynchus nigripectus (assembly GCA_013397975.1). NCBI lineage: Eukaryota > Metazoa > Chordata > Aves > Passeriformes > Dicruridae > Machaerirhynchus > Machaerirhynchus nigripectus. The sequence goes on along the minus strand of VZRQ01009384.1, from coordinate 390,718 downwards.
ACATGCCTGCTGGTTCATATCTCTGTCTTGCTCTGAGGACAGAATAGCAGACATTATTATCACTAATAAATTCTAGGACTGAAGAGATTAAAAGAAACTTTTCCAGAAACTGTGAAGAGACAGAAAAGCTTCCTTTTGTCTGGTTACTCCAGCTGGGTAGAGCAACTCACTCAAGAATGCCAACAACTTTCAGATAGTCAGGGATAGGTAGTGAATATGTCACTGGTGGACTTACCTGCAATTTCAGTGATCCATTCATCTTTCACCCCTACTTACCTGTGCCACACCACACAATATGTACCACAGCACTGATGTTTTCTCTTCAAATTAATCTGTGAGAACACTTCTGTGTGTCCTGAAGTGCCTTGTTGAATGGACTTTTACACAGTAGAAACTACAAAAATAGTCGGCAAAAAGCTACTTTCCTTTTCTTACATGTCATAGCAACACAGTTTTCTAGGGTGTTAAATTCAAGGACACCTAGAGATATGTTCACAAATAAATACACTTGTGATGTTTTTGTTGGTTTTTGCTTAACTTTTTACTTGTCCGAGTAAATCTTCTTGCACTCTATCTCTTCTTTTTATGAGTAGTCTCATTCTCAGATGAAAGAAACTCAGGATTAAATAAAAAATATTCCAACAACTTTCAGGTTTGCCTTTCATACAGCTGGTGGCATGTTCATAATACTGTCTAAGCTGCTCTGAAGGTAGGAGGTAAAAAGGGAGAAGTATACTGGGAACAGCTATTTAGTGAACTGCACACTATAGTTAAAGCAGTAAAACAGCTGCCAACACCAAACTTTCAACACAGCCTATGCAGAGTAACTCCCCAAATGTATGTTTGACTTCAAAGACACTTTCGAAAGAACTTTAGGCTTTAAAATCTTACCCAGTGGCTTGCTCTCTTTTAAACAATTTGATAAAAAATACATTGAATCAATGTTGTAATTGTTTGGTCCTTTTAATAATCCTTTTATAATCTTACTAATAGTCTTTTTTTTTTCCCAAAGCAAGAAAAAACCTATATCTTGAAGCTAACATTGTTGTCACTCTTTAAATGTTATCTGGAACTGTATTTAGTAAGTCATCACATTCAAAATGCATCCCATATATTTTCTTTATACTGCACTTGCTGATGCTGACCTTAAGATTGATGTTGGTTATTTTTACTGAGGCGAGAAAGACTCCATCAATTTCCTGCAGCAAATTTCATCATAAAATAGTATTTTTTTTTTGTGATTACAGTTAGTATGTATCTAGAATTACATGGGATAGTGTATCAAGGAGTTATTCAGCAACTGAACTAGGATTATATGGACTACTGTCTTGTGGAACTACTTGGCAGTCAGACTTAAAACTCTCCATGGAAAGCTGTGCATCTGAGCAGATGTTTATAAATTTAGTAAGAACTAATATTTCCATTTCCTGACTTTTCTAGTTATTTGACACTACTAGTATTGTCTTTATAGCTTTTTCAATCTATACTGATGTAGACATAGGTCAGTAGATGGATACATTAGGTAATTATTTTTCTACCAGTAGTGTAACTGGGACATGAAACTACGCTGTGGCATATCTTTGCAAGCTGCTGATTACACAATGGGTAGAGCCAAAGTAGTAACCAAGCAGTAAAAATCAGTTGCCAGTATAGAGAGGGAGGTGGAAATCTAAGTGTTTGCACACTTTCATTTTCTCCTTTGTTTTCTTGTTAATTCTCTTTGGTTTTCATTTAATTAGAAATATGAAGTTCTTTAGATTTTTAATTACTTTTCTACCTGTATTAGTACATATTGTTTAAAAAGTTTGCTAAGGATACAAGGCTTATGCAGTCATAGTGTTTCTGTTGTCTAACTTTTTCTGCAGTAATATTTAAATCTCTTGGATAAGTTCCAGAAATTTGACAGGCAATGGTCTGAAATTTATTTCATTTATAGGATCCTAGGATAGTTCACATGTCAAGGGCCTCAGGAGATCTCTTGTGCAACCTCCTGGTCAAAGCAGGGCCAGCCAGGGGTTCAGACCAGGTTTTTCAGGGATTTGTCCAGACGGAACCTGAAATCCTCCAGTGGAGGAGATGGTATAGCATATCTGGACCACCTGCAGCACTGCTGGGCTGTGTTGAGGAAACTTTTCCTTATACACAGTCCAAACATTACTGTTTTCAGCTTTTCCCTGTTTACCCTCATCCCTATTCCACACGGCTGTGAAGAGCCTTACTGTGGGAACGTCAGTGTTGCTGAGCTGCTGTTAGATCCCTCAGAGCTGTCTCTTAACCACAATAAACAGGCCCTGTTCTCTCAGCCTCTCCTTACAGGGCAAGTGCTCCAGCTCTGACCACCATGAGTGGCCTCTGCCGACCTTGCTCCATCTTTTCAATGTCTTTCCTGTTCTGGGGAAGAGAGGGGGCAAATCTGACCGCAGTGCTACACATACATACAGTCTAATGAGTATCTGCTAAAGAATATGGTCACTTTTCTACATTTTCTCTATGTTCTATAAAATAGGCAGCCTGATAGATGATAATGGTCATAAAATCCAACAATAAAAAATACTTGCATTATGAATTAAACTTTTAATGGACACTGTATTTTCAGATGTGCCCAAATTGAAAAGACCTTCAGTGCCTTATGGGACATCACGGAATCTAATCATAAGGGACAAATCTGTAAAAGACTTGATTTTATCAATATGGATGCTTTCAGCTGTTCCCCAGTATAATTACATTTTATACATAAAAGTTTTTTTTTGTTGTTTTCAATCGGTAAAATGACAAATAGATGCTTCCCCCTCCTGAGAAACACTAAATACCCATTTTTGTTTCTTCTCATACTGTGCCTGAATCTGCATGTCTGTCATTCCTTTATGACTTGTCTTTCAGAATTCTTTCTGAGCATTATTTTACTAGCCACTTTTCTTGCTTGAGAGCCGGGCTCCAGTTAATACGGTGACAAAGCTTTTGGTGATTTTGAGGGTAGACAAATTCAGTTTGTATCTGTCTACAACAGATGACATGAACATGTAGATTTGACCCAAAATTACCTAACAGGTATTAAATTCATCACTGGCAGAGGTATTGCCTTACTTGTGTCTGATATAATAAGAATTAACTCCCTTATCTTCCTTGAATCACCCCAAATAACTGTGTGAGTTAATGAGTTTATGTGTACATAAAGTCAAGGAATGTTGTTAATACAATACAGAGTGGGTGAATATAGTGAGCCAGTGGCTAATTTTTCAGTGCTCATGGTTGATTGTACTGTACTTATAACCCCTCCCAACTCCCGTTAGACAGCCCATGTTTTTACTTTTAAATTACCAATTCTTAGGGGTTTGGATGTCGTTACTGCAAACTTCTTAGGATGTTCCCTCCTCACAAATTAACTTCATTTTAATTTGTCCAGCTGGTTTTATTGAGCCATCTGCTTTTTTTTCTCCTGACTCAAAATCCAATAGCCCTGCTTTCAATTAAAATGTAATGCCTTAGACAGAAAATGAGCCTTCATGTATTTATTCTGTTTCTAAAAATATGCTGGGATTTTTTGTTAACACCACTGTAGGTATTCACTGTTACAGCTGTGTAATTTTGTAATGAACTTTAAATTTAAAAAGCTCTCTCTAATTTAGAGCTGGCAGTGATTTAGTGATCAATATTTTTAACTAGCATTGTCTCATTCTTCCTCTTGCAGTTTGAACATTTTTTCATTAACCTGCAGAAAAAGTGTACTTCTCAGACTACTAGATAAGCTCAATATACATAAAAGTACATGCACGCAAGAAGATGGTGGTGCTTCCATTCTGGAAATCATTCCCATTAATAGAAACATATTATTTCAGAGGGCCTGACCTTGTTAACAGCAGCCCATGATTCTTGATTGAAGCAGTACCAGTACTGCAAATGCGAAGGCAAGAAAAGCAAGATAGGTAAGGTGCAAGATAGGCTGCAGAATTCCTTTAAGTAGGAGGCAAATGTTGACAGCAGAAAGGATTGTGTAGATTTAAAATTTTTTGGTGGGTTGGACAGACTGACAAGAAGAACATTATTTTTTGAAGAGTTTTGACATGACTCTTAAGTGTAGCAAAAGGATGTTTTTACTGTGGGATGCCTAATTTTAATAGAAAAAAATATATTCATGAGAGAAGTTTTATAATAGGTGTCAAGTACTTTGAAGAGAAATATAATTAACATCATTTTATTGGCACTGTAAGAGTAAAGCAGAGAATACTGAAAAAGAGCTACTAACTTAGCTTTCCATTTTATAAATCCATGAAGGAAGAAGCTACTCCTCTCCAAAAAAATCCACATAAGCGGGCTGAGAATATTTCCAGAATTTTACAGCTCAGTGTCTAGAGATAGCTGAAGATAAATTTTCATAGGGAATAATATCTCTCAAAAGATATAGGTAGAAATGTCTTTTCGTTTCTGATACTTCTCCAGTGGGGACCTCTTTTTGCACGAATGAAATATGCATGTTTTCTTCCAATTAAGAGCAATGAGATACATGTGTATCGTACAGAAGCAAGTGCAAGAGCACTGTGTTAATGGTAAATGGCAAAAATGAGTCATGTTTGAGGACTGATACTAGAGGAGGTAGTTGAATAGCTCTGTGTCCCTGCTTTAATTCAGTTAGAGAAAAAGCGAGTGGAAGATATATGAAGTTTCTTCTTGGAATGCTTTATTTTCTCTTTTTATCTGAGAGCAGCAATGCAGAAAAATTACCACTGAGACCCTTGTGTTTGTACTCTGTGGAGGAATGCTGTTGATTATGGACATTCTATTTCCAGTGGTGTAGTGGGTTAACGTTGGCTGGATGCCAGGCACTCACAAAATCCGCTCACTTACTCCACTCTGCAGCTGGACAGAGGAGAGAAAATTTAACTAAGGGTTCATGGGATGAGATAAGGACCAGGAGAAAACACTCATCAATTATTATCAAAGGCAAAACAGCTCAAGTTAGAGATATAAAGTGAATTTATTGCTAAAAAAATCAGAGCAAGATAATGAGATGTAAAATAAAACCCTAAAAACACCTTCCCCCCACCCTGCCCTGGCTTCTTCCCAGCTCTACCTCCTTCCCTGGTGGCACAAGGAGACATGGAATGGGGGTTGTGGTCAGTTCATCACCTGTAGCTTCTCCCACTGCTCAGGGACAGGAGTCCTTCCCCTGCTGTGCCATGGGGTCCCTCCCATGGGAGACAGTTCTCCCTGAACTTTTCCAGCATGAGTCCATCTCTCAAGAAGCAGCTCCCTGTGAACTGCTGCAATGTGAGCTCATCCCATGGGCAACAGTCCCCCTCAAACTGCTGCTGCATGGGTCACTCTTCCACTAGGTACAGTCCTTCAAGGACAGGCTGCTCCAGGATAGGTCCCTCTCACTCACCTTGGGTCTCCCATGTGGTCACAGCCTCCTCTCAAGCATCCTACTCTGGAGCTCCTCCATGGGCTGTGGGTGGATCTCTGCATACCCATGGATCATCATAGGCTGCAGGGGGACAGCCTGCTTCACCATGGTCTTTACCACAGGCTGCAGGGGAATCTTGGCTCTGGTGCCTGGTGCATCCTCCTTCCCCTCCTTCTTCACTTACCTTGGTGTCTGCATAATTGTTCTTCTCACATGTTCTCACTCTGCTTCTCCCTGGCCGCAATTAAAACTGCTCCACCATTTTTTTTTTCTTTATTCTTAATTTTGTTATCACAGAGGCATTACCACCCTTTCTAATTGGCCCAGCCTTGGCCAGCAGCACATACATCTTTGGAACCACCAGGGATTCGCTCTGCCAGACACTGAGGAAGCTTCTGGCAGCTTCTCACAGGAGCCACCCCCGTAGCCCCCTCCACGTCCAAAACCAGGCCATGCAAACCTAATACAGCTGGCCATAAAATCCTGTACTGCCTATAGCTTTCTGTAAGCAGCAGCACATGTTCCCCTGCACTAGGAACACAGTCTGCAGCCAGCAGCAAAGCTTCTGAAGTCAAGCATTAAAGAACTGCCCGCTCTCTCTCGGGACAGCACTTGGGCTGCCACCAGTGCCAGGGACCACCCTGGGGCAGATGAGTGATACTGGAGTGTGTTGGCATGTTCCACTTCTCAGAGCAGGATGGTGACTGACCTTTCTGACATGTGCAGGAATGTACTCAAAAGCTCTGTGGCTGTGGTCCTGGGTCACCATCTCTCAGTGACTCTGCTTGAGCAGGTGAGGTTGGACTAGATGACCTCTGGATGTCCTTTCCTGCCTCCATTGTTCTGTGGTTCTGTGACTCAAAACACACTCAAGCTAAGAAAGCACCTCCAGATTTCATGACATGGGAAGGTTTGAATGATTCCATGTGCTCATGAAGAGCCAGGTTTGTCTCCCAGAAGTCAATTGTCCATGTGGCAGCCACCTCTTTGGTTTCCTTCGGGGCATTTATCAGTGACTGCACAGAAAACGAACAAGCTAAACACAAGCATGAGGGGTGCAATGAGTGCAACATCTCACTAAAGGCATTGGTTCTGTTTTTGTAGCATGTTTTGCAGGTGACCAGTTTTCCAAATTGGCAAGTCACAATTTACAACTAAAGCAACTAGATGCATGGCAGTGCTGTTAGCCAGCAAGTTGGCAGCTTGATCCTGGCCTAGATTCCTTCATGAGACTGTCCTAATGCTGCTTTTCTGTGGTCATGGAGGATGTGGTGGTACTGACATGAGGATTGTACAAAGTAGAGGCCGACTGTAGTTCAATACAAAAATTGAATACAGTTTGTCTTGCTCCAGTAATTAATGTATTGCCTCTGTCTTTTGAGAAGACTCCTCTTTTTGCTCCAGTCTTACTTGAAAGTAACAGTTTGGCACACCACTGTTTTTTGATGACTTTGGTAGTCTTTGGCCATGGTCTGAAGAGCCTGTAGTCTGTACTGCCACTCTGGGCATTAAACCCGAGGCTTTGTACAGGGCACGAGGGCAAATTTCTCTATGAAGGCTTTGGGGACTATTTTTAAAATCTCTAAAGAAGAAGGAGAAGGAAAAGCTTTTCCGAGGCTTGCTACCAGGCATTAGATTTGGACTGGCATTACAGGCAGTGCCTCTGAGACAGAGTAATTGTAAATTGACTTCACTTTTCACTGCTACCTTGTGAGAAGAGTGGTAACAGGAGAAGTTACTTTGGGGGATGTTTGGGATAAAGCATAAGAAAACAGGTGTGGAAGGACAGAAGATTTCCTAATAAGCCGTTGGTGTCTTTGGTACCAGGGCAGAAAGGAGAAAAAGTTGATCACACTGTGGAAACACAATATTGGGAGCAAAGGCACCCCCATACAAAGTGTTCAGTACCACATTTTACAGACAAGTGTGTAACATAGAACAGAATGACAAAAGCAGCACCGAAGCTTCATGCCTGTTGTCCTCCTAACCCAAAAAGGCCTTGCAAGGGTGTCTTTAGATTTTCGGAGGCATTTTGTGATGGAGAATAGACCCTTGGCCCCAAGCCTGAGCATTGGACTTGACTTTATTTTTGCAATTGTTAGTAGGAGCTGTTTTCGTCTAAAGTAGCATTATTCCTGACACGTGTAACAGGGCATACAGAAGTTCCCTTGTTGGTAGGGTGTGCTACCAGGCTTGTGCCCAGCATGGCTATGGGACCTCCATGGGAATCAGTTCCTTGGCACCTGTGGTTCAGTGAAAGAAATCTGGCGTCCACGCTGATGGTGCTCATTCCACCCCGAGGAGGTTGGGATGTCCTGTTCGGGTCTTAGAGCTTGTCCCTCATCATGTTCCATCCTCCTTAGATTCTCCTGCACTGTTTGGTGCCGTGTGCTGCGGGACCTTCCCCGGGATCGGCTCCTTGTCACCTGCGGTTGGATGAAAGAAACTTGGTGTCCTTGCTGAAGGCGCTCACTCCTCCTTGGGGAGGCACGGATGCCCTGTTCAGTCCTTAACAGCTGTGTCTCATAGCTTGTCATCCTCCTTGGATTCTCCTTCAGGGGCAGTGTGCTGCGGAACCTCCCTGGGGTTTGGCTCCTTGTCACCTGCGGTTCTCTGTGAGAAACCCGGCGCCCCTGCTGCTGGCGCCTGCTCCTCCCTGAAGAGGCACGGATGTACCAGTCATGCCTTAGAGCTCGTCCCTCATCACGTTCCATCTTCCTTAGATACTCCCTCCATGTTTGGCTGGCAGTGCTGCGCGACCTCTGCTGGGATCGGCTCCTTGCTGCCTTGGGTTCTATGAAAGAAACCTGGTATTCTTGCTGACGGCGCTTACGCCTCCTTGAGAAGGCACGGACGGCCCGTTTGGTCCTTGGAGCTTGGTCTTTGTCACGAGCAGTGTTCTGAGCCCTGCTCTGCTGCCGTCTCCTGCTGCCTGAGTGGTTGTAGCCCTGGGCCTGCTGGACCCTGCCACAGCCATTGTGATGCTGCCTTGGATTCCTCCTTTGGCTCTTCTCTTGGGCCCTGCCACGGCTGCCACCACGGCTACCACCACAGCTGCCACCACGGCTTCTGCTGCAAGATTTGTGGTCCTGGCATCCTGAGGAATGATGCCACCACCTTTCCATAGACTGGGGCCCAGCTTGCCCTCCTTGAGTATGGCTGGCAGAGCTGATGGACTCCCCAGTGGAGTACACCTCAGAGTTACTGTCTCCTACCATGTGGAATATGTGTGGGAAAGGCGACTGGCATATCAGGCCCGCCATTCTTCTGTGGAACCACTCCACCATGCAGTAAAAACAGAAAGGGTGCCGACGCCAGCTCACAGAGGCTTGATCATTAATGGTGTCCAGGCAGATTGGGCACCTTAGGTTCTCTGAAGCATGTGGACGTGCAGCCCGGGACACCTGGCTGGTGCTGGCCGCAGAAGAAGAGGTGCCACTTCCTGCCAAGTCTTCTTCCAAGACCATTTCACCCTGCAAGTCAAAGGGATAAGCTGATGTGTCCCCTGGTGCTGGGGGGAGAGTCTGCAGCCAGCAGCAAAGCTACTGAAGTCGAGCATTAAAGAACTGCCCACTCTGCCTCAGGACAGCCCTTCGGCTGCCACCAGTGCCAGGGACCATCCTGGGGCAGATGATTGACACTGAGGTGTCTCGGCATGTTGTAGCTCTCAGAGCAGGATGGTGACTGACCTCTCTGATATGTGCAGGCAGGAGCTAGGAAGCTGGGAAGGGGATTCCTGGCTTCTCAGCAACTGCAGCCAGAGCCTGGGTGCATGGCAGGTTGGGACCAGCACCCCAGGGCCTGCTAGTGTCCTTGTCCAGAAAATCCTCTCTGTGCCCTCAGAAAGCACACAGTGGGATGGGGGTCTTTTTCCCCCCACCTACAGATGTCTGTCTCAAATAGAGGAGGCCAGACACTCTGGCCTTTCAGGGCTTCCCCAAGCATCCAACAGACTTGTTGTCACTCGTGTCACAATGACTCCCTGGTGACATCATGGGGCTTTTAGGGACCACACCCAGAAGACACCAGCTCCATCCCCACAGAATAAAAACTTCCAAGATGGTTTATTTCACATGACTGCCCCACTGTCAAGCAAAATCCTAATGCCATCTTTTTCATATAAATTCATAGGTTTCACTGATAATACCTATGTTCTGTTTTAGAAATAAAACCATCTCAAGGCATTTCTTACTCTTCAGTCAACTTTGCAGGTCAAGAGAGGTGATACTCCACTGGAGCAGTCTGTCCAGTGTGGGGCTCCCCAGCATAAGTAGAGATGGACATACTGGAGAGTGTCAAGGAAGGTTCACAAGGAGGATGAAGGGTCTAGAGCATCTCTCCTATGAGGAAAGGGCTAAGAGTGCTGCCTCCAGGCTGTTCAATCTGGAGAAGACTCCATAGGGGATCTTTTCCAATGTATATCAGTACCTGAAGGGAAGGTACAAAGAAGACAGAGCCAGGCTCCTTTCAGGGGTGCCCAGTACCCAGAATTTCCCTCTGAATATTGGGGAACTTTTTTTTTTACTGTTGTGATGGTTTGAGCCAAATTTTAGGGAAACGTTCAAAAAAGAATGCATAAAGTCACCCCAAGACAACTGTGAAGGTGACAAAGCACTGTCAGGGTGTTTGTGGACTCTCCCTCCTTGGAGGTGATACTCAAAAGCTGTGTGGCTGTGGTCATGGGCTAGTTGCCACTGGTCCCTGGCGGAAACCTGATGTCCCCACTGTCCCTGCTGCAGTAATCTGTGCCCTGTAGTTCTGGGCTTACAGCCTGGCCCTCATCACGATCCCTTCTCATTTGCTTCTCTCTGTGTTTGACCTTAAGTGCTGCAGGACCTCCCGTGAATTGGGCTCTGTTGCCTTTCATTCCCTGGAGGAAACTCGACTCCCTGCTGCTGTTTCTTGTGCCTCCCATAAGAAGCTGGGACTAGCTCTTCTGGATTTAGTGCTCAGCCCTGGTCATGGAGTGAACCCAATTGAAGTGCCACAGCTTGTCTCAGTCTTGGTAGATCAACAAACTCTTGTTCAGTTAGTTTATAAGCCCAGCTGAAGCAGTCTTTCATTAACTTTAGCAAAGATGCCACTTTCATTCCAAAATTTCCATGTACTCTCAGTCAAAAACAAAGCACAAGACTGAGACTGGTTGCAAGGCCTGGTGGACGATTCAAAGGGGAGCATTTTGTCCTAATCTTTAGTACCCCTCCCTACTGACCATACAGACTTTTAAGTATCTTCAGCTTCCCAAGAGAAAGAGTTTAGTTGTTTATAAGGCCAATGGCATCCTGGCTTGTCTCAGCAATAGTGTGGCCAGCAGGACCAGAGAAGTGATTGTTTCCCTGTACTCAGGATTGGTGAGGCTGCTCCTCGAGTGCTGTGTCCGGTTCTGGGTCCCTCACAAAGACATTGAGGGGCTGGAGCGTGTCCAGAGAATGGCAACAGAGCTGGGGAAGGGTTTGGTGCACAAATGTGATGAGGAGCAGCTGAGGGAGCTGGGGTTGTTTTGCCTGGAGAAAAGGAGGCTTGGGGGGACTTTATTGCTCTCTTGATCTGCCTGAAAGGAGGTTGTAGTAAGGTGGGAGTTTGTTTCTTCTCCCAGGCAAATAGTGATGGGATGAGAAGACATAGCCTCAGGCTGTGCCAGGGGAGGTTCAGGTTGGACAGCAGGAACCATGTCTTCACAAAAATAGTTATCAAGCATTGGAACGGATCACCCAGGGAGGTGGTGACTAGCTCTGTGGGAATGACTGTCCCTGGAAGTGTTGAAAAGACCTGTAGATATGGCACTTAGGGATGTGGTTTAGTGGTGAACTTGGCAGAGCTCGGATTAACAGCTGGACTTGATCACCTTAAAGGTCTTTTCCAACCTAAACTTCTGTGGTTCTAGTGAAATATGTGTGTACATGTAGATTGACTTTTCCCAGTTGCCTTTTAGAATTATCTCATTTAGTACTGTGTTCACAAGACATTTGGGAAATTCCTTGATTTCGTTTAGTACTTATTGTGCTTGGAACACTTTTTCCTCTTTGTGCGCCTTTGTCTCTCCCCTCACCTTTGTCTGTACCCCCATAGCACAATCGTTCGTATAATTGCATTGCATTGGATCTATTTTCAGAGAACTTTCTATCTATTAAACCTGCTCAGAAGAAGTATTTTATTTAGTTGATGCTTGCTGCTTTCCAGATTGATCTTCCACCGAATGCAACATACCACTTATTTTTCCGTGTATTCTATTCTTTTTCGATAATGAAAGGTTCTTCTGATGCTTTTAGTGATTGTAAATAACTTTTTAATCCTAAATTATTGCATGTCTATCTCATCTGAGGTCTTTGAGTGTGTTCTCTGAAATGTTTTAAAAGAGCTTATGATTGTAATATTAGAGAACCGTCTGCTGGTGCAGGCTTTAAATAAATTATTTGATCTCATAAAGGCAGCATAAACATTTATTAAAAAATCGTGAAATGGGCTGTTCTTTTCAATACATTTTTCCTTATTGTTGGAAGTCAAAGAAACTTGTATATGAATGTTAAAGCCTGCTGTCACTGTGTTACTCCTTTCCACTCTCTCTTTCCAGTTCTTGAGGCAGCATGTTTCTCAGACCCACAGCTGTCCCTTTTCAGCTATAATTCAGATATAATTAGCTCATTATAAGCATTGCCATTTTCTGTGCTGTCAACAATGTCACTGCTGCGCAAGCAGCTTTTTCAGCAGTACCTGTGCTGTCAGGGTGCTCTCAGGCACCATATAAGATGTTCTTTGCAGGATGATGAATTCAATTACTTGTTATCCATTGCTTATAGAGTAAAATGTTATCCATTGCTTTAGGGAGTAAAAAATTCAGAACTATTCTATCTGAATAATTTTTTCTTTTTTTGTAAATTCTAGAGTGTTCTACAAATTAGCAGATATCTATATCTATATCTATATATCACGGTCTTTTACTGCATTTCTTAATTGAAGAATCTTTCTGAGCAAGAGTTAACTTTATTTCTTATGTTATTTTGTATAACCTTTAACTAATTCAGAAGTACTTGAATGGAAACTCAGTAACAACAAGAAGTTTCTTCAGTTTTCTGGTATTTGTACTGGAAGTTATCCATTGCAGTTAGAATCCAGCTTAGTTCTGGCAGGTGACATTTACAAAAAGCATCAAGCTGTGATGATGTTATCCCCTTTAAAAGACTGATAGCTGGAATTGTAAGCCTCATCTATTCCTGCTCCTCCTGAGATCATTTGGCTTCCCTTTCAGCTGGGGAAGAATTAGCTGTGGAGTGTGACCTGTGGACTGTCACTTCTGCCTCTTAGCGCTGCTGACAGTCCAGGTTCTCTTAAAGTCAACAGTCCCTGTCATGTGAGTGCAAACAGCACAGGCATTCAGTGCACAGTCTGTATAGCAATGTGGAAGTTTAAACTTCCTAAGGATGACAAATATCATGTCACTCATTGTTCTGTTTCGTGATATTTTTCAGAAATGGAAAAATTTCAGGGTTCGGAAGGCAAGAAGGAAGATGAAGAAAAGAAGTATCTTGATGTTATCAGCAACAAAAACATAAAGCTGTCAGAGAGAGTTCTGATCCCTGTCAAACAATATCCAAAGGTACTGTAAATCTAGTCTAACACTTGTTTAATATTTATTAATACAATGAGGGAAAAGTTATACACTTAATCATTTTTACTGACTCACAATATGCAGGCTTTGTGATATTAAAAAAAAAAAGAAATTAAGCTCCTATTTTAATTTACCTTTTAGTTATTACCTGTTTTAGCTTCTGTCTCAGGGCCTTTCAGAAAAGCAATTGAAGTGAATGAGATTTTTTTCAACGCAGGTAGGTTTTGTAGATGGTCATTAAGCGAACTGCTGAGGTTTTTTCTCAGTTGCTTTTTTGTCACGTGTGTCAGCCTTTTATAAAATAAAATACCAGTTACCAAAGAAAAAAATGTTTCAGTAACTCTGAAAAGCTTCCTCATAGAAGAGTTGGGGGATTTTCTCTGGTGTAATAAATTTTAAAAGATCAAGTGTCAGGATTACTGCAGGCTGTGACTGACAGTGTTCATTACTGTTTATAAAAATCAAATGTCTTAGCACCTCAGACTTTCTTATTAGTTCTCATTGCTACATACTCTGATGTAGAAAAACGATTTTATTTCTTGCAAAATTCAGCTGCTTGTCGGAAGTTTTGGGGTTTTTTTTTTTATAAGAGAGTATTGATTTTTTGGAACTTGACTGTTTGTTTGGTTTTCTTGTACAGTTTTTTATTTTACATAAACAGTTTTTCTAATACTATTCATACTGAAATGATAAACATCTTCATTTGTCTCCAGAGTATTTTTTCCTTGCTGATTTATTATCACATGGTATTTGGTTCACCATTAGCCTTGATTACACTCTAAACTTTTTGCTTTATGCTTTCATCAGAGCAATAAATTACAATTGGTAAAAAGCTCATCAAATGAAATAAAAGGTGTAAAAAAATTGAGATTCAATGATTCCAGCTGACATTTACCTCCTGACTAGTGAATATAAAACTGAGATAATGTAATAATCCAAATGGTAAAGACCTTGAAAACACATACAGTGCTATAAGGAATTACTTTCTTCCTGCATAGCCTGAGGTGCTTTGCCTTGATTTGTGGTATTTTGTGTAAATGCTGTAGGTGACCTGAAGTTTTTAGTCAGGATGTAATATTGCTGTAAGTTCGTAGCAGCAGTGTGACAATTATTCAGAATACTGTTTGATGAAGATAGTAGAATGAAAGACAAACTATTTAAAAGACAAAATGCTATCATCTATCCAATATAGCACCTGAATATGATTAAATTAGCTTCATTTACTTTAATGAACTTGTCATATTAATGAGTAGTAAAAGATATAAGGCATTTTTTACGGCTTTTGAGCAGTGGAGCAAAAAAAATCAGTATGATCGAAATGAAATACTTACTCAGTAATGCAGAATAATCTCTCGCAAGGTTTCTGTAGTTGATTTGCTAGCAATATTCTCTGCTTGGCAAGGAACTGTTCCCAGAACTGCAGGTTTCCTGATGCCATCTCTAGTAACCATCTTTCAAGGACTGCATCTGCCCTTTGCGTCAAACTGCTGATTGCTTTATCTAGTGTCTTGTCTTTTCTTCACAATTGTATACATTATGTATACATATACTTCACAATTTTATACATTAGTCAAATCAGTACACAGTGGTTGTTGCTTCAGATTGCTTTATAAATAATGAGAACAAGTAGAAAATAATTAAAAGAGTATTAGTTTCATATATTTGGTAGAATATGGTAATAACAGCCATTGATAAGACTTGTATTTATAAACAGTTAAGATAATTACCATATGATTTCACTTGAGAGGCATTTATATTTGAAAGAATATTATTTTAAATCATTCATTCATTCACTGTTTGCTGATCAGCTTTTTTGGGCATTGCTGGATAAGCAGGGTTCTGTAAATCTGAAGAAAGTGTCCAAGCGTACAAAATTTTGGAAAAAAAATTCTACACAGTTAAAAACCATCTAAACCAACAGTTTACAGGCTGTCTATTTAGCAATGAGGGCAGCTCTTGGAATATGTTTGCTTTTACTTTAACTTCCTGTAGAAATATAAATTGCTCCAAGGGAACCCTTGGCCTAAAAATTTGTTATAGTCTGTAGGCTAAGCTTCAATGACAGCTGTAGAGTCAGCAGCAGCATTTTAAGGTTTGAACAAAAATTAACACAAAAGGCTTCTAGTGGCTAAACAGCTCTTAAAGTTGCAGAAGAAGTATTATGAAATTGTCTCTACTCAAGTGTCCACAGTCTGGTGCAGACAACAGGAAAAGAATATGGAAGGCTGTGATTAGCAACAGCTGTCTTATGTTACCAGCTCTGGTAAGACACAGGCCTCTTTCCTCCGCTGTGAAACAGGGATCTAAAATAGAGATGGGGTGTTAGTTGATACTTCAGTAATGATCTTTTCTGAAATTAATTATCTTAAATACCAGCAGCTCACAGGTAAAAACAGCATCTCATTTACATACACTCCACTACGCAGCGGATATTTTTAATGCAGTTAAAATTTCTCTTGAAACAGTGATGCAGTGTCTTGTGTTTGTTGATCCTTCTTTCTGTCCCATAATGCCTTTTTTTTTGCATTTGTGATATGTGACTTCCAACTAAGTCTTGCATGAAAATACCTCAGGGTTTGTTTAAAAAGACTTTGGCATGGATCAGTTGGATGTTGTATTTCAAATACATCAGGTATGGGAAAACTGTGTGTTATTAAAAAAAAAAAAAGAAAGAAAGAAAGAAACAGAAATCGGAAATTATCTTGTTGTTAAAAAACAAAAGTGACAGTTTAGCCACTTGGTGGGAAACTTTGTCATTTGCATGGCAATACAGATTTTTGCCATTTACTTACCTGTAGTTCAGCTTTTGTTGTTTTCTATAGTTTCTACCTTTTCTGTGGTAACTTTTTTAAGGAACATCTAAACTGGGCTTTGCAAATTTGTTCCTCTGAAGAGTTTAAGAATTTGAGAGCTTGTTTAAAGCTTTAGCTTTATGTAGCACATAAAATAGGAAGTTTTTGTTTTCAAACTTGTCTAATACACATTGTAAGTTAAAATGTTGCTGACTTTGGTGAAATTTTGCCCCCTTTATCCTTGGCTTCAGCTTAGCTTGATTTCAGCCATTAAGGAATGGCTCCGTTTGTTAATTTCTTTTGCTTTCTGTGAGTGCAGATATATGAAATAGCTGACAAGTCAAAAATAAACAGTATGTGTATAAAAGTCTTAAATATTGCAGTGCATCTGTCTTGGTTTGACCTCAGCCAGCAACCAAGCCCCATGCAGACACTCACTCACTCCCACACCAGTGGGATGGGAGAGAGACAGAATAGTGACAGTGGGTTGAGACAAAACAGTTTAATAGCTAAAGCAAAAGTTGTGCTTGGAAGCAAAGCAAAACCAGGAATGTCTTCACTGCTTCCCATGGATAGGCAGGTGTTCAGCCATCTCCAGAGAGCAGGGCCCCATCACGTGTCACGGTGACTTGGGAAGACAAACGCCATCACTCCAAACGCCTCCTCCTTCTCCCGCATTTATGTGCTGGGCATGACACCATATGGTCTGGGATATCCCATTGGTATTTGGGGTCAGCTGTCTCAGCTGTGTCCCCTCATAGCTCCTTGAGCACCTGCAGCCTCCTCACAGGTCAGGTAGGGTGAGGAGCAGAAAAGCCTTGACATGGTACATGCTGCTCAGCAATATCAAAAATATCTGGATTTTATCAACACTGTTTTCCGCACAAATCCAGAGCACAGCCCCAGACATCGAAGAAAATGAGCTCCAGCCCAGCCAAAACCAGCACAGCATCTTTAACTATTTTAAAGATTCAGTGCCATATATTATTAGTTTATATTGTTTTATGCTTCATAAACTCACGACTTTAAGCAATTAACTTAGACAAATTCACCAGTGCTTAAGAATTCATAGTGAAGGGTGAACTTTTCTGTTATCATTTCTGATATATCATATTCTGTCTTTAACATCTAACTAAGACAAGTAATATGATTTTTATTTAGCATTCCCATTCTTTGTTGCTTTTTTTCTCTCAAACCTGGTGGTTGCTATTGTGCATTTAAAGCAACTGTTTTTATATTAATCATCTGCAGGTGATTTGTGTGTTTAGTTCACTTTTAAGTAAGATAGGAAGAATAAGATACACTAAAATGTCCGTCAAATGGATTGACAAGAAAATAGAAAATTTCTAAGGGAAGTGGGACCCAGGCTGTTTGTCAGCTGCATGAGTAGCCAGGACGTCTCTCGGTGATTTACATTGTTTTAATGAAATAAGTACCTTGTTGATGCATAGGGCAGAAGGAACATTTGATCTGTCACTAATCCTGTAGATGTTTCAGGAGACTAAAACAACCTCCAACACTTTTAATAAGAGAAAAAAGAGCTAAGTATCTAACTACAGAATGGATATTTTTACTTTCCCTGCCAGTATTTTTTGTCTCCTATGTAAGACAAGAAAAGCCTTTATACTTGGCAAAATACTAGAATTTAGACTATGCCAAACTAAATCTAAAGATTTTGCTGGTTCTGTATTTCAGCTGAGTTCTTTAAAGAGAAACCTGAACATTGGAAAGCAGAAAATTATTAATTTACATGAAGCATATTGTACCAAAATTGATCCTGCAAATAGTTGTATAAAAAAAGAATGCTTTCTCATATCTCTTGAAAGATTTCTACCCCTACCTGGCCTTACTGAAATAACTGAAGATGCATCTTTGTAGCAAAATACTGCTTTTTACTTTATGAATGTATGGGGAAGTTTCAAAATTCCTTTTTAGTTGAGGCCAATTTAATTTTCATATTCAAGTGTAATTGTCTCTCAGAATCTCTGATGTACACAACACCAGGAATAATAGAGGCAAAAATGTCTTTAGGTACTGTGTTTAATCTCGAATTTATTAGTATTTGATTTTTTCATTAAATTTCTATTTCTGGAGTCACTGATATACAGAAAATTTATATAAAGTGTTTTAGTACTTAAGGTTCATAAAAATCTAATGAAAAGATACTTGAATAAATACTATTCAGTGATGAAAGACCAGGCCCTACTAAGCACTCAGATATTAGAAGAAGGATCTTTGAATTTTCTAGTATTTTATTTCTGCTTCTTACCAAATTTCCTATTAATGTATAGCTTGCATTTTGATCATTAATTATATTTCAAATATACTAGCAGAAATATTTCAAAATTCAAATTACAGTTTTTCAGTATTGTTGACTTCCTTAATTCAAATACATAGCTGTAACCAAGATGTTTTCTTTAAATCACTTCTGTGTGAACTGTCCAACTAATTCTGAAAACTGAAATCAAGTATGTAAACACTTGAAGAGAGGAAGGTTAGAAAAGGATTTATCTTCATTTTTGTTTGTCTCAATATCTTCCTGTACTTTAGCTGAGAGAAAAGGCAAAACCTCTCAAACCTCAAAACCTCATTCTACTTCTCCAGAATTTTCTTGTGAGTGGTGCAATTCTGCTATTCAGTGCGTTTTTTCAGTGTTTCTAATTGTACTCAAGACCCAAAATAGATATGAATCTTCTGTTCTGCATTTCATGACAATGGGCATTTGGAAAATTCAGACAAATACTTCAGCTGTACTTTCAGTAAAGTGAAAAAATACCATACACAAATTTTTTTTTCCTGTCTTACTTAGGACCTGATTTTTCATCCATCTCTCTACTTGGCTTTTCCTGGTAAGTTCAGGAAATGAACCCTGAGTCTAATGCTTCTAGGGCCAATGCCAATCTTGCAGAGCTCTTAAATGGTTACAGGAAGTACCTTTTATTGTATAAAAATAATTTCTGTCCCCATTTTTTGTTAATGCTTTATTTGTTTTCATAATACTGCTGTTGAAATCAGCTCCCACAGCATTAACTACTTTCTGTATCATGCTGAGAAATTATGCTCTGTAGGGACCTCTTTAAAAATTGTTTCATAAAATTGTTCCTGACTGCAGAGAATAAAGTGTATTCCAGACAGAATTTAGAGATTTGCCTTTTTGTTTCATTTAACTATCCATGGCTGTATAAATTTTTAGCAATGTAATTAAACCAGCATTAACATAGTTAAAAACAAGTAGTACAAAAAAACATTCCCAACATTAGGACTTCTTTCCCCTCCTTTGATTGCATGATTTTGAAGGAGTTCTCACAGAGTATCTTTATTTATACATGAAAATATATAGTTCAGCCTTCATTCTTTACTGTTTTCTTCCTTTAACTCATTCTTGAAATTACGAGCAGGGACAGTAAATTGCTGCTGAGTGATTTACTGGGACTTACTCAGTGCTGTTACAGTGCAATGTGGTATTGCCTCCCATATTTTGAGGCAGACTTTTAGAGTGGTTACACTTTACCATTTTGTATAGCAGAGCACTGAAAGGCCAAAACTAAGATGGAGACACTCTTTGTACTCAATACACTTAGTAAGTACACTGGTCTTTCTCCAAGGAGCTGACACTCTGGAAAACACAACATAGGTAGAAAACAGAACAAATAAAAACATCAGCAGAAGAAAGTTGGTAGCTGGTAGCAACTGTGTGAAATACAGACAAGTCCTAGCCACTCCCCAGTGGGAATGTTTGTCATGACTCTTGTTTTCTAAGCCACCAAAACTCTTACCTTTCTCTCTATTCTTTATTATTCCTGTTTGAGGGGGGGAAGAAAAATATGATTTGTAACACCGCTTTAATAAAGTAAGTTTGAGAGTGGGCAGGAATTCACCCTGCTTGAACCAACAGTTTTAATCAGGAGCGTGATTTTATGTTAATGGTACATTGGTTATGTGTGATTGTGGACATGTGCTCCAACTATGTCCAAAGATATTTGGGGTTTTCTCTGCAATTATAGCAGCATTGTTTGTTTCTCTGCTCTTTGTATTAATGGATGATTTGGGGGCTAAATTTTGTCTTCAGTATCATCAGTACAAGTTCAGTATTTTCAAAGGAATCTGCTTTTGGAATATGAGGGGAGTTAAGCAAACAAGTCTGTTGGTGGTTTATGATAAATAAAATCTAGCTCATTTCCACTTACCTGTGTTGCTTCTTAAGGACTAGAAAAGGTAGTGAACAGTAAAAATTAAACTTTGTGTCTAAATACACAGTGAATCAGATGTAATAAAGCTTTCAAACTGGACCTGTGTTTCATGAGAACTGTAAAGCAAACTCTTGGTTAGGGTGAGATTTTTCACAGTACTCTTGACTTCAGCAGGAGCAGAACTAAGCCAGTGATGTGTACCGATCAAAAAGCTCACCTATTTGGGATCAGTTTTGCGTGACTTGTTACTACTTGTTTTCTTTCTAGCTTTTAAGAGGATTAGTTGCCAGTTACATAAGTTAGCATTTATAACATCAACATCTTAAAGTTGTGTGCTGGTTTGGGACAAATTTCAGAGGAACGTCCGAATTTGAACGTCCTCTCTTGGGAAGCAGGTTGCAGCCACCCCTCCCTCACCAGGTTTAGAAAAAAAAAGCTTTTCCTGGGAGGAAAATGAAGGAAAGAACACACAGGAAAATAATAATAATCCTAGATAATAAAACCTCTCACTGTGGAGAAAAACCTGGGAAGATTTCAAGTCCTTCTGTGGATGTGGTCTCTCTCCTCCTCAGAGCTGGATCGACCTGGGTCCCCTCTGGGCCTAAGGTGGAAGGTTTTCCCAGTGAGCTCTGGTGTTCTGATGTTGAAAAAAATCCAGAATAGAAGAAGGGCAAAGCCGAAGTCCCAGAAAGAACCTAAACTCTCAGTCTCTCTCCAGAGAAACAGAGCTGAAAAGCTGAGAGAAGCAGAAAGGGTGCTTCCTTAGCTCCTCAGCGAGAAGCAGCTAATCTCTGTGTCCTTGAAGCACAAACTGTTTTGAAAAGTTCGCTCAGTTTTTTTTTTCTCTCTCTTGCACCCAGTTTTAAAGGCACAGAAAGGCTCAGGATCATGTCTGGGCATAGAGCGGTGACAGGGGATACAGCAGCATAAAGTCACCCCAAGACAAGTTGCAAGGCAGTAGAAGAAAAGACTTCATGGCAAATTGCTTCTATTACGTGTCTGGGCTTTTCTATGTCCTTAAAAATTCAAGTTAAAAAAATTCTTAAGGTGTGCAAGCAATAGGTAGAACATTGTTGTGCTATCAACACTGTTTCTAGCACAAATCCCAAACACAGAACCACACTGTCTGTTATGAAGAAAATTAACTCCAGTCAGCCATATCAAATAAAGCTTTTCCATTTGAAATGCTGCTATCATATAGGATGTGAGATTTTCCCTATTTTAGTTGTGGTACTATTTCATATACGTATTTTTAATAATAGTAATAGTCATGGTTCTAATAAGGAAATATAGTACAGTATAAATTTCATGCCTTTTTTTATGTTACATTCTTATGTGTTACCAGAGAATGAAAGAACAGTAAACTGAAAACTTTAAGCAAAGTAGTAGGCTTTAAAGAATGTTTTGGAAGCTTGTTAAAGTTGATATTAAAAATGAATATTTACTTCCTTTCAAACACTGAAAAAAGATTCAATATTTAAAGGAAAAAATGCACATTGAACTCTTCAAAATTACTGCAAAAGATAGTTGCTGGTCATTTTGTCATATGCCTCTGATATTCTAGTCTAAACTGATCAAATGTGCTGTAACTGCAGAATCTGTGTGGGCTAATCAGTTCTTGAAAGCAAATACATTGTTTTGTCTTACACAAACACTCCTGAAGCATGTTTTTACCTCTTGAAGCTGAAGAGGAAATCTGTTTTGTGGCTCTTCAGGCTTTTTTCTCTGTTGAAGTGGTGTTACAAGGTCACTTCAAAGTAGTCATTAATGTAATTTTTAATAACTCTCATCTAAAGTTAGCTAAACTTTCTGAAAATTGCTTATAAAACGTTAACAGAAGAGATAATGTTCTGCTTTGATACTTTTGCAATGGACCTAATGACTAGACAGGAGGTAGTACAGCTTATCATAGAACAATTCAGGTTTCGGTGGTACCTAAGTACACAAGCACTTCCTTGAATTTCAGAGCTAAGGAAGCTTTTTGTGCACATCTGTGTCTTCTGCTTAGCTGTGAGCTGTGATTTGATGTTTTGCTGATGGGTATAATGACAAAAATGTTGTCTTCTGTCGATTTTCAGATCTATTACAGCATGAGCTTAAGGCACAGCCTTTGCCTTAGTTTGATCGTGTTCTTCTATCCAGGTCTACGCTCTCTCCAAACTTCAAAGATCTTACTTGTCTTTGAAATAGCTTCCTTTTTTAAACTGACTTGAAGTCTAGCTTTGAGGTCAGTGGTTACTAGGGAAAAAAGACTGCACAAGACAGATGATCACCTTGCCTTGATAACCTATGAAAGGCTTGGAAATTACATGGCCCCATGGGTAATTTGTCTCCTCACACGGGAGAAGGCCAATTACAGCAACAGGGACATACAAGCAGCCTTCTCCAGAGCCTGTGTGCCGCAAGCAGAGTGAATGTGAATTTTCTGGACCAGTTAGTTCAGTGACAAGATTCTCTCCCTGTTCAGGACTGTCATTTGAATGGTTTTGTAACTGCTTTGCAATGTCATGGACTTTAGTGGCTTTCTCCCTGTTTCTCAAGCTTCCCACATATCATCAGAAAACATTAAAACATAATTATGTGTTGCTATGTAGAGGAGTATGGTGATGAAAGGAATTTACACTCAAAATGCTCTTACTTGCTGAGTTGCAGCTATTTAGCCTAGAGTGTGTTTGACCTCAGCCACCTTCTTTCCCGTTTTGTTTTTTACTCACATTGAGCAAACAAAATCAACAGGTAACACCTTCATATAATACAAATGCAAAGGATATGCTCTAATAGTGAAGAAATCTGTTTCATAAACGCATGTTTCATGTTTTATTAGATTGTATATAAATGTGTGTGTGTTTTATTAAAACTTACTAAAAATATGCCTTCTCTTTTCAGCCTAGATAGCTTAGTAGTAGCATCAGTATGTACACATTTTCAGGAACACAAAGAATCAATTGCAAGCATGTTTACTTGACAGATTTAGATTTTCAGTTAACAGCAGAATTACCAGTTTATCTGTGGTTACCACAGGTTATCTGTGGGTTTTTTTAAACTATTACATATCCGTAGTTTGGGATTGTGAGTCAGAAGAAAAATACTACAAACTGGGGGGAAACCATGCCAACCCTCTTTTATTTCAAGAAATGTAGGGATTCATAGTTCTGTTATTCATAAGTTCTTAAAAGAGCACAAGGAGGAGACAGTTCTTCTGTCACTTTTCCAAGATATGAAGTCACAGTTTTGTTCCAACAGGATGAATTTAGACTGGGTGACAACTGTAGCAAAAATATGTTTCCATCTACCTTCTGAGATCATAATCCTACTGCTGAGGTAGGGAGTGGGTAGCACTAAGGTAAATACTGTCTGATGAGAGAAACTCTATATTGTCTATGTCAGCAAGAAACAATTGTCTAACTCAGCAAGAAAGAATTAAGTCTTCTTCACCTGGTTATTTTTACCCAAGGAAAATTCACTGAAGCAATGCTTAATGAAGTATTAGAAGAATAATTACACAGGCTATAGAGAATTGTTCAATATTATAGTAATAATGAACACGTTTCTTAGAAATTAAAGAAATTTAATGTTAGTTTTGAATAAGTTATTTCTCTGTCATGTATTGAGGAAAAAAACTGGTGGGTAGCAGAAAGCCAGAAAAAGCCCTAATTTTCTGACAGAGAGCAATTTATTACTGCTTTTACCAGCCGTGAATTCTTGCTGTCTTGGTTTGGGGTTTTTTTTTGCTGATATATTGGGAATATTGTTTCAGATTGCATAGCCTTAGGCTGCTCCTTATCACCTCAGTTTAAATACTTATTTTTATGATTGAGTGAGAGTGGCCTTTGGAAGAAATAGAATTTCTTCTGAGTAAGCTGTGAAATTTTATCTCGGTTACTCGCATAGTTACCAGGTACTGTAAATGCATAACTTTATATATAAATAAGAAAGTGGATATAATTAGGACCACATTTTATGTCATGTCCCAGTATGATGCAAGACAGTGCTTTTTGTTTTGCTGGTTTTCAGACCCAAAAGTCTGCATTCTCAGTGAAGCATGTCCAGTGAATTTGTTATGTTGCTTAAAATAATCAGCATACTTAAGTGGGCAGGTTATCTGCAGGTTTCCAAGGTATCCAGGTACTTTAACAGTTACCAGAAATCACCCCGTATTTTTCTAGATAAATGTGTTCACATATGAGACTTAAAACACTGATGTATGGTGGCTTTATTGCCAAAACATCACCTGACATTTGCTATTTAAGAAACTCTCTCCTTGCTCATTATAGTATTTAGATATTTCTTTAAAGGAAACCTCAGTTTTCCAGAAATCCCTAATATCATGTCTGGTGGGAGGATGGTGATGGTGGTTATTATATACAGCAGCTATTGTGTCCAAACTTTGCAAAAATAAGCACTTTTATGTCCAAGCATATAGGTCCCATTTTTGATGGGTTTTGTCTTACTGAATTGTCTTGCTTTAGTCACAAGTTTCTTGTGATTTACACCGTGTAGTAGACAAGGGAGTTACAAAATTTAAAAGTAAATTAAAATTTAAGCCATTTTTAGGAAAGTGTCGCTAATGAAGCCATTAACAACCATGTTGTGCACTGCTGTAAGAGGAGCTAACTCAGTAGAGCAGAATTATAAACCCTAGAGTGAGGGGTTCGTAATGTAAATGCTGATACTAACAGAACTGTAGAGGCAGGAGTAGTGTCACTGTAATTAGCTTAGTGCTAGTACAAATCATATTTTATTATTCTTTCAGCCTCTGCAAGAAGAGGTGGTTTATTTCTTTCAGGTATAATTGCATTTGTCACATTTTTTGATATTGCAAAAATGATACAAGCATACAAAGGCAAGATGACTTTCAGAGCACTTAACATCCTGTTGTTTGGAATATCATTAGAGGGAAGAGATGATGGGGGAAAAAGTGGAAAACAAAAACAAAGCTTTCAAATTTTCAGCTATTTTCTGTCTTTTTTTGTTAAGGATTCCTTTTCAGAAGAAAATAGGATGATGGGTACAAGAAAAATGTTCTCTCATGGATATACTTGGAAGATAACATACAGGGAGAAAGGAATCTCTACAAATCTTCTCATGATTGTTCCCTCAATGAAGAGAAAAAATCCTATTTTTTTTTCCTCAGGAGCAGATTACCAAAACACACCATGTCTCTGCAAGGGTGTGTTTCGTTAGGCTCAGGCTCAAGCTCACAGACCAAGTGCAGGGAGTCGGCTGTGTCTGCAGGAGCAGAGCTAAGTGCATTAGTGCTCCACAATGCTCAATTTGTCTTCTTAGTCAGAAAGTTGACTCAGTCTGTTCTAGAGTGAAACTGCCAAGATTTTCTTCACGTTCAAGGTAAGGCACATATAAGCTGGGAAAGAAATGATGATGGGGCAACCAATGCGTTCACCTGCTGCCAGTAGAAAATTATTGCCTGCATGCCTGTGTCTCATTTTAATTCTCCAAATAAAGGGGTGACGCAGACAAACGAGTTGAGAGGAGGTCTGCCAGGATCACCAGTGGCTGGAGCACTTCCTCTGTGCGGAGAGGCTGAGGGAGCTGGACTGAGTAAGTCAGGAGGCAGAGTTGTCTCCGTAGGACTAAGCTGCCTCCCTCATGTCTGCAGGGAAGGTGTTGAGGAAACACTTCACAATGGTGCATCTTGGGGGAGTAAGAGGGAGCAGGTGTGGCTTGAAACAAGAAATGTTCAGACTGGATAAAGAATCTTTATCAGCATGAGACCAATGAAGCCAAGGAGCAGATTGCCTAGAGAGGCTGTACAGATAGAGGGCATTCAAACAGTACTTGGCTGCAGCCCATTAAAACATAGTATCTTTGAACTGGCTTGCAGGGCTTTTTATCAGGATTTCATTTCTTTAATCCCTAGTAATCTAGTTGCAATAGCTCTGAGGGAGCACTAAGGGATTAACAGCTGAAAACTCAGATTTCTGAGTGGGTTGAGTAACTTCAGTGCTCTTATATATCTTCGTTGTTAGCAGTATGCAAGTAGTGATGTAGAAGTGATTTAGGTATACCAAGAAGTGCTCACAGTGCAGAAATACTCTTAGTTCTGCCCAGGATAATGTTATTAGGGTTTTAGATTATATAGAAACCCAGCATTTGAACCTAGGCAATTAATAGAAGGGAAAAAAAAACTTTTTTTTTTTCTCTCACTATCAAAAAGTGTCATTCAAAACAGAGAGAGGAATTAATAAAAGTGATACCAGTATAAAGAGCTGTTTTATATAGCAGAGACTTGGTTGCTTTCATGTAACAGCTGGCAAGAGAAAGCTGCCAAACAAATCACTTTCAATAGCAGATATTCAGTGCAATGAAGAAACAAGAATATTTTAAAATAATATATTATTTATTTGCATTTCTGAGGTATTAGGAATGCTGTCATCTCAAAACGTCTTTTTAGTCAGACAAGAAAATGAATGCTAATAACAGGAGGCATGTGTTCATTTGAACTTTCTACTGCAAATGTTATTGTAAGGGGTGAATTAACTGGTACCAGAAACATTGATAGCTATGTTTCGGGGAAGGAGACTCAAAAATAACTTCTGAGAAAACAGTTTGACTTTTATTTATCACTGAAGAATGTGATCAATCATTGAGGTACTTTGGAAAATATAAAAAATGTTGTGAAGGCAGTGCCCTTTCATGCTTGTCGTGTTTGGCTAAAGGTACTGCTGGAACAATAGTGGGGCAAGTCCCTTCATTCCAGTCAGAGAGGGATGGGAAAGGGGAGAAGGAATTCTCCTAGAAAGGAATCCAAGTCAACTGTGTCCCCCGCGTTCCCCCAAAACCCACATGTGAGCAGACGTTTACAGTTTTAGAGGGAGCCACTCAGTAAAAGAACATTTTTTTTAACTGAGAGCACTTAACATTACTTGTACATTGGTGTTAAAATGTTCTCTCGTTCTTCTAAGACCAGAAGCTTACTTAAAGAATTAGAAAAAAAGGCTTTTCCAGGGTAAATAATTTAATCCTAAATGCTCATATGTAAAATAGGTTCCCTAAAAACACAGTTTTGTCTTTTTTTTTTTAATTAGGAAGCAGACAACTTCTACTGTAAATTTAATGAAATGGAAACACCTATGAAAAGGTAGTTATTGCACTCTTAGAAGTACCACCTAAATATAGAGCCTGATCAAAAACATTGAAAGCCATTGGAAAAGCCTCTCCAGCTCAGCTGTTTCTCTAACAGCTGTTTCTCTAGCTTGTTTGAAGGTGTTTGCTTGAAGATGCTAGCTCTCTTTACCCACATACCTTCTTGGAACCAGGGGTTTTATTCCCTGCTATTTGCACATTTTCTGAAAGCAGAGCCTTACAGGTCCACTTTTCTTTCCAAATTTCTGTATAAAATTAAAGAAAGTTACTATAGAGTAAGAGAGACTAGAAACCAAATGTTTGTTGCATAAAGAATGTACACGTGTGCACACACGTAGGAGGACCTTTTTAAGATGAGCAATTCACATGACATACCAACTGACAAAATTTGGCTAATTTTACCATCATCAGGGAAAGATTTGTGTTGCATAGAGACAGTGTGCAAAGACTGCACAAACTGCCAAACAGATAATCATAAGAAAACTGGTTTATTAATGTGTAGTACTGTACAAAAACAAATGAAAAAAAATCACACTAGACTGTGTGTAACATTAGGCTTTTATAACAAGCTAAAATATTTTTTTCCAATGGAAATATGTTCCTAAGTTTTTATTGTATACTGTGTCCTTATGTCTAGAAAGCTGGATCACTACCAGCTTCCCTGCCTTACCCCCCCAAAAAGGCATATATATGGCTTTTTCCCATGACAGTGAGAAAATAAAGGTCAGTTTTGCTTGCAGGTTAATTTCCTGATAAAGGATGATGGGGATGTACTGATGGGGTGTAGAACAAGCTCCTTCATGCATTTAAGAAAGGCATCTGAGCCATATTGCAACTGCTACAACCACGGCTTGGAACAGACTACAGAGAGTTGTAGAGGTCATCTTTAATTCAAGTTACTGTCTTGTTACACCAGCAGCACCTACGCTTGGTCTTTTCTGGCAGCCACTGTTAACTTCAGTTGTTATTTCAAAAATTCTTTAGTACTTTGGCAGTAGTGGCTTCAGTGCTGTTAAGGGTCAAGCTTCAGTTTCAAACAGTTTGAGGGTTTTTTCCCCGATGTGCTAGTTTGACTGCTCTCGGTGTACGCTGTTGTAAAGGTGGTGTTTGTATAAACTGAAAAAAAAAATAATCGTTTTCTGGAAGTTACTTTGAGATTTAATTGTTTCTTTGCTAACCGTGTAGTGGGTTTTTATCAGTGTAGTTAAATAGATACAGCAATGCAAAATGTAATCTTATTGTCCCTCTCCCCCCTCCTCTTTCTTTACGTGACGCTCTTGAGCTGTGTTTTTGCAGCTGTTACAGACACATCCAGTACAAAGTACATTCATGATACCCACATCTTGGATGTAACATCCCGACACCAGACTCCAGTTTTTACAGGAGAACAAGACTGGGCAGTTTTGAAGTACTTTAAAGGACGTTTTTCTCTTAAATCAGAGATTCTGTTGCCAGCTGACCATAATCAGATGTCCTGCAGTCATCACTGCTCTTTGGTTTTTACAGGGAGTGACTACATCTTGTAACCATTCATATTATTACTTATATTTGGATAAGTAGCCTGCAAAAACTTTTTTCTCATTTATCACATTTTTATGTTTAAAATGTGTGATGTTTAACGAAAAGAAATACTAACTGTAGTGTTAGCTATTATATAGTATTATTTGTATATGAAGACTGCATTTATGTCATAAAGTGAGCAAACAAGTTACTGACAACAATTACCACAGCAAAGTTTGGGTTTTGGGGATGCGTTTTTTTAATTCAAATGAGGTCTCTGTGGAAACCTGAAGTGACATTAAAAATAAAAAGTTCTCAAGTATAACAGCTGGAGATTAAGGGCATATTAGGAGTTTGATGATGGCATTGCAAAGATTTGCATATGTTTTTGATTTTTATGTGATCTGCTTACTTTCCTGAAGACACTGGAAGCATTCTTTGGCTGCATAAAAATAGATTGTTTTTTCTAAAATAAACACTTAGATCAAGGAAAGTGCAAAAACAAGGGACACTGTAAAGTCTGCTGTGAGATACTGTTTGACCTTATTGTGAACACATTTTCTTCAACAGTTAATTTCTGCCTGAAAGAAATAATTGTAGCATCAAGGCCTTATTCTGCTAACTAAAGTAATCTGAAATCTATTCAAAAATAGAGTCTCTAACATGAATGAGTAAATCGTAAGTAATTTTTTTCTTCAGTAAGTACACTGTTTCTCGCTTTCTGAATAATTGCCTCCTTCATACATTTTTAACTAGGAAAATTGGGGGAAAACAGGCTAAGTCAGTCTGGTGCTATATCTGTATGTAAGAAGTGTTTCAGAAATATCAAATACTTCACTCAGGGCTTGAATGGTGAAAATATATAAACTTTGATTTACTAATGTATAACTTCACTTAGAAGTTTATTGATTTTGTGGCCTCTGTAGTCTTAATTATTCGAGAAACGAGCTAAGTTAAAGTTGGCAGCTTATCAGCCAGTACAATGGCTTACAATCAACACCAGCAAGTACAGGACCCAGAAGATATTGTGATACACCTGTTAACTGCATACCTTAATTTTTAGGCAATCTCCAATTACAATGTTTCTGTAAAATTCATTTATTACTGTTACGAAACTTAGAGGGAGAATGAGGTACTCTGTTTTGGTGGCGAGCTGATCATGGGCACACCCCAAGTTTTTCCTGGATGTCAGGGGGAATATTCTCTGAAATTTACAGAAGAATAGAATTCCAGTAATTATTATCAACTAACTTTGCAGTAAGTCCTAAAGGAAAATAGTGTACTGGTTTTAAATTAAAAGGAAACTAAAAAAATTAAAAAGATTATGAGAAAACAAAGAATTGCACAGTTTTTCTTTCCAGGCAATAGAAGACCAATTGTCGTACTCAGACACGAAAGGCCCACGCAGACACCGTTCTGTCAGGATAAGGCCTGGGCGCAAAGAGAGAGAGCAAGAAGGGCCAAGGTAGGGCAAGTAGAAGGAAGAAGACCGGCCCGGCCCTTTATTTTGTCAGTTATATATCTTTTTAGAGACAACCATGGATTGGAGGATGGGGTTACCACCTCTCCATGACACTGGTCAGACCAAAAGTCTATCATAATTCTCCGCCTAACAAAAGGAATGATAATAATAGATATTGGTAGGTAAACATGCCTGATGCTTACAGTAAAGTGCCTGGGAAATTCTACTACAGGAATGAAAACATAGAAAGACTGCAAAATTCAGGGCGACGACCAATAGTTATTTTGAAGCTTTAAGGACTGTTTTTGAGGAGTGTGGTTAGAAGATGTAGTAGATTGCATGTGAATTGTTATTACTATGTTATTCTGGCATCCAGTGTATTTGTCAAGTTTTAAATGAAATTTTCAGCTCAGGAAGTTTAAGGTCATCATTTGACATACATCTTGTGTTAATTCAGAAAACAGTGAAAAGTGGTTGTTATTGTATCCATCTGTAGCAGTGGAAAGCAATTTTAGTAGGCTTTGGAATAAATACATATAAGATGATACACATTTTTCAACTCAGTCTGACTTCTGACTTCATGAATAAAAAAGACCCTATTAATCAAGAGGTGATAGAGTCACATACATCCTATTTATCATTCTTGTTGAAGACTAAGTTGTCTCTTGTTAACGTTTTGAGGAAATGCATAGTAATTATACAAAACAAATAAGTCAAGAAAGTAAAAAAATGCAGTTAACCTGTGTGGAAGCTTAAATGTTGGTCTCTAACTTTTATGTTACTACTTTACAAATGATAGTGTGCGCGTGTAGGGAATTTCTTCCTCTATAATTGAGTAATAACTGTATAGGAATGTGTATGTGAATAATAGTTAATTCCATGGCCTCCAAACAACTTAAACTAACTATATATACTTGATATCCAACATCAGATATGTTCATGCAATCTACAGAAAGTTTGCAAGGACTCTGCAGCAAGAATATAAAACTAGTATTTTCAAATAATCTTTAATAGTATAAATGAACAGTTCAATATCACAATATTTATTCCCTGGAGTCGACACAGCATGTTGGCATGTATAACCAGAGTACATGGG
This sequence comes from Machaerirhynchus nigripectus, assembly GCA_013397975.1. Taxonomy (NCBI): domain Eukaryota; kingdom Metazoa; phylum Chordata; class Aves; order Passeriformes; family Dicruridae; genus Machaerirhynchus; species Machaerirhynchus nigripectus. The sequence goes on along the minus strand of VZRQ01009384.1, from coordinate 359,567 downwards.
AAGGGATCTGTTGGCACTTAGCTGGGAGCAGATTGAAATACTCATTTCTTATCTATACCAGATAATTTTGTGGGAAACAAAGAATCTTTAATTCTGGGTAGACTTTCAAATACCACCTGGCTCATATTCCCCTTGAAGGAAGCAGAAGTCATGACTGCCAGGCATCTATTCTGATATGCAAGTGTAGTGATTTGATTATTTCAGCTGATTTGTAATAATGGTATAATACCTCCAGTTTGTACACTCTGTCCAACCTCATTTTGTACATATTATGCATAGCTCTTGGGGATTCCTGAATGTTTTACCTGTGCCATTAGTGTCTTCAAGGAAAGGAAAGATTCAAACTCTTACTCATAACAATGAGTTGATTGCATAAATTAACTTCTAGTCTTTCTGCTGTAAGACAGTTTTTTTTTCCTTTTCCCCTTTTCACACCTCTTCTGTCATTTCCCTGTGACATTTTAATGCATTATATTGAGGGCTGATTGTTTTCTGTAATTATTAGAAATAATATTATAACAAATACTGAAAATTTGGGACCTCACCTTACTAAGCTGAACAGTCTACTCAGAGGATCACAGACTGGACTCCTTCGACGAAGTTTGAAGGAACAGAGAAGCTCTAAGTGTTTTAACAAACCAGTGCATCCTTAAGACTTACAGATCTTAAGATTCTTTTTTAAAGCTTCCCATCTCTTGTTGAGGTATCCTCTCTAGTAATGCTTTACTGCTACTCCATATTTCTCTTCTTCTGTCTTAAAAGTACTGAAGTATGTCAGTGTCTTTCTTTCTTAGGTGTGTGACAGAACATTCTTGAAAACCACATTCCATAAAATGGCTTTAAACTTTATGGATAACAAGGTGTGCAAGTAATAAAGGGTATTTGTTATTTTCTCTTTTCATTATTTTTAAATAATGGTATACAAGCCCTATGTGCTATAGAAGTAGTCTTTGCAACTCTAGGTTGATATCAATATACACTGTAAGGTAGTAGTTACCAATATGTACAACAAGGTGACAGACTTCAGCTAATAGAGCTGAAAACAGATTTAGTACAAAATGGAGAGCTAAAAGGAGCTACAGCAGGGCTGGCAGCATCATTTCCATAATCCTTTTAAAATATTTTGGAAGATTTTTCTAATGGTTGTATTTTTCTGAGAGCTGCTGTTTTCTTCTTCCTCTTGCACATACCATGTTTTCTGGCTCTTGGTCTTTTGTCCTATAACTTAAGTCTATCATAGGTTGTTGGTGACTGTTTTGTGTCTTTTTGCGTGTGGGATAGAGATACTTTGTGAGCTACTGTATAGTACAAGTGTGCATTCAGACTCAATGATCCACATGGTCCTTCTCAATTCTGTGTCACTGTGAAAACTCCCACATATTTTCGTATCACTGGTTAGGGAAATCTAGAACTGGAAATTGAACATCACCCCTTTTCTCCCCCAAGCCCACCATTGCCTGTGTGTGCAGGCAGCTGTAAGCATCAGACCTGAATGAATTCTGGCAGGAGGAAGACTGGTGACTGCCTCGTAGCACTCATGAGCAGGCAGTCACAGCTCTGCATCTGCGTAGGGATAGCAGGACATCTTCACCTGCCATTGGCCACTGCTAATGCCAGGTATTTGCCCAGTAAGACATAAACTATGAGAACAATTTTTAAGGCCATAAACTATAATTTAGTGGGAGCTGATATTATAAATAATATATGATGAGTAATATATAATGCATTACCTTTTTATCAGCTGTCCTGAGTTACAGGACACGCAAACCAAAGCAGGATTTGTCCCCTCAGCAATAAAGTAGCTAATAATTAACCACTGCAGGTCTCTCTCTCCCTTTGCAGACCTTTCTGTACTCTTGCTTAGCATCCGTTAATGCAGTTCTAAAAGCTGTTTGCTGATGCTCTTGCGAGAAAGTAGCTACCACGTATGACTGGTTTTCCAGACTGCTAGGAGGCTATAGGTGTCTCATGGGTTTTTAGGTGCATGAAGTGATCTACACACAGGTTTCTCCCAGTTTACAGGAAATTCATTCCCTGCTTTTTCAGATATATTTAAAAACATTACAAAATATCTGCCTATACCTGTGCATAGCAAATTACATGTGTGAAATGCACAGTCTCAAGCAGTGCCTCGCATGTCAAGTGCCAAGTCATCAGCAGATGCCGTCCCAGTAATATCAAGGGCATAGTTTTTCTCATGGCTTCTTGCTAGTTGTAAAACTTTATGGAAGCCAGACTGCATAACAGGTGTTGCCCTTTTACTTTCTGTATTCATTATCCAGCAGACACCTGATTATGTGTTTGTTTTGTCCATCCTTTAGTTAGTTATCCCTCACACAGTCTTGTCTTCCCATCTGTCTATTTCAGATGGACCAGTTTATCTCTTTATGATACCTTACCCTTCTTTTATGATTTCCTAACAGCAGATGATATGGATTCTTGTCTATAGGTAGTATTCTGTCCTGACTAAATATATGTAGCATTTCTATGCATGACCTACATATGACACTTTTATTCTTTTCAGGTACACTTTTATCTCTATGAAAATGAAAAAAAATTGTTTCTTTATGCAGTAGAAAGAAGGCAAGAAAGAAAGTGTTAATATTTCTGTACAAGATTTTTATGTGATTTATTATTCATAAGTTTTTGTAGTTCTGGAAAAAGAAATCATTATATTGCGTCAATGGAAAGTAATTTGTGGGTTGGAGATTAGAGCAGTGGTATATTTCTTTCAATCAAATCTTGCTGATTTATAAACATCAATACGTCTAAGACCTTATACAGAGTTAACAATGTCTTTTAAAGATTTATTGTTGCAGTAGCAGCATATTTGTGGAAATAATAAGGGGCCATTCTGAACTGCACCTGCAATTTGCACTGATGTCTGTTCAAGAAGTATGAATGGGTTTAATCTATATGCCCTCTGAAACTGAGGTCAGCCAAAAATTGCCTGTCCATTTCAGTGCCCCACAAAGATTTGGTAGCTTAAAAGTTCCTGCCTTTCTAAGTAGGGCAGATCAGTGGAAAATGACGGTGTTGCTATAGAAATATTATACTTAGTGGATAGAAGCCATTAGCAGGAATTTCCTGTCCTCTGGGCAGTTTCATGACTCTGGTCTCACAATTTGTGACTCCTGCTTTTTAAGCCATGTTAAAATAGTCTTCTCCCAAGCAGACTGATCCACTGAGTAGTCACTAACCTTGAAAGTAATATCTTTTTTCTTAAGATATTTTTAGGAACCTCTTATAGCTTGACATACTTTTAATTCTCTTCTTGATTATACCAAATGAAACATACTTTCATTTTGAAGAAATAAAGATATAATTTTCAGTATTTGATACGTTCAACAGATACAGCGAGAATAAACTGTCCTCATTCCATTTTGAACCTAGAAAGATTTGTTGACAAGTAGTCTGTCACATTATGTCATATCACAGAAATTTCCGTCTTGTATGATGATCCTGTGCTATTACAGGAGGATGAATGCAGCAGCAGGACATTTCTACATAGTATTTTAGTCCTATGTAACATTTAGTCCCTCTGCATTACTCCTTCCCACAAAGATTTTTTTTTTCATTTTAATTCCTCATGCCTTCAATGCCTTCTTAACAGGGTTTGTTTCAGTGGGTGTTATAACTGAGAAAAAATAAGCAACCCCCCCCTCCCCCCGCCGTCCCGTTGTCTTTAAGGCAAGATAGCCACTTCTGCAACTTTCAGTCAAATTGTGGTCACTGAAGCATTTTGCTGCTTCTGATTAGTCCCACAGAGTGTGAGCATCCTCATCTTGTCAGTTCAGAGGAGTCATTAAACTCTGGGTAAGCTGTGATGATGTATGAGCTATGGGTATGTAAATTCCCTGTTAGCAAATGCATTCTTTATCTTGTCAATTTTTTGCTACCTGCTGCTAGCTCTGTAGGTAACCCTGTGCAGCTGATTGAGGAAAAATACGGAAAGCAGATTGCTCGTAAAGGCATAGTAGAGGTGATCCCTACATGTTCATAATTGGGCTTCTTTGGAAGACTTTCTATTAAAATTGATTTTCATGTTATTTGGATAGCATAACAATGGAACACAGTGTCTGCTCTTCTGTCTGTACTTTACCACAGAGAAATCTATGATTCTGCCTATCTTAATGCAGTTTTAGAACAGAATAAATAGCATAGAACTGGCAAGTTTAAGGTGCACGTTATATATTTTTGTATTGTTGTATGTTCAAAAAATGATTTTCAGAATAAATTCTCAGATGTCGTGAAGTATTTAACATAGTTTTGTGTCAGTTATTAATTCACAATATAGCTGAGGCTTTTCCACTGGCTTGTGTTGGTTTCTCTGTAGAATTTCAGCAACATAAAAGTATTCCTGCTATACTTAGTAGCGACCTGCTGTATCAGTAATTTCCTTTCTAGCTGATGGAAATAGGTTTCCTCTTAGCCATAATGATCCTCATACACACAGTGAGTATACAGTGATACTACTAGTGCAGAGCCATGCAATCAGCACTTTGTTTGAGCATCACCATAATGACAGCCTAGCAAAGGGTATTTCCTGTCAGTTACACCTTTTAAGTTCAACAGGCCAGTTGAGGATGGCATTTTTTTGTTTTCATTTCTACAGATTCTTTTCCTTTTTGCTTGTTTCAGATTCCTAGAAATAAAAATTTTATGAGCATTTTGAAAACATTTTGGGTATTTTCAGGAGAAAAGTATGTAATTCTGATGATTACCACTTGCTTACTAGCCTCTAAGATAGTTGCTTGTAAAGACAACTTTTTTGAAATTCACAATTATTAACAAGTGAAAGTAAACAAAACACAATTGTGTCCAGCTAGGAAAAAATGACTATATATTGCACTCCTGATTAGCCACAATAAATGCTTTTAGCAGTCATTCACTAACAGTATGTTTTATTTAGTGAAATCTAGATTATTGTTGTTTTCAGCTGAACTGTGAGGCACTCCGCACACCTATCTGGTTGGTCATAGAAGAGTCCCAAATGGCAGATGAATATTTTGCTAGTACTCTTTATAGATAATGAGACGTTCCATACAATTATTAATGAATTAGAGCAGAACTATTTCATGGCAATCAGCAGATCACTTTGAGAAGGTTTTCTTAGAGTATTTATTTTGTACCAAGATTGTTGCAGTTACTAGTGTGAGGGGTTTTGCACAGCTGGTGATAGTTTCTAGGACTATGTATGAGTGACTATCCATCACTCATATTGCCTAATTGGCAGAGACAACTCTTTTTTACTCTATTTGGAAAAAAAAAAACAAACCCTAAACCAGTTTGGAAAACCCAAACTTTTGTTAAAAAATCATTGAAATGAAAACCTGCCCAACTACATTCTTTCCTTTTGTTGATTGCTGTAAATTAGTAACAGCACACATGTATATTTTTCTCTCAAAATCTTGACATCTGTATTGGCTGAAGAGATACTAACAGCTTTTCTTCACACTAAATTAACTATACATTAAAAGCATGTCTATCAAGAAGTAAATATCTAATGTATAGTTTCTGAAAAAGTGTTCTGTGTGCAGTTGTTTGTTTCCATGACTTCTTGTTGGGCTTTTTGGAAGTTCTGTTTAATTTTTTTAACCATGCGTTGTGTCATGGGAACGTGAGATCCATTAGCCACATATTAAGATTAGTACATAGGTTGGTCATAAGAAGGGATGGTGAGATTTTTTTAGATATTAAGAAATGCTAAGTTCCTAACAGGCACAATAATTGACAGTCATTAATCAAAATCTGAAAAATATGTTTTTAACACATACTATGCCAGCATTTATTATTTACTGGTTTTGGTATTTATTTATAATATTTATTAAGAGCAGTTAATATCAGGTTATGCAGTACTTCACACCTTATGTTAATCTCTTTGTGAACGTCAAACAAATGTGGCTTGAAAACAGAAGCATGAATTTTGCCTGGGTTGTTCTTGATACAATGAGGAAAAAACTACTGAACCCATACTAAAGAGAAATCTGGTATTCTTTGACTTCTAAGAGATTGTTTCTCCTAATTTTTATGATCAAATGTCCAGTTCTCTTTGGATAAAGGATCTTAGGATATGCACATGTTTGAGCACAAGATTATGCCAATGGATGCTGGAATTACTTATTCTTCAGGACTCTTGTTGCTGAGGGCTAGTTTGAGTATAGGCAGAGGTTACTGCTCAGTCTTCTTGTACCCCACGATGGATTTGTTACACATGATGGATTTCAGCAGTGACAGTTTCCCCAAGGCCACTGAGGCAGTGGGGAGCAGGTGTGGAAGGAAACAAATTGTGCTGTGTAAATCAGCAAGACCATTTAGTGGTGTCACCCCAGATTAGTAGAAACTGTCTGGTGTTTGGAGATAGCACAGGTTTTAGTGTAGCATTGGGCTGAAGGAGAAAATGAAATGTTGGCAAAAAGAGCACATAAACAGCTACTGTTCTTTTAGAAGAATATCTCCTATTACAGAAGTCCTTTTGATTTCAAGATCTCTTATGAAAGATCTTGAACATGAATTCATTTTAGTGGCCGTGAATGTCTGTTTTATGTATATTTATATGATGGAACTTTATCCTGTATTGCTTTATTAAAAGAATTTTCCCTCTGTACTTGGCACTGGTGAGGCTGCACCTCAAGTACTGTGTCTGGCTCTGGGGCCCTCACAGGTGAGGGTCAGCCTCTTCCCCCAGGCAACCAATGACAGGACAAGAGGAGATGTCCTCAAGCTGTGCCAGGGGAGGTTCAGGTTGGACACCAGAAAGAATTTTTTCACAGAATGGATTCTTAAGCATTTGAACTGTCTGTCCAGGGAAGTGGTGGAGTCAGAATCCCTGGAAGTCTTCAAGAAATGACTGGACATGGCAGTTAGCGCTGCAATCAGTTTGGTATGGTAGTGTTTGGTCAAAGGTTGGACTCAGTGACAATGGAGGTCATTTCTAATCTCACTGATTCTATGATTCTATGATAATCATTGGCATTACAATAAAGCAGTTCCTTGACAAATTACTTTCTTTTATATTGTCTGGTATCTGGTTAAACATGCTTGTCAAGAATGCACAAAAAGTTACTGAAAATATTCCTTCATACAAAGAAAGAAAGGTTTAATGAACAGCATGTCCATCTGTTCTGGACAGTTTTCAGAAGAAGGATCTGATGCTTTGGGACATCAAAATTCTGCACTGTTCCAGTGTCTGACCCCCGTCTTGGTAAGGAAATGCTGCCTGATGTCTAGTCTAAACCTCCGGTGGCACAACTTTGAGTCATTCCCATGGATACCTGGATACCAGGGATACCTGGATTCCCTGGATACCAGGGAGAAGAGCTCAGCACCTCCTTCTCTACTTCATCTCACCTGGAAGCTGTACAGAGGAGTGAGGTCACTCTTCAGCCTCCTTTCCTCCAAACTTGACAAGCCCAGAGTCCTCAGCCGCTCCTTTTAAGACACACCATCCACCCCTCCCACCAGCTTTGCTGCACTCCTCTGGGTACATTCAAGGACCTTCACATCTTTCGTAAACTGTGAGGCCCAGAATTGCATACAGTTCTCCAGGTGACACTGCACCAGTGCTGAGTACAGTGGGATGGTCACCTCTCCTGACTGGCTGGTGATACTGTGTTTGATGCACCCCAGGATGGGTTTGTCCTTCTGCCTGCCCAGGCTCACACTGCTGACTGATGCTAAGCCTGCTGCTGACCAGCACCCACAGATCTCTTACTGCAGAGCTTCTCTCCAGCCACTCTTCTACCAGTTTATACTTGTGACCAGCATTACTCCATTCCAAGTGCAGAATCCATCATTTTGACCTGTTAAGATTTCATGCCATTAATCATATCCCAGTTCTCCAATCTATCTAGATCCCTGTTACGATCCAGTTTAAGCCCAGAAGAGCAAGGAAAACTAAGTCTCTGTGCATAAACTGGAAGGAACTTAGTTAAGGTTCAAAATATTCC
>VZRQ01009384.1:62214-351394 GCA_013397975.1 Machaerirhynchus nigripectus | reverse complement strand
CCCTTCTGCTGCGGATAAGCTTTTCCCCAGGTGAAGGGCCCCTCAGCTGGGCTCTGAACAGTGAGGATGGGCCGCAGTCACTGTGCCTCTCACCAGAGGCTTTTCCAGCACACACCCAAAGCCTCTCTCCCCCCACCCTTGGGTTCCAGGGTCTGTGCAGGCCTGGCAGCTGATAGCCCTGGGGCTGTGGTCTCCACCCTGGAGGTGCTAAGCTTTAGGCTTTGTGAATGTCCCCAGCCCTGACCTGTTACTTTATCTTACCTTCATCAGCGAGCAGTGTAAGGCCTCAGGCAGGGCCCCTTTCAGGGTGGGTGTCTTCTCTGAAGCTTTTGCAACACAGTTGTAAAAGTCCTTAATTTCAGAAGTTTAAGTCATAAACTGTAATATTTCAGTCTGTCTCAATCCCTCTGCAAGCCTCTTGTTCCTCAGGAGAGTCAACTGCACTTCTCAGTTTGGTGTCATTGCTGATGATGCACTTGATAATTGCTAAAAATAATTTCTCTTGTTTTGGAGACTACTTAGATTACTTTTTTAAAATATTGAAAAATCTTTCTAATCTATTTTATAATTGCATTTAAAACATATTAGATCATTCATATCAATACATTACTATTGTCTGAGAACGTGAAACAAACCGGTAGTTGAAATACGTTTGTTGTAGTATTTGAGTTGTGATAGCTTCTAAAAAGTACAGGTTGAAACATCTATTTCTTGGAGAAGAAGGTATGTTAAGGAAGTACCTCAGATACGTAATATAAATTCATAAACTCCTAAAATAGTGTAAAATAATAAAACGCATAAACCTAAACAAAAGAAAATAAAATTTCAAATAATTTTTCAAATATTAACATACTTAAAGTATCTGAGTAGTACATTATAAACTACTTCATAATTTAATAATAGAGTTTCACTATTTTTTTTGTTTTACTCAGAAGAGACAAAATAAGGAATTTCTTATACAGCAGAAGTTACTTGTTTTGAATGGTTCCATTTTCAAGGTCTTTTGAAGAAATTTTTAGAAAGTACTGTAATTGAAACAAAAAAGTAAATTTTCCAAAGTGGTGTAGGATGCAGTTAATAAGCAACAAGACTTCACAGATAATTTGTTTTTTAAAACATTTTCATGGTAGCCTTCTGTGTGGCATATTGACAGGTTTTGTTTCTGTTTTCATGGGAGGAGACCCTACTTCCAGTTTAACATTTTTTCTCTAAGTGTCATGAGACCCCTATTAAAAAAAGAAAGAAAGCATTTATAATAATTTGCTTGGTCATGAAAATCAGGCTCTTTAAGGAGTGCAGTACAGGTAATCACATTTTTATAGGATATGTGCCGTTTGAAAGAGAGATGGTGTATTTTTTAAGCTTAAGGTATCATAGCTGTACCTCTCTCCTTCCTCGTTTACCGCAAATAAATTTTGCTTCCTAAAAGTTCCATTAACGTTGGCCTGATATCCTCACAGCACGCTTGCCTTATGTTAAAGTGTCTTCATCTCAATAATTACAGTGTTTCACTGCAGTAAGAAGTATTTATTTAAACAAAATATTTGATACTTCTGAATTTGGGAGCAGTTAATATGGTGAATATGAAAAAATGTTAAGGAATCTGACTAACACTACAGTTGATACAGCAGTGATTGCTGTAATTAATTTTTTTCCCAAATATTTTCTGTTGCACAGCGTAACTCCACAAAATCTATACCATCTGGCTGAAAAATTCCCCATTTAGCTCTGGTGCAAAGGTGATATTGTGTCTTTGAAATAACAGTTAATTTGTCACTCAGGACTGCAGAATAATCGCCTCTGCTCAACAGACAGCCTTGATTTCAGTGTCAGAAAGATGTTCAGTTTCACTGTGTTTAAAAAAAAAAGGCATAAGATTTAGATTTCTACACTTGGCATGAAAGGAGCATATTTGCTCTGGGATTCTTAGGAGAATTAAGTGCAATGAATATTGTTGTCCTAATTAGTTCTGTATTTATTTGGTTCAGAAGTTAATTCAAATTAAGACCACATCAATTCTGAGTAAATGTGTCCAAACAAGAGCTAAATTCAATTTAACTACTCTACTTTATAATTTGTTTTAAATGCATTTTTAATACCACTGTAAATAAAGCCTCAGTCCCTTAAGTAACACCTTCTTCCATGGCAAATCTAGCAGTTGTTTATGCTAGATTTCCTGTGCTGTCCTAGGTTACGATGTAAGATGTAACCAATAGTATGTACTCTGTTATCATCTTCACAAGCTGTTAAAGCAGGCGGGGCCATGTTCGTTATCTCCTACCATGACTCACCCCTGATAACTCCCTCTGGGAGCTATCTCTGTTTAATGGACAATCAAGGACCCACTGCATGACTCATAGAATTACATCATCCCATTGTGAGATGCTCCGCCCAGGGGGGAGGAGCCAAGCATTCCCACCTGGATATAATCTGGGGTTTGGATCAGCACATACAGCAGTTACTTATAGGATTCCCAGAGGACAAGAGCTACTATTGGATGTTCAGGTGAAGACCAGACTGTTTCTACAGGATCACTGCTTTGACAGGACCACTTCATCTGGACTGCTACCATCACCCTGACTAACAGGGTGTCAGGTTGTACCCTGACTCTGTTAGTGTTCTTGTACTATTGCATTTATTTTAATTTTCGTATTAAATTATAATTTTGACTTGTGATCTCCTACTGGTTTGTTTTCAAACTAGTACATATGCCATTTTAAGTACAGAGAAGATGTGATGCAACATGTGATCCTGAGCTGTGAGGTGTTCCCACAGTGGCTATCTCAGGTGGCTATTTGAGGAGCGCTGTGTGCAGTGAAGGCAGTTGTCTTGCGGCTGGTATCGGTGCCAGACTGCACAAGATACAACACCTTTATGGGTGCTGGGCTCAGCCTTCCACCTGCAGCCTGTTGGCAGCTTGCTCTGCAGCTGCTGTTTTTGTGGTACTTCCCTGTGCCATTTGTGTCTGTGCTTTCCACAAATGCCTAGTGGGTTTATAGCACTTCTCACAGGTAATCTGATACAGCCAAAATTTCTTTGTGCTCCCTTGGAAGTCCAGACCAAAGTAAAGCTCTTTTCCTCGCCTAAGTGATTTGGAGAATACAAAATCTCTAGTGAGAGACTCAATATTGGCATGGGGCAGTCCATCTCTTAACATTATCTTCTTCCTTAACTCTTGTCCTGGGTGTAGTCCATGGCAAGAAACTTAATTTTCCATCCCGTGGCTTCTAAGCTTCTTTATTAGTATCTAAGAGGGACTACACCCAGTGCATACAGATAGATGAAGATGAAATATTGTCATCCACAGTTTGCCCAAATCATCTAAATATTTCTAGTAGGTTCATTTTGATATTTGTAAGAGGTTAAATATGCATCATTCAGACTCTGTGAAATATCGCTTCATTTTTTTTCCCAAAATACATTAATTAGGATTCATTTGACCCATAGAATTCTCAGTCTTTGTCTCTATTTGTGTTTTGTATTGCATATTTTTCATTTCACATAATCCTTAGTTTTAATAAGATATTGTACTTTATTACCAAGTGTTTGTAAAATGGGATGTGCAAAACTCCTTTGGTTTGGTGATGCACTCCAAATTGCTTTTTCAATCTGCTGCTACCACTAACATGGTGGTTGGCTTAGCTGGGTAGAAGGGGGATGGTCATATTTTGTTCTTCTGCCCTCAAAACACTTTTAATTACATTTGTTTGGAAAATTATCTATTCTTAGAGTTTTTAAAAAGTACTTTAGGCTAAGAAATTCGTGCACTCTCCCTTTTAACATAATAATAACAATAATCGATAGTCTTGTCTCAGCCTTACAGAGAAAGAGATTCAACTGATTAATATTTATGTGTAATACCTGAAACACTGAATGATTTTGTTATAGGAAATTCTTTTTTAATGCAAACATGTCACAGGGTTTTAAGAGTCTTACAGCATTAATCGAATCAAGATGAAACTTCAGTACAGCAGAGAAGATAAATATTTTGCTCTTGGATCTGAGCTGTAACCAAAAATGTGGCGAATCCAGCAGAGCCAGTGCCTGCCGGCTCTGTGGCCTGCTGGTATGGTCTAGCCATGTCCTTAGCATTACATCTATCTCTGTAAAAAGATGACTTCATTAAAAATGCATCTTCGAAATCACTCCTGGCCCAGTTATTTCCCAAGGACTGCTCGGATATTGTTGGAGAGGGCTCGTTGACTGGCCCCAGGCCTTGCCTGAAGAGTTGTAACTACACTGGCATTGCCAATGTCCAGCTATAGCACTGGGTTTGTCTCCTGACACTGCATTCATGCAGATATGCAGCCTGTGCAGCCCCCTCTGCTTGGTGGTTTAATAATTTCCAGAGTCCAAGCAGATGCACGAGCTGCTTGACCATGGAACCAAGAGCAAATTCTCTGCCCACCTGTGCCAGTGTGGAGAAATGGAAATGGGTTCTTCAAATCTGTGCAGGCACATAATCTAAGTGACAGCATGGTCATTGCATTGCAATTATTTTGAATTAAATGAGCTGTAACACATCAACATGAATATTTTAAACATAGAGAACAGTCCTGTGTTGCATATGTATAATGTATATTTTAGTCAGCTAAAGTTGTAATTCTCCAGTTTATAGTTCATACATTATTTCCTTTGGGACACTGCTCCCCATTGTAATACATCTCAGTAAGTCCTGGCAATTCATAATCTCTTTGTATATATCTATATGAGCTAATTTTGATTGTGCCAAAATAGAATAAATGGATTTGAACAGAAATCAATTGTTTGGCAAGGCTAGAACAGAGTCTTTATTTCTGAAGCTTGTTGTAAATAGTCTTCTGTCCTAATACTTTAAGTATGTAGTGGGCTTTTGTTTTTTTTTTTTTTTTAACAGGGTAATGAGATTGAAAATGCCATGTCACCTGAAAGGAAACTGATCTGATTAGGTGTGTAGTCACTTTAAACAAGTAAGGATTCATAGTAATTAGTAAAACATGTTAGAACTGCTAATGATACAGGCTAAGACTCAGAGCTAAGGAAAACACTTAAAAGGGAAAACATGCCCAATATCATTTTAGTCAATAATTTTTTTTCTGGCTTGTATTTTCCAGTAGTACAGGGAAATCTCAGTTGTAAGGAACCATTTTGTATAGCATGGGAAGGTATTTATAGCTCCTAACAAATTAGTGTTTCTACTTAGAGCTTGATTTGTTTTCAGAGGTGTTGTACTAAATTTTGCTTGGAGACACTGGCACATTGATTACTTTTAGTTTTCAGGTCAATGGGGACTGTGCTTTGCTTATAAAAAAATGAGAGGTTACAGTAAAAAAATCTTTGATGGCGTTAATTTAAGATACAAGGACTTGTTTGTATACATATGGGTCTACTGACAATGGCATTTAAAATCTTCTAGTATAAAACAAAAAATATTGATTAGCTGTGAAAGCTGTCATTTAACAGTTTACAAGAGCACTTTCAAACCATTTATATGAAAATTAGGAGAAACTGAGTGCATTGAATGTTTCATTATTTTATGTAATGACATACTTTTTTTCCAAAGTATGCAGTAGACTCAGATTGTGAAAATTAACAGTAATTGTTAGTAAAAGAATATTTTGCAATGTTTTCTGAAGACTTCCCATGAATCCTGTGCTGTAAACATCTGACTCACTTTCTTTTTGACTCATTTCTTATCTTCTCCATGTCTTCCAATTTTATATAAACCAATTTGTTTGCTTTAATGTTAATAGTAGATAGTTCTTCAACACTTTATAACCACCTCTCAAAAATAATTATTAAGGAGCGTGCCAACTACCTCATGCCTATGGCCTACAAGTGCTGCAAAACTCTATAAAGCTAGAATAAATATTTTAAAAACATACATTTTACAGATAAACCTCGATCTCTACATTTAATAACAAACACATTTACACTTACTCAGTCTGTCCTGGTGAATTCTGTCATACTGTAAATAAATTTGATGCTTTTCAGTGACAAAGTTAAAAAGGAATTTTAATTAATGTTGCTACTTGAGAAGGCTATATGACAAATACATAACTTTCAATTTAGTTACTAAATCTAAATCTACACTGAAAGGCTATAAAGTGCTATCTTTGAAAATTGAGGTTACAAGAGATGATTAATAACCTTTTCTTAGATTATTTCTTAAAAAGTATACGTCAGATCATTAATCACTGTGTTTTTAGTAAATCAATAGGAAAAAGCAGACAACCCCATTCTGCACTCTCCTTTTTTTTTTTTTCCATCTGAAGCAGACCAGTATGAGTGTGAGTTGTATGAGAACCAGTGTTAGGCAGTAATTGTATGACATTGTCTTGATTTGAGATAAATTTGAAGGAAAACATCTGAAATGAACATCCCTCTGTTAGAAGGTAGATTTCAGCAGCCCCTCCCCCACAAGGTTCAGAAAGAAATTCCTTGGAGGGAAGTGAAAGAAGCCTATTTATTTAACAAGCAAAGTGCACGCAGGCACGGAAGAAGAATGATGTTAAGCAATAAAACCTCTTGCTGTGGAGAGAACCTGGTAAATTTAGAGTCCTTTGTAGGTGATGGCTCTGCTCTCTCCCCAGAGCTGGGGTGCAGCTTGGGCCCCAGCCCCCCACCCGGCCAGGGTGTAAGGCCTCCCAGTGATGTTCTGGTGTTGCTGAACAGTCCAGAGGAGAAGAAGAAGCAGCCAAAGTCCCAGGAAACTCCTTGTTTCCGCTACAAACAAGAAGCTAGCTAAAAAGCAAAGAGTTTTAACTCTCTGTCTCTCTCCTGAGAAAAGGAGCCGAGAGCTGGCTAAAAGCAGGAAGGGGCTTTTCCTCCGCTCCGCTGCAGGAACGCAGGGGAGTGTGTATCTGTGTCCTTGAGCACAAATCCACTCGGCTCTTTTTTATGTTTCACTTCCTCTCAGACCCAGCTTAAAGACACAGAAAGGCACAGGATTCATGTCTGGCTTAGAGCAGGCAATGGGGGATACAGCATCATAAAGTCACCCCAAGACAGGCATCCGTATTAGTTACATTGCATCCATTTCTTAGCCCTAAAAATATGAGAATTCCGAGACAAATAGAGGAGTAGGATTAGGCCTTCAGCCTAGTTTTATAAGTTGCAGTCTGAAGAAATGCAAGGAATTCATTAATTTTTCATATTCTATCTGGATGAAATAAAAAACACACATTGACATCCCTTCCTGAATAGCAGAAGAAAACATGCTGCCATAGATGGATTGTAGTTAATTTTTCAGGGATCTTAACTCATTTAAATGAAGAATATAATTTATTTAATTGCCATCACTGTTATAAATTGCTGTCTTTGCATCTGAACAAAATCTCTAGATATGACTCCAGAGCACTGTCAAAATTGCATCTTTAGAGCTTCATATTTGGATCTAAGTGTACTTCAACACTATATTTCTAATAAACTTCAGTCAATTATGTTTGAACTAAAATACAAGAATTCTGTCTGAATGCCTAAAGCTTGAAAGGAGACTATAATATTATATCTCAAAATGAAATCTAGCATAAAAACATAATTATTTTTGCAGCATAATACAATATGAACAAAATGCCGGTGTGTTTTGTTTTGTTTTTTCTAATACTTTTCACAACATTTTGGTGACAGTTCACCAGATGAACATAGCGTGTGATTTATAAAAAGATGGTAATATTTGCTTCACTACCTCTGACTATTTCAAACTCTTGCAAAATATTGCAAATGACATTATAATCCATTTCCCGAATGACTTCTGCTGTGGTTTATCTCTTCTGGCAGTGACCAACACTGGATACCTAAAACCAAAATAGAGTAGAGTCAAACTATGCAGAGATAATATTACCCCAGTTTCCCACAAAGCTGTCCTGAGCTCAGGGTAGTTTCTTCTGGTGAATCTTCTGGTCAACCCTTCTTAAAACTCAAATTTGGAGGATTCCTTTGCAGAAAGCTTTCTTGTGCTGGTTCTGAGACTGCTGCTTGCAAGGGTCTCCTGTTTCCCCCTGAGCTGTTATTTTTCCTGATACAATTTCCAAGGACTTAGAATCAGCACATCATTTTGTTTATAAAGGTGGCATGTTTTTTGATGTGTTTTGCATTTATTTACATGGAATTTCAGCTGTAATTTTATCACCAAGTCTTATATGATGTCGTTTTTTATAGCCAGTCCAGCCTTCAGAGCCTTGACTTACCTTAGCATCATCAGTAAAGTCTGTTTGCTCACTGTTCATTGCTTTGTCTGGCTTCAGTCTCCTACTGAATCCCTGAAGGCTTGACTAATTAATTCCTCCCAGTGTGAATAGTGACTATTTACTACAAATTTTCTCCAGTGTTTAAACACATTTTCAGTTTCCATGAGAGGCCCTTCCTTCTAATACCATGTCAGCCTGCTCTTTTGGAAATCAGGTATCTGGTTATTGGTTTATTTTCTTGTCCAGGTTAGTTTGTTCTTTAGAGAACACTGACAGATGCCTGAGAAATTATTTCCCTTTAAAGTAGCCATCTTAGCTCTTTACCTATCTAATGTATTTATTTTACTATCTGCTACATGTATTGCTTATTCTGATTTGTAGGAATTTAATTGGAAATTCTTAGAAAATTTTTATTGCATTGCCTTCCTCCCAACCACCTGTCACAGTTTCCTCCATTATGAACCCAGATGGAGAAAAAGTATTTTATTTTTGTGTTCTGACCTCATCTTTCTTGAATCCTCCTTTTATAGCCTGAACATCTGTTAGCCCTGCCAGCTCTCTGTCTGGCTTCCAAGTCTGTGAATAATGTTTTATTTTCTTTTTTTATACTTCCTCCAAGCTGTTGCTCAAAGTTTTCTCTTACTTGCATTGTGTGGATTTGACTTTGGTGTTTTTTGGGTGGATAGTTTATGGTCTTTTTTGTTTTCCTTATTTGAATACAGTATCAGATTTTAAAAAGATCTTTTTCTTGAATTTAAGAATTGAGTTAAATATTATTCCATACCCTGCATATGCTATCTCTTTGATTTTTAGGCATACCCACAGCTGGATCCTTTGTACTTCAAAGTGGGTCTTTTCTTTTTGTACAGACTCTTCCTATCCTGGATGTGGCCTCATTTCCTGAGGTGTCTCAGTTCTTCCTCCTGCCACCATTGTTTCAGCCCGTGATTGTAGCTTTGCCTCAGAGCATCCCTGTCTCTCTGAGTCTGCACATGCCATAATGAGAACATGGCAAAGGCTGCTGCCACACAGGTGGCAGCTTTCAGCTCCCAAATGACCTACATTTCATCTCTGGAAGTTCTGTCCTGCATCCCTTGGCTGTTTCTTTTTTTAATGTAAGGACTCCAAATTGCTGCTGCTAGTATGTCTCTGGAGTCTGCACAGATGTATGGCATCCACGGGATGCACATTCTCCTCAGAGCCACCGGTACAGGTCTCGGTCTGTGTCATGGTTATAAATAATTCTGTGATGTTTCTGAGAGAATAGTAAAGTTCCAGGCTCACCAGGCTTGACTGCTTTGACACTGGAATTCATCAGCTGAAAGCCCATTTAGGATTTGGGCATCCCTGTTTGTTAGCAAGCATGGAGTTAATTTCTTTTGTATTTACTAAAGATTAATGAGACAGCTGCTTTCATTATTCTAAGTGGGGGATGTACAGGCCTAAGAATAACCAGACGTGTAATGCCCATACTCTGCATGTACAAGCATTTGACAAACCTTAGTCTGGAAATTACACTTTTACAATATACTCAGAAATATCCATATTCTGTTGTAATTATAAAAAACTGCAGAATGCCACATGCCATAAGAAAAGACATGGCAAGGGTGAAAGTTGTCATCTGAGGCAAATCTCTATGAATTTAAATGACTTACACAAAATTCTATGTTATGCACTGATTTTAAAATAAACAGTCCTTTCATAAAGCAGCTTTTCATATTAAGCTAGTGATGTAAGTGTATATATACCCCTTTGTGATTTTGAGGATAGTGCTATCAGTTTGAGAATGTGTTTGCTCAGTTGTCAAAATCATTGTGTAGTGGTTTAAGGGAGAAGATTACATAAGTGAGTAGTTGTCCACTGATTTCATTGTTGCTGCAGGTTGAGGTGAACTGGTTTGTTCTTATTTTGGTGCAATATTATTTACAGGTGTATTCAGTTTTAAGGGGAATAGAATTGTTTGGTAAATAAATTTGCATTGGGAAAACATTGCCAGTAAATGGAACAAATCCTTAGTTTTTACCTTTAAGAATGTGTCAGTTTGTTTCCTCTACTTTGCTATAAAATTAGTGTTTAAGACATATATGGTCTTTATCAAATAAAAAAACTTCAAAGCACTTTTGAAATTCACACAGAACATAATGTTCCATGTAAACTTGCACTTCCATTTCCCTTCAGTGTCTGTTGGAAGTTAATTTTCCTTATTGTTTCACATAGTTTTGTTGCATACTTGTCATTGTTTTAGTTCATTTCAGTGGCTATTGCATTTGCAGACAGACAGGGAGTATAAATGCTTGAGAGTTGCAAATCAAAACATTTCCTCATTTGTAACACTTGAATGCAGTGATTTCCTGGAGGAACACGAAAGAGTACTGGAAGATGCAGGTCCCCAAGAGGACTAGAAGCTGTTCTTCTGTTCATTGCAGGACCTAGATGCTGAGCTCCAGTCCTGGAATTTGTGACTACTTTACATGTAAATGTGTGTGAGATACCAAAGTTCACATAGTTACTGAATGAATGAGGCAGTTAAGCTGGAGGTGAACAGCAGCTCAAGGCAGAGAAGAGTGTGGAAATGGGGCTGATACGCTTGAAATTCAGCATACACACCCGAGTCACATAACTTGGTCAGGTGCCACTGTGAAAGTGAGTTTCAAAGCCTGAATCATCTTCCTAGATACCAAGTCTGTTATTTGGGTATGGCTAACTGTGTCACTTCAGTCCTTCCAGGAGAGCTCCCCTGACCAGCTGGAGCTCGGGACATATTGTCTTGACAAGGTGAATCAAAAATACTGACTGCATTCATATTGGTGGCTCTCTTAAATACTTATTTTGCAAATACATTCATCCCTCTTGAAGGTTGTAGATGTGCTAAAGCAAGGTGACTGTGATGGAATAAATACTACGTTAAAACCAGATGGTTATTAAATATACCTAAGGCATTTCTTAATCTTGTGTTTGAGGAGAATTCAATATTACTTCCATAATATTCTTTTAAGTGTGAATCAGATCTTAGCTTGGGGTGTGAGAATAAGAAAAAAGGTGCAAGTGAAAAATTAGCAGATCATTTAATATTTTATCAGGTAGGGGCATCCAAACTGCAGTTTGTTCATCCTGAAGTTTTTGTATTGCAATGGCAAGACTTTTGGATATTACAGCCTGCATTATTCAAAGCCACTCAAGCCCTCCAGCTCATGCTTGCTGTCTCATTTTTCATATACTGTATGTCTTGATCTTTCAAGGTATTGTCCTGAAAGTACTTTTTTCTGTGTTATATTAACGAAGTCTGAAGCACAGTTATGTTGCTTGCAAGGTAATGCCGTCAACAGAGTATTACAAATGAGTCAGATTTTTGTATTCTTTTGATGCTCAAATAGTGTAAAAAACTCTGTAATTTCTATTTTTTTAATGAGAATGAGTAGATGTTCTGAATTGCAATTAGTGAGTGCTATGAGCTATAAACCTGGCAAATTATGAACATTTACAAATCATAGAATCATGGAATCATAGAATGGTTTGGGTTGGAAGGGACCTTAAAGTTCCAAGCCACCTGTCAGGCAGGGGCACCTTTCACTTGACCAGATTGCTCAGAGCCCCATCCAGCCTGGCCTCGAACACTGCCAGAGATGGGGTGTCCACAACTTCTCTGGGCAACCTGTCCCATTGCCTCACCACTCTCACAGGTAAAGAATTTTTTCCTTATATCTGATCTTAATCTACCCTCTTTTAATTTTAAGACATTGTGCCTTGTCCTGTCACTCTATGCCCATGTAAATAGTCCCTCTCCATCTCTCTTTTAGGGTCCCTTCAGGTACTGGAAGGCTGCTCTAAGATCTCCCCAGGGCCCTCTTTTTTCCAGGCTGAACAACCCCAGCTCTCTCAGCCTATCTTCATAGGAGAGGTGCTCCAGACTTCTGATTGTCTTCATGGCCTCCTCTGGACTCACTCCAACAACCAAATACCGATAATGGGGGGGGAAAGTTGTATTTGTTTCCTGCTTATTTAGCACAGTGATTGATTCTTTACAGTTAGCAAATCTGTTGCATTGATATCAAATTACAGAGGGATTACTCTCTATATATGTTAAGTTTGGGTTTGCAATCAGCAGTGTTAAATGAAATGTAAATTGAGGTATCTGCTGCATTGGTTACTACTATTGCAATTAGCCCTGTGTACTATGGAGGAGAAGACTGCAGGTCCTCTGGTCTGCATGTTAAAATGCAAATTGGGGCAGTTCCAGTCTGGAGAATGGACAGGCTCTTTCTGAGCCCAGTATGTTACCTATATAAACAAATGGAAAGCTCTCTGCCAGATAATGGAGTTAATGATGGCTGTTTTCTTTCCATAAGCTCATCACTGTGAGAAAAAAACTAAGAAAAAGAGTCTATTCAATTAGTGTGCAGTCTGCTCTTCAAACAGATTGCTGCAGGAGGTAGGTTTTGAGAATCAGCTCATGAACAGTGGCAATTTACTTAATGGTATTTATCCTGCATTGTCCCAGTTTGTATTCTGTCCTGTCACATCTGACTGAATGGACAAATAGAGCACAGTATCTGTTCTCCTAAATATGTATCATTTTCACCTGCATTATAGTTTAAATCAGACAGATGTCTTTGAGCTCTTTGGGAACAGAATGCAGCAGCAGTTTGAGTCTTTGCATTAACTGAGTATCAACTGTTTCCACCTTGCCAATGTTATTTTGGAATGCTTTGCTCCTCTTCAAGTATTTTTTGGCACTACCATCTCAGATCAGCCAAGACCTCATTAAAAAATCTTGAAGGATACTTTATTTTCTTCTCTAAGTATAGGAGAAGTAGAAGATAATGAAATGGAAGAAAGAAAATTTTGTTTTCTTGAATTTGTCCTTAGTTGCAGAGAACGAAAACAAAAAAGCAGTATAGAAAATGTGGCAGAGGGAGGTGAAAGAACCAAAGTTTCATAAAATATTTTGGAGTGCTTTCACAGGCTTGTTTAATTTCCACAGAGCTATGTGAGTTTGCATATGTCAATCGCTTTAAAGTAATGCTTTGCTTTGATTATGAATGTGACTTGAGAATAAAATTGTTTGCATAGTACTCAGTATATGTAAATTGATACTTAAATGCTGCTGTAAGTATAATTACTTTAATAGCAAAAGGCAAAATCAAGTTGACTAACGGAGTTTTTAATTAGATTAGCATAAGCCATTTGTGATTTAATACAATGGTGTCTACAAAATTAGATACTATATGGATGTATGTTAAATCAGTTCATTAACACACTGGGTCCAAATTAACTGTTGTTATAATTTCCTTGACTGACAAGAAATTAGTGTTTTATGCTACATTTGAGTAGTCCACTAACATATAGGGGGAAGATGTATTATTTTTATGGTTGGGTATTCAACCGTAACTTATCCTGTTTCTTGTTGACTTAGAGCTTATCTTGGCAAATATAACATTTGGCAAAGAGAAATCTTTCACATAATATGAAATCATATTCAGCTCAGTAAGAGAAAGACGATGTGCATGAAAGTCCCACTGTATTAAAACTTCTTTAGATCTTCCTTTTACATTAAAAACTCTTGAAGTTAGAAAAAAGTTGTTAGGTTGCTACCAGTTAGCAAAGAGCAAATGGTGTTTATTACTGTGACCAGTAAGTTGTGTATCTGTGGGAGTAATAAGCCCAATTAGCCAAATGTTGATTGTGCTTTTAAGTGTTGTAGTCTTGGTACCTATTTCCATACCTGTGAGTATACTCAGTATAAACTTCTTGGTGCACTTTGGCCAAAGCTCAGTGGTGCACTTCTGCTGCCTGGATTGTTGGTATTTGTATAAATACCATTTTAGATAATGTCTTGCAAATGAACCAGTCTTAGACACACGATTCCAATAATTTCTTTTTACTTACTTTGTATTTTATTTTCCTGTAAATAGTAAAAGTTGACAACTTCAAGCTTGGATAGAATAAATGTTAAAAGCCAAGTGGCTTTGTGTCCTAAAGAATCCTCTTGCCTTTTTTAATAGAATACAACTTCAGTAAAAGGGAAAGTCATGTTTAGCTCAGCATACTCTGCAGTTTTTAAAAATATTTCTCTTCTTGCACAGTTTCCCAGTAAGGAGTAGCGAGCCATCAAAGAACTTCCCAGCCTTTTAGGCATGGGTTGGGATCAGCCACAACCTCTGACTGGTGACCAGTTTGCTAGACCAGGTTGCTCAGAGAACATTAGGATCCTCTTTCTCATTTCTGAGTTGCAAAAGCAGGCTCTGGTCTGGTCTTTTTGTCAGCAGAAGCTGGTGCTGCTGCACCTGCTTTGAGTGATAATGCCCTGTTTCGTAACTGAGCCGGATTATTTTAACAGCAGTAGTTTCAGCAGTCACTTCCTCATAATCCAAATAAGCAGTAGTAGCTACATACATTCAGCAAGGTCTGTTTGGGGTTTTTTTAACATACTTGACAGCTCTTCAGGGTCAAGATCATGTCTTCCTTCATGTCTATGCAGTGCCTGGTACAATGAGTCTCTCTGGATACCTCTGCAATTAAATAATAAACCCTTTACAATTAGTAAGTTTTTAATTGAGGATTTAATATAGATCCACAACTTTAATTTTTTCCTTGGCTTTTCCTCAGTTACCTCACATTAGATTTAGAAACAGAACCACATAAAATGCTTGGGTGTTTTACAGATAAGCAGATTTTAATAAATAACACAGCTAATGCATGTATTAGAGAAAAAGCCATTCAAATTTTCCTGGCTTAAGAAAGTTTAACTGAATAAGGGTATATCAGACAGCAATTTTTTATTTTTATCAGAAAATTTATTTTCATTTTAAGGCTCATTCAAGTTGCTTTATTTGAATGCTACAACTTGTTACCAAAATTCTGACTGAAAACTACTAAAAGTGAAAAGTGAGGGGATTTTTCCTATCTGAGTGTAGACTTATATCCAGAAGATTTTTGTCTGGAGTTGATGACCATCTGTTTCATGGAGTTATGCCAAAAACACATTTTCACTGTAGATTTAGATGCTTGCAATGAGCTAGTAAATACCCAGACAAGTATTGCAGCATCTTCCTCAAGCACACCATAAATACAAGTTCCCAGCACTTCTCGAGATAAAAAAAGGTGTAATAAAAACCCATTTATTTCTTAGGTAAATCTTCTAGTCACAGTAGCTTTAATAATTCTAACTTTTAAAATCAGATTTAATTTATTCTTGAAATGATTCCACTGATTTAAACCTGAAATTAATTTGGCCTAGAGTTTTCAAGACGCTGTATTTTCCCTTTGAGCATTTAATTTTGCTGCGCACAGCCTGGCATTGGGTTATTGTTTAAAGCCTAACAAAGAGATGAGACCCAGTGTGCTCTGTAGGAAAGGGCAGCTTTCTCCTTTTCCCCTTTGGTTCTGGGGTCGCTGCAGAGACATTTCTGTGATACAACACTGTAAGAAAGCAGTAGCACACATTCTTTGGAGTAGATCTCTGGAGTACATTCATTTTCTGCTTCTGCTGTTTGCTGTTTCCTGACATGCCCTGCTAAAGTAGAGCCCTGCTAAGTTCAGTCCTACCAAACAGGTGTCTCAGCAGCTTTTCTCCAAGAGACAGCAAGCATCACATCACATTGCTGTAGTTAAAAAAATAATGCTTATTGCATGCTTATCTGGAACACTGAATTCATTTTGCTAAAGCCAAAACTACTAGATATTGGATGGGTTAAGCAGCTACATACAGAGGGAGACAAACCTGGACTCTGCAGAATCTGCTGAGCAATAGAATAGAATAGAAGAGAATAGTTCCAGTAGGAAGGGACCTACAATGCTCAGTCCAAATGCCTGACCAATTCAGGGCTGACCAAAAGTTAAAGCATGTTATTACAGGCATTGTCATGCTTACAAGATGTTGAGAAAAATAAAATTTGCCTTCATAATAGTCCAGTACTGCCTTAACATGAAGTCCCTTTTGCATATCAAAAGATGAGATACTTTTAAAATAAATGCTGTTCTAAATTAAGTGAACTATCAGAAGTCCTAGAATAGCACCTTAATTACAGGCAGGTCTCAAGCAGTAAGGTTTTATTCAGGAGTGACTGTCTTCTCCCCTTTTCCTTAGAACAGGACTGAATTTAGAAAGATTCTTCCCCACCCCCACCCCCCATCCTGCCGTCCATGAATACAGATAGGATTTTGTGAGGATAAGTAGCTCTGAAAATGGAATGACACTTTGTCTCTCCACAAAGGAACTGATAGCAATGGTGAACAAAACACTCTGAGAAATAACAAACCTGTTTCATGTTGTCAAGCCAGGGCTATTTCTGTTTTGCTGCTTCTAGAGGAAATTAATTTCTTCTCCCAGTTCAGGGCTTTGTTCTGCTTTATCTTACAGCTGGAAACATTTGTCTTATCCTATTCGTTATTTATCTAGGTTTTGTTACTGCTATGAACACTGATCTGTGTATAAAACAGAAACAGTCACTGACATAAACTTTTTTTTTTTTTAATGGTAAGCATATTCCTTGTTTCGGGTTGCAAAACCCTATTAAATTAGATTTTATAAAGTAAGAAATGTTACAGTTCTAGTAGGAATGTATTCGGGCTGCATCAAACAGGGAAACAAATATTTTTCTAAATGTAAACGTGCATTTTCTACTAGTCTTTGTAGTTAGCTTGAGGCTTGAATGCTAATGCTGTAAACTATACCTAAGATTTGTTACACCTGTGGTATGCTGTCCTGAGGTAGTTTGAACAAAAACTTTGATGAAAACTGTGGAGTCAGAGTTTTGGCTTTGAGCACCTTACTGTCTGACTGCTTGTGTGGGGTGAAGTGTGAAAGTAATCAGGATGCAGATAAATCTGCTGAAACGGTGTGTATATATTGGTTGGGGAAGATGTTGGAGATACTGGCTGTAGATAAAGGAAAGATCTATCGACCTGTATTCTCTGTCAGGTTTTATTTTGCAGAGGAGAAGTTTTATTGCACAGCTCTTGATACATGAAGCATCATGTGCATTTGATTATAAGTAAAGCATCCCCTGCTTTCACCTGATCATTTTCCCCTGAAGACATGCACCATCTCCCACAGACAAATGAGAAAAAAATCTAAGAAAATAATATACAAAATCTCTGCCATAAACCAGGAAGGGTCTCTGCAAGTAAACAGAAAGCCTAGCTCATGTTCATAAACATGATTGAAAAGTTAAGCCACCTATAAAAACATCTAGTAACACAACAGTATTTTTCAAGTGGAAGTCTGTTTGCTCCCCAGCAGTGAAAGCTTTCTGTTAATACTCTCTCTTCTATATGTGAGCATTTCTCAGCTATCCTCTCCTAATAATGACCAGATATTATCCCAGAGACTTAGAGCTGCTATTATTTGGAGAAAAATTGTACACATGGCAGAATTGGATTTGATCTGAGATTGCAGAATAAGATCTGCAGTTACAGCTGCTGTACCAGGAATTGTGTGTTTGTGGGCAAGGCTCACCATTATATGCAGTCCAGCTGCCTGAGTTGCACATTTTCCTTCAATGTCTCTATGCTCAGGTTGCATGTGCGTGCATGTGGCTGTAATTGGACCCTAAACTTTCCAGTATTAAAATTGGTTCTGCCCAGCATATCTTAATTTAAAAAACCAAGAGAAATGAAATTGTGTTTCAGATTTCTTACAATTTGTGCTGTTCACAGCAAGGTCGTCCTTCTTATGTGCTACTTTTACTTATATGTAAACATAAAGTATATGATTTTTCATAAGTTATTGAGTCAAAGTTACTCTTCCAGTACTTTCAGACCTTGGGGAGTTTTGGGATTATAGATGGTGCTTAGGATATCCAGTGGCCCCAGACTGATGCTGGTAAGACTGAGCACAACTGTAGGATGCCTGATACAGTGCCGTGGCTTTTCTGCAACTTTAGACAAAACCAAACTAGGAGCAATTCAGTTTTTCAGTTGTAAATAACTGCTTCCTTCCTGATACGTGTTTTGTAGACAGCAGATGAAGTGTCTGTCTGCTACATAATCAATAGAATTAAAATCCCCAGCCGCTTATTTCCTATGAAGTGATTAAAATCCACTTAGTACGTAACATGGTCTATGCTGGCCATACTGCTCCTTTGCAGCAATATGTCAAGGTAATGATTAGACAGTTTATGAAGTGCTTAGATATTAATTGTCAACATAAATCTTCACAGAGTGTATTTTAATAGTTTTATTCCATTCAGAGAACAAATGTAGTCAAGGATTGGTTGGCCTTCTTATAGTTTCCTCCAAAGTTACATAATGTTATAGTTCTTTTACCTTTCGAGAGGTAGCTTTTCTTAATACTAAGAAACACTGAAAGGATGCAGCAGGACATGGTTCTTGTCTGATTGGTGATGTATAAGTGTCACAAAAGATTTGGTGGTGTAACTTGTGACACCCTCTCTTCTGTCCGTAAGGGAGTCCCTGCAGAGGAACAAAAGCTCTGCTGTTTGCTCAGCCATCTCTAACAAACCTTTATATACATGGGATGGGTGATTATTGAAATCTTATTTCTATCAATACATTAAGTGTACAGGCTAGTATTAAAGCTTAGTTCTTGCCATTTCTTGCTCATTGTTTGGTTTATTTTCATACGAAATTGAATAATCAGTTTGACGTCAACAACTTCTAAGCCAAGTTTTCCCTGGAAGAAGCAGAGCAACAGGTTGAAGAGCCAGGATTGTTGATACCTTGATTGGAACATTGGCTCTAAATCCTGCCATATTTGGAAGAGTTGATAACTTTTATCCAGTCAACAGGTAGAGCTGGAAAAAAGTACAAACACACAAGCTTGAAAAATCTGCTTTTGGAGCTCCAAATCCTGTTGGATTTTCCTGCAAACATTACCACTTACTACTTCCTCCACAGACACATTATGTTTCAGAAATCAATTATTTTGGTTTAGGTGGCAGTAGATTTTACCTTGCATATGTCTTTTTCCTGTGATTATATACTATTTTCTTACATAGTTTAACTAGTATTTGAAGGAAGTTACAAATAATCTTTATTTAAGACACTGGACTAAAACCCAGCTTGGAATTTGGAGCATCTGGCATAATTCAGAGTTTGGGTGTTACTAACATGGCTGATGCATTTGTGTTGTTATATTCTTGCTGGTTAAAGTGAAAACAAGAGTATTTCCCCATTTTTTACATTTTTAAAATAGTGGGTAATGCAAAACAAAGTATATTATAACATCTTTATAGACATTTGTGTGTATTTTTGACAGCAACATTTTCTTGATTTATATTTCTTATTGTCATATTCTTTCTCTCTGAAATAAAACCAAGGAAGTGATGATACAATGATACCCCTTTTTCTTTGGCTAAGCTTATTCTTTGTTGAAAGCCAGAACAGAATACTGTCTGTTCAGATCAGACTTGAATATAATTCAGAAACATCTTAAGCAAGTGCTGATGATTTTCAGTCAGCTTCTGAAGACCACATACCATAATGTTTTTAAAAGATGTTAGAAATAATAAAAAATAATAAATTGAAGAGACTATTGATTAGTGAATAAATGAATTACTTAATAGACTCCCCCTTTTCTGCTACTTTTTGTCAACATGACGTTAACACCTCATTTATTTATTGTTCTGTCTTCTGATTTTCCTGTAGACATCTCTTCATACAGAAAAAACTGTTGTATGAGTAACATGAAGTGTGCAGTGTTTAGGAATATTAGCAGTGTGACAGACAAAGCCCAGTGTTCTACAAAATCCTTTTAGAAAATGCCCTTAAATATCTACCACGATCTATTGATTGTGATTTGTTCTGGTGCTGACAAAACAGGTATTTGAAGCCGATACACAAAACAGAGCTTATTTTCAAGTCAATGTGTGAAGCATCAATTCCTAAAAACCTGTCTAAAGCTCTAACGTTGCAGGATGTATTACTTGCCAGTAGAGCTGGCTTACTTGGGGAAGAACCTAGGCATTCTCTGGGTTTCACCAGTGCCACCTCATGAGCAAATATCTTGTTCAGCAGTTCACTAAACCTAGTGGCCACTGGCCTGTTTGTCCTAGAGAGAAGTCTCCTGGGCTTCCAAAAAACCATGAATGCTTTTACTGCCTTTCACACTAGATGGGTGAATATCTTGGTTCTCCAGCTTTGTATCTCTGTCAATTAGGCTCAAAGCTAAGTAGGAGTATTTCTCTTAAAGGGAAGTAAAATTTTCTTGTTTAACCATCATGTTTATTTATTAAGTTTTTAGAAAAGTACCTCTGGGTCTAAAAGTGTTCTCTTATTTTCATTCTAGTTCAATTTTGTTGGGAAATTGCTTGGACCAAGAGGAAACTCTTTGAAGAGGTTACAGGAAGAAACAGGTGCAAAAATGTCCATCCTGGGAAAAGGATCCATGAGGGATAAAGCTAAGGTACTGTGTCTGGATTCTGGTTGCAATTAGTGTTGAAACATATGTTGTTTTAGGTGTTACACTTAGATTGCCTGTCTGTTTATTAATGACTCAATTAAAAGGCCTATAAGAGACTCTGACTCCAAGGCTAGTTTGTTTTTTTTAAGTTACATCCATTGCTTGTATGTAATTTTTTTTTGTTGCTATGCCAACCTTGCTTAGACCTCCACAGTTGCTATATTACCACTGTTATTTAAATAACTCACCTAAAAGAGAAACCAGTTTTAAGTTCATTTGTTCTGAGAGAAGTCTCTTTCTCCTGAGAAAGTACAGCTTGTATATATTACTGCTGTAGTACTGGTGTACATAAACGGGTTTTCTCTTTTGTTTTCTGTTTCTTTAGAGATGTATTTTTTTAAATTATGAATATTTATTCAGGGTATAGTTCTAGGAAAAGATAACAAAGTGGACATTTTGCTTAAATGTGTATAAAAATGCATTATAGATAAAAGAAAAAAAAATGTTTGGAATCACAGCCTGGTCAATGCCCCTAAGTAATTATTTGCAGGTAAGTGTTACTCCTCCTCAGCCAGTTCCCCCCCAGTTTAAATACTGATCATGGTATTCCGAGGTGTGGAATATCCCTTTGGCCAGTTCAGGTCAGCTGCCCTGGCTGTGCTCCCTCCTGGCTTCTTGAGCAGCTCCTCTCTGGCAGAGCATGAGGCACTCAAAAGTCCTTGGCTTGGGGTAAACACTAATTAGCAACAACCCAAACATTAGTGTGTTACCGATATTGATTATTCTCGCACTAAATCCCAAACACAACAGGGTACCATTTACTAGGGAGAAAATTCATCCTATGCCAGCTAAAAGCAGGACATTAAGGAAGCTTCATCTATATTTGACCCGAAGAACAAGTACTGATTGCATTGTGATGTCTTCTTCTGGAGTCTGTAGAGCAGCAGTCATAGGGTCAGCACAGAAATAATGACTGCTAATTTCACTATATTTTAACTGTATATAGCCTTCAGTAATGTTGTGCATTATTCTGCTTTCCTTTCTGTCACCTCTGTCATTAATCTCAGTAACTAAAATTATGAAAGAAATAATATGCCAAAATAAAGGAAAGACCAATCAGGATTGTTTGGTTGGCATTATTTGGTCTTGGTAATGTGTATCAGCAATCACACAGACATTATGAGGTCTTCAATTGCAATACTGAAAAAAATAAACCCACAAACCAGGAAAAATTAGGCACACAGACTGTATTTAATTTTTCAGTGTTTTCTTTATGACATTTTAGTCAGACATTTAGTGGCACTTCAGGTATGATGATAAGATAATAAATGTTGAATACACTGTTGATTTTATTTACGAGTATTGATGGGTAAAATATTTTAATTACTTATGTCTAACTTCTGGAATCAAAAAATATTTCCCTGGATGAGAGAATGTATCTGCTGCTAAGTAGCAGTAATTTGCATCAGTACTACATCTGATGCCCACTCACTCCATTCTCAGCCACCCACTCAGATTATTATTGCCAAGAGCATCAATTGCCCAGACAGGGGAGTGTAAAGATGTCTAAACACATTAACAGACAGACTAATTCTTCTGATTTGAGATTGGTCACTCTTCTGATCCTATCATTTGATTTTCATCTGATCATAATGAACAGTGCCAGTACGACAGTTACTGCATTCACCCATGAGCATGTCAGCAAAATTTGGGGTATTTTCTTTTCCTCTGCATTAGGGTATTTAGTCCTTAAGAATAATCTGAATTGAGTATGAACTTCATGGAAACTCATTCATATAAGATGTGTAAAAAATGAAGTTCTACGGTAAACTGGCATTAAATATAGCAGTCATGAAAGCAACTTCTGTAGAGAAAGGCTCATAAGCAATTTATCTTAATCCAATTTAGACATTACTGACTTGAAAGAAAACAAAATCCTGGTGCAATTACAGTGAGAGGTGGGAATTGTCTGATCCGTGTACATCACTGTTACCAGTTCCAAGCGAAACACTGTGAGAATGATCTTGGGATGGGTAATAGTTACAATTAGCATTTCAGAGAGGCTGTGCTAGGTTGAGATACTGGTAAAATGTAACGAAAATATGTATGATGGTGAGCATAAATAATGGTGTGAATTGCTGCATTGCTAAGGAAAACACAACTTGCTCTATTCTTGTCATAAAACAAACGCACTAGTATCATTTATGCAGTACTTTTTTTCTGATTTAAATACAAATTACCAAAGTCTGAAGGCTTTTTGTGGGTTTTGTGTACCATAAAAGAAATCAGCTTATGTATATTGGCTGATAGATCTTTGTTTTGCAGGAGTATTCAAGAAAAATCTATGTAATTTCTCTCTGGAAACTAGAATTTCCTTAAAGCTTTCTATACTATGCCATGAGCCATAGTAGTCCCTAGGCAGACTGCAGGCATGTGTGCTTTTCCCCTCCAGTATGGTGCAGCTGGATGCTGAGTTGCACCAGAGAAGCAGAAACAGAATTTCTGCTGTAAAGTGTTAAATGCATTTATGCTCTAGATCCCTAGATAATTAACTGTTCAAAAAGAACTGATCCACTGATTTGAGGGTTTTTAATGCCAAAATGACAATCAGGAAGTTGGCTCAACAGTGAATCACTCTGGCTATAGTCAGTTATTTTGGTCTGTTATATGGAGGGGCAGTTTCCATGTCTGGGAAGCAGATTATATCAGCAGAGGTATGTCTGCTCTTCAGAATTTCCTTATCTTTTTTAAAGAAACCTGTGGGTAAATTTTAGAGACTAAAGATTTCAGGCTGTTTTATTCTAGGGCCACAAGGGAACACTTGTTAAGAGTGACTTGAGATTTCTGAGTATCTGCTGTGCCTCTAGTGCAGGAACAGGATAGATAAATCTGAAAAGGCAGTGCAGCTTACTTAAAATGTATATTATTAACAGCTCCAATTGTGCACAAGATACCACAGAGCTAATGTATGTCACAGAAAGTTGTGTTAGAAGTTACTGAAGAGATGTCCAAGTACAACTGCATCAGTATTGCAGAATGTTATCTGGGATATAAAGGAAACTTGGCATTCTGCTAGAGCAGTGTGGCAAACGTGAGTACTTAAATCTCTGTGCTTAAACTACTGCCACGGGTTCAAGAGAATTTTAGTGTTCCATAGCAGGAGAAAGATGCTACAGTATTCTTGACAGAAAAAAGAAGCACTGTCATGAAACATGGCAGTCCGTCCACTAGATATAGCAGAGGATGATGTTGGCTTTTAGATACTCTTGATTTGGCTTCTAAGACTGTAGATAAAATTTGAAATCTTTATTAGCTGTGTTTTTAAATTGTAGAGAAGCTATCGTTCCACATATTGAGCATAGCCATGACCACTGACAACTGTGCCCAGTGTGAGACCACAGCCATTTTCCAGTGAGTTTTTAGAAAAGGTTGAGTGCTCACTGTCTTGTTGGCTTATATGCTTTCACCAGAAGTTGCCGTCCCTGTGGTAATATAGTATTATAAATATGCAAATTCACTTTCCAGAGCAGATAGTGATGAGATTAAACATAGTCATGTTGATTTGCTTAGCTTTTGGTTCTTTTCCATTTATTTTTCTTCTTTTTGCAAGCATGGGAAGTGATTGTAAAGTTAAACAATCAAGCTGAAGTGACAGGAGAACTCTCATTCCAAGTGGAATGAATTGATTGCTTTCATACATAGATGCAGATTTTCTCCTTTTCAACCATGCAGTGAATACTTTGCACTGTGCCATTAAAAAACATATATGCAGTGAGCTGCAGCAGCTTTTTGTTACATAAACTATAGCAGTAAGGTCTTGGGTTCTCTTTAAAAGAATCAGAAAAATACATAGCAATGTTTCTTAGTCACTTCTACTTTAGCTAGTTCCTGGCCAGTTTCATAGAAGAATCTTGGGATTTGCACCATTTCTCCATGCTCCCTACTTTTAGATTATTTATGTTAGTGGTATTTTTTTTTTAATTCACATAAATAATACACCAGTGAGCAATAAACATGCACTAGATAGTGCATGTAACTTGATGTTTGTGTTTGGTGGAACTTCAGAACAGCATATATGAGAAAGTACAATTACAGTGATTTCATGCAGATGGGAGTAAAATGAAAATTTTTGTAGGAAAACCAAGAACGTTTAGGGCCAGAGATAAAATACCCATACTGCTGTACTTAGAACTGCTTTTAAGGGCCACATGACTGAAGATTGCTGGTGCTTGGGGAGAGTATTTGGGAACTCGTCTCCCTTGCCTGTTTCCCAAAGAACCCTCTAGTGACTGCAGAGAAATTACTGTTCTAAGGAACACTGGGACCTCACCCTTAAGGACAGGGGCGAGAACAGAACAATGGCATTAACCACAGTCCAGCCATGGTACTGCTGCAACATGACACCACCTCTTCTTTGTTACCTTTGTTTTCAGAGGCGAACTATCCAGAGTAGCTGAAACCACAAGTGGTGAGGTTTGCCTGGAATGATTCTATGTAGCATTATACCATTAATTAGTTGATATGGATAATGCTGGTAGAAGAGGGCAAATGAAGGCCGTGATCCCAGAACGATAACCCAAATTGTGACCGAGGCATAGAAAAAGCAAAAATGTGTTGAGAAAGGCAAAAGTACTGGCTTGGGAAAAAAAAAAAATAAAAGTAGTCAGGCATAAACCCATTACAAAAGGAAAGCCTTGCCTTGTGCAGAATTTTATCTTTTGGCTTTCCCATTGCATGTGTAACTTTATATAGTGAACATTCAGAGAAAAAAATGATAGAAATTTTCCAGTGAACACAAAATTATTTACAAAACAGACGTGTGCAGTCTTCAAAATTCTGAAACAAAGTTTGTGAGAGAAATCTTGCAAACATACAAGTGTAGATGAAAATATTGAGAGCAAAATGGTTGTGCTTTTTTTAAAGAACATTTTAATTTTAAAAGTAACCTAAGGGAGTCTGTTTGGAAGTGCAGAATAACCTAAGAACAATAGAATGTTTTGATTTTGCTTTAATAATATATTAAGTGTTACACAAATAAAGATTTTTTTTTTACTTTTCGTTTTGTTAAAAAAATGGAAAACGGATTTTTGGCCTGCTCGTGTTTTCCTGAAAACTTACTGTTCATCACCTGTGGGACACTTACAAGACTGATCAGTTATTTAAACTGAAGTGGCTCACATTGTCTTTGCTCCAAACATATTTTCGAGCCACATTTTACTTACATAGAGCAGGATTTGGAAATTGCTGTATGTCTTGATAACAAGGTTATATATTAGATTACAAAAAGCTAAAATATCAATTTTTACAGTAGCACATGTACTGTCATACACACATGAATGAAAATGTAAGTCACAGTGTTTGCATTAAATCTTCTGAATGCTGATGTAGAGTTGCCATCCTGATTTAAAACTTTTTAACTTAGAGAAATCCTATCAACATCATGTCCTGTTTTGCACACTTTCTGGTTCTTACCCATTTCCCTCATCACTTAAACTTGCATTTACTTGTGTCTTTTGTCCTGGCCATTGAAAGATGCTGTTATTAAAGATTGATGTTGCGTTCCTATAAAACATGGAAAATTAGAGAACAAGCTTGCACTGCAGCTTTGAAAAGTCCCATAAACTACTTGTCTATGACTCAGTGTTTTATCAGCTACTGAGCACTTTTAACTGCCTTCTTTAAGTTTCAGTTTTTGTTAAAACTAGTTCTTAAGGAAAGAGGAGATAATTATAGTTGATCTTCATGCCTTTCATATATTTGTGGGTTAAGTGCTTTTCAAAGAAGGTCCACTGTCACTGTTCAACAGCTTTTCCTGTTAAACAGAATTTGTTGCATTACCTTTTCTCTGTAAGAAACACCAAGTGTTAAGAACTTGTTTGCAAATAAAACAATCTGAAATCAGCACACACAGAAACTAATGAGATGCAATTGCATGTTGGCTTTAGGGTGGTTTTTAACAGCTGTGTTGTGTGAGTGCCTTAAAAAGATTTTGAAAATATGGGATAGTTGCAGTGCACAATTCCCTGCAAATTCTAAGTGCTTTGAGGTCAGTCCTGAAACCTTTCAATAAATGTTTAAATATCTTACAGGATTAAGTGCTCATGTAATGTGAATAGTGCCCAATAACTTTTTGGTTTGGAGCACAATATGTTTTTTCATTTTTCATGTCTACCATGGGTGTAGTGTCCCAATAGTGGAAAGTTGATTCTCTGATAGGATTCTCTTGACTTCATTGTTTTTTCAAGAAAATTATAAATTAATGCTCAGATGGCCCAAAAGGGAAGAAAAAAAGTTGCCGTTTTGTCTATAGGATGTTAGGATCCAAGCATGGCATTATATTCTTTCCCAATGCTATTTCTTTACTGAAACATGAGATCAAAGGTATTCTCTTTAGTGTCCAGACTTTTAAAAGCTTTTGAGTGTCACTGCCTGTTAAAATATGTAAGGTTATGCAGTATGGGTACATACGCAATATTTTTTTCCAAGTGAGTGGCAACGTTCTCAATAAGAATAAGAAGTTACAAAATACTTTAGGAAGTTGAAAAAAAACCAAAACAAAACTAACCAAAACCATTTCTGTTCCCCTTAAGTACTCCTTTATCTTTTTCAGCTAGAAAATCTCTAAGGCAATGATAGAGCAATGTGTGGCATTGCATTTAGAAAACTAGCTCACAGCCAGGAGCATCAGTATCTAGTTTTAAATCACTAATTGGTGCTCACCCATTTTTTCTTTTTCTGTTAGGTTTTCCTTTTCTGTGTTTAAAGATCATAGGGACTTTGTATTTTTATCTCTACAGCCATGGTACCTTGCAGCTTACAGCCATTTCACCCCACAAACAGTTTTATGACCAAGAGCAGGATTAGGCCCTCAGCTTGCCTTCAAGATGTGAGCAGAAGTTACAGCCGCACACTGCTTCTGCTGCGGCACAGTTCTTTCCCCTTCCTAAATATCTCCAGCTTCCTGGTATGAACTGCTGTGGGGCTATAAGGATGAAAACAACCAGCAACAAAGAAAAATGCAAGGAGAAGGAACCAAAAAAAGCAGACTACCCCATCTTTCGAAACTGAAATCTTCAAGGATCATTTGCAAAAAAGTCTTAGCTCTTTAAATCCTACTGTAATCTGCATTCTCTCAGTTCTTCCTTTAAGTAAGCACGTCAAAAGGCGCCAAGGGCTTTCACACTATAAAGCTAGGTTTCACCAGAAAAAAACATTCTAAATAAAATACTTTCTCCTTATACAGAGAGAACATAAATCTGTTGGCAGGCACAGATTAAAAGAAGAGATGATCTTTATCACTGTTTCTTCCAGTGTTACTTGTATTCTAGCAACTTCCAGCTGCTCAACCACCCCAGTTTCTTGGAAAATACCTCTGTGTATTACCCCTAGTGAGTTGTAAACTCCTTTTTTTCCCTGATAGGGGAGGCAGTTTGAGGTAGATACAGGTCACAACCAGTATTTCTTAGAAGGAGCTTCTATTCTAGAAACTTTTATTGATTCTGTTAAGTTTTACAATTGTGTAGGTTTTTACTAATGGCAGATAATTATTCTCACAAGGTATTCACCTTACTGAGTCTCACATCTGAATTAGTCTCATGATTACCTGGTTAGAGCAACGTTTGGGAAGACAACTCTAACTATAAACTCAGAAGATAGAGGGCATTACCGGCAGGTCAGTTCGGGGTGTTCAGAAAGTCTGTCAGAGGATCCTTTAGTTCATCAGAGGCATGTGTGACCCCACAGTCACCGTCTGCATAGAGCAGTCATCTTGGATACAGGCCAAGCTACAGAACTCACGCAGACACAAATGTGTACTTGTTCACCAGCACCAGTAGTCTCCAGGGCTTGCCAGTCCTTGGGAAGCTTTCATGCACCACCTTCTCAGCACATACTTTTCATTCCTTTGGCATTCTTCTTTTTTTTTCTTGAAACTGTTTCTTCGTCTAAAGTTAGAGGTGCCTATAGAATCAATTTGGGAGAAGTCATGTGGATGAAACTTAATGAAAAATGCTTTTTCTACTTCTGCTCTTAAGTGTGTTAGTCCACGCATTCCCTGCCCCCTCTTATGTTTCACCAGCTCCTCAGATCTGTGCAAATCAGCTTGTTTCCAGAAGTTTGTTCCTTCTCTTTTCTTCAGAAAACCCCATGTTACCCAGAGTGCAACACCTAGAAAAAAGCAAGTCATCTTTTCTGCTTCTCGGCCACATCCTTCTACCTAAATTTGTATCTTTCGGTATCTCAGTAAACTGAGTGCTTTCAGTCATTTATCCTCCCTCTGGCACAAAAAGAATATGTTTACTCAGTGAGATTCTTTCTAGATGGGAGTCATAAACTTCTTAATTTCTTGTCATATCCCTGCATATATTGGTTGTTATGCCTCTTGCCTCTCTGCTCTCTATGGGACTATTGTCTTTCCCAAGATCATTTGCAGCACCATTCCTGGCAGACAGGACTATCTTGTGTTTAATAGTTTTTGCAGGTTCCATTAGTTACCTCTCTGTCTGGCTTGCTGGCTGAAGTGGAATCAAGCTCAAAAATATGAGGCCATTGAGCCAAAAGAGTTAACTGGCCCCACAGGGATAAATTCTTCCCTTTCTGATATTCAAATGATCCTGTCTGCATACTTAATCCAGGAGATGCCTTGTGATAGATAGTTCCATATATATCAGAAAGCTCATCTGTGTTAACAGGCATCTCCTAGTAACTTTGGGTTTGGAACCTGGCTAGAAAGAGCAACTGCCTCTTTTCCTTCAATTTATGCAGTTTCAAGTGGTCTGCAACAGAGTAGTCTGTGGATTTTTCAGTTTGTGCTATAAAATTTTGGAAATCCATTTGTTTCCATTGCTCTCAAGTTTGTTTCTTTGCAGTATGGATTTTTTCTTACAAAGGTGGTTTGTTATATTTATGTCAAAGATTTCCAATCTTTTCTCTGACATCCCTCTCTGAATTTTAGAATGCATTTAAGTGCATAGTCCATCTTGCTGCAGAGAAAACATCCTTTTACCCAGTTCCTTTTGGGTTAAGAATGGGTCTACTTTTTTTGACTGGATTGGTAATCACTCTGGCCTTGCTTAGAGGAGTTAGGCTTAAGGTAAGCTTTTTGCAAGCTTTGTTATGTGTATGTGTATGTGGAGAGAGAGAGAAAGATGCGTGTGTGAGATACTGCTCCAATTCATGGTTGAGCAGCAAGTCTCTCTATGTTAGCCAGGTCCTTCTATTTTCTCCTACACAGTGACTAGGCGTGTCTGTGTCTTAACCGATTTAAATTCCCATGCTATTTAATGTTCAACTCTTCCATCTCCAAAAGATGCACAGTCACTTCCAAAGTCTCAAGATCTATTTGTAACCCATTTTCTAAATGTTTCTACAGATTGGTAGGACCTCCATTTTAAAAGGAGTTGACATCACTTACATTTTAAGAGGATTATAGCTGAAGTAAAATTACTTCTCTATTATCACCAAATTAGTCAGTGGTGTTCCTTTCACTTTGATATAAAACCTGCAGCCTTTTCAAGTCATACCTGAATAAGCCTCCAGATCATACCACGTCCTAAATGGGGATGATGTGCCACCATTTTTTTTCTGCTGAGTTTCGTGCAGCATGTAAAGACAAAGCATCAGTACCAAACCATTCTTTGGTTTGGAAAAAGGTATCTATATTGGAAAAAGAGATCTGTACTGGAAAAAGATACCAGTATCAGAACCCCCCAAATTAGTGCTTCCTGCCCACACATGAGGCAGTGTGGCCCCTTGTCTCTGCAACAGTGACTTCCACCTTGCTTGAGTCTCTCAAGTTCTAAAAAATCTTTTCCCTAGAGATGTGACTTGTGGTTTGTGCTGCCTGTAAGCTCTGACCTGCACTTCAGAATCTAGATCTGAAGATTGGGCACTGGGGCAGTCCGTTGACTTCTCCAGTCAGGTTCCAGTTCTTCTCTGCATTTTCTGTAGGAGTATGTGAACTGGACTTTTTTTGTCTCATTAGAGAAGTCATCTATGCTTCTCAGTAAGTAACCTGTTCCCGCCCTCATGGCAGCTGGAAATATTTTAGTTGCATTTTTGTAAAAAATGGTACTTGTGAGTTTGTGTCAGCAGACTTTTACAGCATTCTAATATTACCACTAGAGCCCAATATACTGCAGCTAATTTTCGTGTTATTAGATACTTACATGTACACAGTGTCAGTTTCTGAAAAGGGACACAGGTTGTTGCACAAGGTAGATGTTGTCCCTCAGTTATTGGAGTTTGTTTTCAGTGGTGCAAGATCTGAACTATGATCAGCGTCAAGAATTAGCCATCAGGAATTGCTGGGTCACAGGAGCATCGTATTTATCTCCGGACCACTTCTAATCCAGTGTCTCCCTGAGGCAACAGTAACAGAAAAGACCTTGGTGAAGATTGCTCTGGTGGCGTTTTGCTCAGTAAATATTCCCCAGGAGAGAAAAATCCTAAATTGAGCAAATGAAAAAAAACTTCATGGCCTTTTTGTCTCTCAGAGACAAATTTTGGACTATAAACTTTGGGCTGTAAATATTGGAAACAGTCTGCCTCATTGAGTCTCTAACTTACTTGTCTGTGATATCTTGGAAAGAGCTATAAATACCAAACAATTTGTGCAAGTTTGCATGCTTATTAAAAGAAACCGAACTGACGTCACTGATCTTTCTGATATTCTAGTTTTAATCAATTTGTTTGGTATTAAATAAAAAAGACTGACATTTCTTCATATACATGGAATATTGGAACACAGGGTTTTATTTTAAATTTGAAAATTTAAATTGGCAGAAAAATTGAGATTACCGTATCTTCCTACCCTAGATCTATATTAATTACTGATGAAAAAATTAAAGTTCATAGATTGGTTACATGCCAAGACAGGTTAAAACAACCAGGAAAGTGGGACACTCATTTAAGTACTTTAAATGTTTTTAATTTAAATAGAACTTGAAAATTGTTGGAATATTCTTTGATGCTGAAGGAGGTCCATAAGATCTCCCCTAACACTCGCAGAGTCCCAGACATACATTTCTTGTACTGCTGAAGCCAGTGGCAGTTTTGCCAATGACCAGTGCAAGGAATAAATCACTCTTAGTATTTAGCTGAGTGAGCAAATGAAATTCAAATGTAATCTCCAAATAGTTCTCTATTAATTTTTAGACTGGAGCTCCAGTCTGAAGAGTGAGGTGTTAGAGTGGTTGTAGGGATTCAACAAGATATATCAACTTAAGTATTTCCTACCAGCACAATTCATGGAGTGATATGATGCTTCCATGTAATTAGTGATGACATTTTCAAAGCAGAATAGCCAAGAGAGCAGTTTAGCTCTGTGTTAAAAATTTCATACTCTGAAGCTGATAGTTAAGAAAATTTCTCACAGAAGAATCACATCAGACCTCAAACAGATGCTGTTTTATTACTGATATAACACAGTGGTGATATTAAAAGTCTTCATTGCCTCGTTGAATGTAATGTTAAAACAGACTTACATATTTCATAGTTCTGACAGGACATTTGTAAGACTTACACTGCTGGGTTTTAAAAAGATGGGACACATTCTTTTCTTTCTACAAAATTAGGCTGTTTCCAAAGGGCAAAAGTCTGAGGTAATGCTTCAGCTTATTCTTTCTGAGTTGAAGGCGATAGAAGACCATGAAACTTTAAAGAAGGCAAGGCAAAGAAGTGGCAAGAGAGGAATGTGGGAAGGGTAAAGATAGCCATTAGCAAGTAAAAATACGTATTATTTGAAGTAGTGAAAGTTAACATGCTTCCTCTTTTGCCAGCTTGTAGATGTTTAGTAATTTTTTTACCTGAAAACAGTTTAAATTTTTTGTTTGTGGAATATTGTAAGCTTTTCTAAATATCCCAGCAAAATAAACAAAGCTGTGTACACATGTATTATGCATTAGAAACATGCTGCCAAGTGACTCAGGTGCAATCTCCCCTCTGTCTGCAGTGGTGCCAGTTTGACACCCAGAAGTCTGAGTTTCACATCCAGACGTGTGCCAAACTCTTCTTGATTTCAGCTCACTTGTATTTCATTGGTCAGAGAACCAGTTGGTGCATGCTGACAGTGTCCCCTTGCTGCCACTGTCCGCGGGGCACTCCTGTGCCTCGTGTCTCCCAAGAGGTTTGTTTGTGTGACCATGCACCCAGCTGGTGAATCCCCTTCTCCCACTCATGCATTGCATTTGCAATCCTGCACGGCATTGGCAGGGTGAGTCCTGGCACTAACGTCACTGCCTGTGCAACAGTTTTCTTAAAAAAAATAGACACGGGAAGAAATAAAGCAGCACATTCATGTGTGAGAGTTAGGAAGATAAAAAAAGAGAGACAAGGAAATTAAGGTAAATTAACTCAATTGCTTACAGCAATTTGGGGGACTGAATATCTTTTCCAACTGATGTTTTTTTCCATCTATACTTTTTCAGAGCAGTGACTTATATTCCAAAGTATTTTATTTATCGACATCCAGCTTCATAAAGACCAGGTTTGATCTTGCTGAGTTTTGTTTTACGATTATTGTTCTTCCTGTCTTACATATAGACAAACACAGAAA
Organism: Machaerirhynchus nigripectus; assembly: GCA_013397975.1. Lineage (NCBI taxonomy): Eukaryota > Metazoa > Chordata > Aves > Passeriformes > Dicruridae > Machaerirhynchus > Machaerirhynchus nigripectus. The sequence goes on along the minus strand of VZRQ01009384.1, from coordinate 318,312 downwards.
GAACTGCTTTGAATTATTTGTAGCAATTACATTAAATCCCAGTTTTCCTTGCATAATGTTATCTGTACTCTTGAGGATCATGATAAATACTTTTAATATACTTTAATGGGCTACTCTTACAAGGAATTTTGCATTGCCACAATAGAGGCAGCATTACAGTAAATTAAATTACAGTGCACACAATTAAATAGAATAATGAAAAAAAAAATCAGACTTGGAGCAACAACTCTTTGGAGTCCCCTGAAATTCAATTCCACAAGAAACATAATAGAAGAAGATGGTGAGTGGAATTTAGATTGCTAAGTTAGATATTATTTAGTTTGTAATATCTCCATCAGGGATTAATGTTCTCTTATTCAGAGACATTGATTAGTCTCTGGATCATTTTTCAGATTGATTACTGTTGTAGTGTAGCATTCCTTTTTCATTTATCTACCCAACATCAATATAACATTAGAGATATAACTTCATCGCAGTACAGTTCTTATGCAATCCACAATAATTTGTGGCTTCTCAATAATAGCTTTAGGGAAATCTGTATAGATTTAATTTGAGTTTATAGGCATTTATTACAAGAAAAACCACCCCATCTTCCTTTCATCTTCTCTGAAAAAAAATTTCTCTGGCAGAGAAGTGTTCTCTGACAAGCTTCTTTCCAAGAATGCTTGAGTATGAGATATATTTGTGTTTTATCGAACATGGCTAAAGTAAGGCATCTATGCATCTCTGACAGTTATGATTTTGAATATGCAGTGAAATCAGAAGGTATGATATTAGCATTGCAAGTGATATTATTTACTTTTTCCTCATTTTTCTGGTTTCTGTTATTTTGATTGGAGGTGAACATGAATTCAACCCAGTATGGAGCTGGCATTTTTGGAGTCTGCAGGACTATAAAGTTTTCCTTTAGTTTCCACCACTGTGCAGCTCTGACTTTATTTCTCAGATTCTCACTTGCCCCACAGTAAAGGATAACAGCTCATGCCCATCTAGTTTAGAGGTGTTTACAGAGAATTAATTTGTTGATAATTACAAATCTTTTTACAAACACAGTATGTTACTGCACCAAATTCAGAGTTTTCTGAGTTCAGATGAATGAGCTGTTATCCCTGCATCTGTGAATGTGCTCAAGGCTTTCAGGCTCTTTTGCCTATTTTTTTACTGATATGATATTGTATCTATATGTGAACTCAGATATTCCATTGGTTTCAATCAGATCAAGTCCATTTATAATTCAAAATAGAATGAATTTTTATTTTTTCAGAATTCATGGAGCAGACAGGAGGGGAAGAAGTTAGTGATTAAAATCAACACAAAGCCTTACCCTAATCCCTGCCTCCTGTCATCTTCCGCCTTTCACAGTCTCTCAGAATTGAAACCAAGTCTTTAGAAGTAACCCTAGCACTTACTGGACCCTGATCTCCTAAACTGTGTTTAGAAGACATAGGAACACAGCTGGGATTTTTAAAATTTATAAATGTGCAAATGCTTTGCTGAATTTCGGCCTTACAGGCAAGTCTTCCCTTCTTGTGTTTACAAACCCTGCTGTGAAAGTCAGTGGCTGCACTGTTTGTTTGTTCTTTGGTGCTCCAACAGATGAATGATTTAGGGAGTGTCCATAAACGCTAAAGAATTTACTTCAGAGTCATTTTTATGAAGTGAGGTGAAAAAATAAATAATAACTTTTCTGTTTTTCTGTCCAGCAGCAGGTCCTCCTTCATCTCCTCTTATATTAAAAAAGTCAGTTATCAAATGCTTTTTATTTGGCATGAGAGAGAAAGAAAAAGGATGTTTCCTTTGTATTACGTTGTTAATCTTTCTCTGGGGGTCTGTTTGTAGAATAAGGAGATATAGGGAATGTCCAGCAAGTCTTACTTCCTTAATTAAAAATATAATTAGCCATCCATATAACTCTTAACTCCAGTGTAACACTGGCTATACTGAGTCTGTAGCTGTTAAGAGCCTTGATCCACAGAAACATATGCAAGTCCAAAAGTGATGTTTCACATTTCTTTAAATTGATGTAGCAAATGTGTACTCTTGAATAGTTTGACAATAAATTATTAATTCTGTTTTACTATTTCAAGGCCAAACCCTGGGTGTCAACTGTGGCAAACAGAATTAATATTTTAGTTTGTTCTTTTGAAGATTTAGCTGCAAGTGCTAAAACATGCTCTACAGAAATGAATCTCTTGCAATCATCACCCAGTTAGATATGGGAAGCTTTTTCTTCAACTACTTTTAAGTAGAAGGCTCAGTCATGGTGCTGAGAGGTGTGTGGTAAAAAAATGATGTAATATTAAACCTTGAATTGATTTTTTTTTGCCCCCTTCATGATCCAGACCCTGGATAATTTGTGATGAGGACCTAATTGCAGCCTTCCAGTAGCTGAACAGGGCTTACAACAAAGACTGAGACTATTTACTTACAAGAGCCCGTAGTGACAAGACAAGGGGTGATGGCTTCAAACTGAAAGAGGGTGGGTTTACATTATATATTAGGAAGAAATTCTTTACTCTGGGGGTGATGAGACATGAACAGGTTGCCCAGGGAACTTGTGGATGCCCCATCTCCGGGAGAGTTCGAGGCCTGGTTGGATGAGGCTCTGAGCAACCTGGTCTAGTGGAAGATGTCCCTGCCCATGGCAGGGGGGTTGGAACTAGATGATCGTAAGGTCCCTTCCAACCCAAACCATTCTGTGAGTCCATGACTCTGTGATATGAGTCCCCATGTTTTACAATTCCTGTATTTGAAATGGCTGTCTTTGGTTTTGTCTGTTTTCTGACACCTTCTCTCTTCTCTTTCTTATTACGTCAGCAGAGAGACCTGTTGAATCTGCAGATTTCCTTTCTCTTTCATGATACAGCTATCACTGCTTCTTAGTCTGAAGTTTGTAGGGGAAATATTACTATTATATATTCTGCACAAAAATTTTAAAAATGTAGTGGATGAGCATATAAAATGTGGAGTTTTTAAATGAGGTTCACATACAGTAACTGCTATGGGGTTTTTTTTCAGGGTTTACCATTTAATACTTTTCTGCTTAGTGTACAAAATGTACAATATGCATTATGATCTATAGGTACATATTCAGCTGCAATAATTTTAATGCAAGTTCATGATTAAATGAAAATGGTTACATTCATTTCATTGAAGTGTATCAGTACTATGGATTGCTAGAACAATTTAGAAAAAAGGTTCCAAAAGTACTTCAAGTATAGCAAAAAAGATGTTGTTCAGCATTAGGACTATATGGAATTTTTGCTTAATACATGTACAGAAATACACTTCAAATGTATACTAGCAATCTATTAATGAAGGGAGTCGTTTAAAATTAAAAAGAGATGAAAGGATTTTACAAGTGTAGCACAAGAATGCAGCAAAGAACCCTGCTATATAAACTTAAATTACTTTTTCACATGGGCTTCGGTGAGAAAGGGCTTATGATAGATCACAGATCATGTTACTTGTTGTATGGACTTTTGTTTCCAAACTGGGCTTCTCCATGTCACAACTATAAATTTTGCTTATATTATGTAGCAATAAGGGAAAATTGTCACATTTTGTGTTATACTATTTGTAGAATGTAGTACAGCAGTGAAATCTAGGAGTTGTCATATTACAATGAATTATTAATTCATCTATTGTCATTTCCTGGCTCTGGAAATAGTATTCAATGGCTTATAAAATTGAGAGGAGAAAGAGGAGCAAATAATATTCTTGGATAATTGAAAAAGCCAGTGTGATTGAGGAGAGAATTTGTTTCTCTCACACATAAGTTATCACTGTATACCATGAAATACAGTATCAAATAACTTTTCATAATACATTGGCTAGCACAGAAGCATATGCTATGTGTCTCCATTTAGCATGCTTAATTAAATTTTGCTAAGATGTTTGTGGAAATATTTCTTGTTGCATTGCATGAAGAAATGTCATTAGAAAGAAAAAATAAAAAAACCACAACTCTTTTGTGTCTTTGTAATGTATTTTATGTATGGGGTGAAAGTGTGGGAGGAGTGTTGTTGGCAAATATTTGAAAAGATTCCAGATCCAGAAAGGAAATCTAAGAATCCTTTTAGATAAGAATTGCAATGAAGCTGTAACAGGTGGTACCACTCTAATGAGTTTTCCTATCTTGAGTTTGATTTATTTCTTTGATTTTCCATAAGTTAAAGAAAAGGGTTTATAGACTTAAAGGAAGCATCATTGCATTAAGTCTCAAATATTATGGGGCATGAAAAACTGGGATTTCTTCCATACACCATGACATATTTATGACAGTTTGTTACTTTGTTTCTGTGAGTGATTTGTGATGTATGCTCTCATTGTAATTTAAAATATAGAGAAGTCGTTCTTTATATGTTGAATTAGCCACAGTTGAGTGTCATTAAGAAGATGCATGTGCTTCTGGACTAGTATGAGTGTATCTGAGTGATTGGAAATGTTAGCAATTATTCTGTTGGCTTTTGGCATCTCAAGGGATGAAAGCAAAAATGATGAGACTACACCTAAAGTGATAATTCTATATTGTTTATTCTTTAATGTTTTTTAAGATGCTTTTGGTGACTGGATTGCTGTAGTCAGTTGGAACTTCGAGCTGCTTGTAGTTATTTACATGTGTTTGGGTTTTGTCAGTCTTTTTTGTTGTTGGAGTTTTTTTTAAGGTAGAATTTTATTTCTGTCTTGTTTATTACTTTATTCTCAGTTCAGAAGTGTTGTGTTATTTAATCTAGACAATGTCTAACCCTTTAGATGGTTGTTCTTTTTGTACCTGCACAGTCCCTGGTGTGGGCCTGACATGGATATGCTAAGTTCTGCAAACAACCTGCATGTCTGTGAAGTTTCAGTAAGCTCAGACATAAAAGCAGGAGAAACTTCACCTTTTTCATGCAGTGCTATTCATGTCACCACAGGTGAACTCACTGCTGCATTCTGCCATCCTTCAGGAGAGTCTGTTGTGCTCTGCTGGCTAGCCCAGGAGTGATCAGTGTTCTCACTGAGCTAGCTAAGGTCCATGCCCGAGATCAGGTGGTGCAAATACTACTGCAGTGTGAGCAACACCACATTTTCATAAGAATGACCTCAAGCTGCTTCTTTAGGCCAGCAATGGTAATATATCACTGTGGAGTATAGTGAAATAGTCGGATGAAAACTTGGACATGAGCCAGCAATGTGCACTTGCAGTCCAGAAAACCAAGCACATCCTGGGCTGCATCCAGGGCAGCATGGCCAGCAGGGCAATGGAGGGGATTCTGCCTGCCACTCCACTCTCATTAGACCCCACCTGGGGGACCGTGCCCAGCTCTGGGCGTCCCAGCATACGAAGCACATGGGCAGGTTAGAGTGGCCCCAGATCAGGTCAGACAGCTGGATCACCTCTCCTATGGAGACAGGCTGAGAGAGCAGGGGCTGCTCAGCCTGGAGAAGAGAAGGCTCTGAGGAGATCTTGCTGTGGTTTTTGCACATATAAAGGGGGCTTACAAATCAGACGCAGAAATCCTTTTTACCTGAGCCTGTAGTGACTGGACAAAGGACAATGTATATGAACTGAAAAAGGGTGGGTTTAGAGTGGAAATTAGAAGGACATTTTTTATGATGAGGGTGATGAGGAACTGGAGCAGGTTGCCCAGAGAAGTTGTGGGTGTCCCATCCCTGGAGGTGTTCAAGGCCAAGCTGAATGGGGTTTTGAGCAACCTGGTGTAATGGAAGATGTCCCTGCCCAATAACAGCAGTTGGAGCTAGAAGATCTTGAAAGTCCCTTCCAAGCCAATCCATTCTATTATTCTGTGATAAAAATGCAGATTTAATTTGAGAAGTCATAAAGATACCTGGATGTGCAACACCTAGCCTGAATGTTTATGTCTATCTTAATGGATAGTGAGATCATAAAGCTCGACTTTGAATTTGAACACATTTAAATAAAGTCCTGGTATGGTCAGGTAGCTTATTCAGCAACTTTGGAAAGGGTTCAGTAGAAGAAAATCTCCAATGTCATTTATTTACATTCTGCTTTTACTGCTCAAATAGATACCAGTGTAGGAAATCTCTACTGTCTCAGGTTTTATGTCTGAAAAAAAATCAGTAGTATAGTTTTCAGTTTTGCACGATTCTTACCTAGTTAGATTATTATTATTTCCAGATCTTCCCACTCTCTGTCCTGTACCATAGATTTTAGTATATTCATATGCATATCAACATCTCATTAATAGGCTTGAGTGGGATTAATTTTTGACAGGCTATAGTGTCATCACTGCAGAGAATTATTGAGCCTGAGAAAGACAAGGGTTTTGTGCAAAAAAAAGAGTAAGTTTTTTCTTACCTTAATCAGACATTAAGATGAATGTTACCAAAGATGGGTAAGAATAGTAGTTCCTACGTAAGAATAACAGTTCCTAAGTACTAGATTACTGTTTACAGTTTTCTAAATTTCCATTAAAAAATAAAAGATAGGCTACTTGGCTCTCATTGATTATGATCATGTGCAAAAGAACATAATAAATCTCAAATTGCAGTTATTACATAATTATATATCATTATATTATTATCTTGTTTAACTTTTGACTGTCTTCTCCAATGAAAAAACGTTGTATCTCCATTTTTAATTGCTTCACTTCATTCTTCTGTTGTTCCAAAATCCTATGAATACGAATATAATTTCAGAAGTGGTTGGAGCGTTCTTTTTAGGCATTTCATAAACATGTTTCTGGCAGACGACTGGTTTAGGTGATCAGCCCTTAAATACTAAATACTGCATTTTAATTTAGTTTTGACATGGATAAGAAAGACTTGTCGAGTAGCTTTTGTAAAAGTGACATCACAAAGTACTTTTGCAACATAATATAAAAAGAACGTTGAAATATAAAGTGATATTTTCTTAGAGAAAATGTAGGTTGCAATGTGGTATAAAATATTCTGCAGAACAGCATATCATTTTCTTTTGAATTTTTTGTGAACTCTGAAACTAGAAATGGCTCCGAAAACAGAAAATAATAATATTTTTAATAACATCATTTGTACATCGTATTTAGCCACAGTAAAAAGAAATAATTGAATTAGTATGGGTGTAGTGTTAGCTCTCTCATGGTACATCAGAAAACATAGACTTCTAAAAAAATGTAATGAAGCTAGTAAGTGTACGTGGATTTCATCCAAGAAAAAGAACACTGTCTACTAGAGATTGAATAATGTGTAATTTGGGAAAAAACAAACAACCCTCCACCTGCCAAGGCCATACAAGCCTTGGAAATGGTTTTATTATCAGGGTCCTGCTCTACTTTCACTTTTGCAGTCCATCTTCTGCACTGCCACTGACCAAAGTTTTGGCCATCTCATCTAAATTTCTGCTGTGCATAAATGCAGCTCCCGATTCAGCTGCATAAATGTAGTTGGCTATATGGAAACAAAGTGCATAAACCCTTCTTGGAATGGGTGGTGATTTAATGAGCACCATCACTAGGGTGCAATCCTCTCTTCATCTGACAAAATACTGTCTTAAGGCAAGCTGAATTATTCTCTGGTCAGTGTTGAGTGTTGATTTGCTTAAACATGTGTGTCTAGTGCCACTTAAAGTGCCTGAGGGTATCTCATGTGCCCTGTACTGTGAACTTTGACCTTCACGTCCCACACACTTTACTCCCACTTTTTATGTTTGTTCAGCTTCTCATATCCACTGGTGTGTCCTGGCATGTTCTATGCCTTGTACTGCTTGGATAATTGCCTGTCTTGTCTGTAATATGGTTTTTGGCATATGGCTAGGGTTGTGGACCAAGTATTTTATCAAAATTGAGGGAGTTAATGTTACTTCTGTGACTACTGCTATTTTCTTTAATTCTTTTTAATTTCCTCTGGATAGGTTTTATTTGTCTCCCAGTTACCCTTACCTGGATGAACCTTTGTTTCATATAATGTTTAGAAGTTTCTAAATCCTTCTTGTACCTCTTACACATACTCTGAATGCTTAAACAGAGTTGCTTTAATACTTGGTTCTGCAGTTTCTCACTATTTTCAACCCCCAGTTTGCTGCTAGACTGAACTTCTCATTCTTCTAGACATTTTGCCAGCTATTCAGCAGTATTCATTTCAGGCCACCAGCATTGCTGCTGTGTACACAGCAGTTGTCTCACTTGCTGTGTCCTTTCTTGTTGTGATTGAAAGCCCTTTTCTCGTCTCTAATCGCTGGGCTTTGGCAGCCTGGGGCTCAGAAGAGCAGGCATGGTGCCAAGTTCTTGCAAGCTGTCGGTCTTGATTTCCAGAGCAAACCCTATGAAGGGGTGCTGTGGATAACATGGCAAGTGTTAGGAAGCACAGCTCCATGTTTTTTCACATGCACACACTGTTCACATTACCAAAACCCACTGGGGATTTGCAGCAGCCACCGTGTCATTGTTCTGCTGCCTGTCTTGTCCACGGCCCCAGGGGACCGTCTTCCGAAGCACGTGCAAGGAGACATGGCTCTGCGTAGTTCACAGAGTTTGTACTTTCATTGAGGAAATTGCCTTTTAAAACATAATATTCCGTATGAGAATCCAGATTTTCCTCCAAGAATTTATTGTTTAAGAAAAGAGGTACAGAGTGGCACTTCCTCCTTGGTGAGGAAGGAAAAGCCAGTCCTACAGTTGCCTGCAGCCTCCTGACCAGTTTGCAGCGCCGTAAAAGTCCCACTGGGAAATTCTGGAAATCCTGGAAAGGGTAAGTGGCAGAAGGTAGCTTAAAGTGATGTAATTCAGTAGATACGAGGCACCATCCCACAAAACCAGAATGTACCAATAAACATCAAAGCCCTGTCAGAACTGTTGTCTCACCTGGGCCTGTCCCACGGAGTAGCTCTTCTGTATTTTGAGTTTCTGTTTCTCAGTAGGCAGAAGGCACTGGTTCCTGGCAACACACTTATTCTAGAAACTTCTAAGCTATTACAGAATGCTTAATTAATTTATTTTTGCCTGCATGGAATAACTATGAAGAACTAACAAAGAATATCCTCAGCGCGTGTAGTCAGGAAAATATTCGTGACACTTGTTGAGAGCGTGGCTGATAAACCATTCTTGTGAATTAAACATTTTTCTACTTGCTTTAGTTTTGAACAATTCTTCTCCTCAACCATGCATCAGATACTCTTTCGAGTCTGAGTGGTATGGATAAAAACATTATTTTTCAAGTAAGTTGGAGTATTCATCTGAGTAATTGTCTTTACTGATTTTTGCCATTCCTTTTAACGCAGAGGTGGTGAAAGATTTTTAATGTCTGTTCGTGTATACTGAGATGTATTTCTCTCTGAGGACAACTTTCATGTCATGAAATCCAATATTTTTATTGGAAGTGGTCATATGTGCTACATCTCTGCAACCATAGTGTAAGGCCATAGGAAAGACTAAGGCCTGTTCTCCTCGCCCTCTTCTCTGGCAGTTTGAAACGTGTTGTAATAAAGGGATAACTTTGGAGAAATGTCCTCTCAAACAACAGACATGCTTAGGTCAGAAGATCCTGTTCTTTGTTTTGCATCTGCTCACTGATTTTCTTCTAATGCAAATCTGCCAGGTTGACATTATCCCCTTCCAACCCACAAGTCATCCAACAGGCTCACTGATGTGCCCATTGCAATGCTGTGCCTATTCTATTATTTCCCTTGCATTTTCTGTAATGCTTCACATTACATCTTCACATCAAATAAGAACTCATTTAAAAAAAAAAAAGGTGTGGAGTGTGAGAAATAGGGGTTCATGAGCCTAGAAATGAGTACTATAAAAATGCTTGTGTAATTTTAAAAGAGGGGTTTCCCTTTTGAAAATAATTAGAACTTAACTTAAACAGAGAAGAATTAATGACCAAAGACCATGTTCACTTAATTTCCAGAACGCCGATAGCACTCCAGCAGTGTCAAGGGGGACTTCAAAGTTTTGACATCTTCATGAGAACACGTAGTTTTAGAGCACCTGGGTACAAGGCAGGGTGCTGGTGAAAGGTAGGCTGGATATTTATTTTAAAAGTGTTGTGGTTTAATCCCAGCTGACAACTCGGCACTGTCCAGCCACTCACTCCACAACTGCTGGGATAGGGAGACAGAATAGAAAGGGTAAAAATGAGAAAACCCATGGGTTGAGATTAAGACAGTTTAATAAGTAAAGCAAAAGCTACACATTCAAGCAAAACAAACTGAGGAATTAATTTATCACTTCCCATGGGCACTTCCCAGGTGCTTAGCCTTCCCCAGGAGAGCAGGGCTTCATCATATGTAAGGATTACCTGTGAAGAAAGCTGGAGAGGGACTTGGAGGGTATGTAGTGATAGGACATGGAACAACAGCTTTAAATTGAAAGAGAGTAGGTTTAGATTGGATTTTAGGAAGAAATTCTTTACTGTGAGGGTGGTAAGGCAATGGAATGGGTTGCCCAGAGAAGTCATGGACTNTGACTTGGGAAGAGACAAACACCATCACTCCAAGCATCCCCCCCTTCTTTCTTCTTCCCCCAGCTTTATTTGTGGAACATGATGCCATCTGGTATGGAATGTCTCCTGATTCAGTTGGGATAGCCTGTCCCCATTGGGTTGTGTCCCCTCCCAACCCCCATGCACCTCCAGCCTCCTCGTTGGTGTGGTAGTGTGAGGAGCAGAAAAGGCCTTGGCTCACTGTTCACCAATAGCAAAAACATCTTGGTATTGCCAACACTGTTTCCAGCACAGTCCAGAACATTGCCAAAATACCTTACACTGTGAAGAAAATTAACTCTATCCCAGCCCACACCAGTACAGGGAACCAGTGGAGCAGGCACAGGGTGTCTAGGTCTTCCGTATTCATACAGAATAGGTCTTCTGTATTCATCCCTTTTCTAGGAACTTCCTCAGTATTTGAACAATCAAATTTTGCTAGAAAACTTTAGAATCACATCTAGGAATACCCTTGGTAATCCCCTTTAGCTGATTCCTTGTGCCTAAAATCCTCATCCACCCAAGAAAGTGAAATAACATTCTGGTCAATAAACTCTAGGGAAATTCAGCTCACTGGCTGATCCCAAGTAAAAGGCATTGACATCAAAGAATCTGCTGCTAGGTTCTTTGGGAGAAAAAAGCAAAGGTCAGTATTCAGTAAATTACTCATTGCAGATTATTTACATAGCTCTACTTCATACCCGTAAATTAGAGACCTTTTAAACCAAAATCTGTGCCATTGCTGCCATGTTAACAAATTCATGTATGCAACCTAATATGAGCAATAAGGCCCTTTAAAAAAATAAAATTACTTCAGACAAGACTAGTAATATTTTCTGTTTTTTTAGAATGATCCTAGAAAACTGAAAGGTGTTAAGCCCTATGGTGTCTAAAGAAGGCTTTTCCTTTGTCCAGCCTCCTCTTGGTGAACTCAGGAACATAGTACTTATATTGGAAATTGCTGCACATGAGATTTCATTAATTCCTGCTTGTACAACTTGGTACGTATTTCCTATTTTCTTGTACTTCTAGTGACCAGATAACTTCCAGGCAATTTAAGAAATCACTTAAGAAGGGTTAGCTATTTAAGCGGCGTTTCTTTATTCTTTAGGTATTTAAATTGCTATGAACTTCTCAGCAGTTAACATATTGGACTTTCCTAAGTACTTAGAAGGTAATTGGGTTTTAGCCTTAGGAAAAAGAGGGATGTTAATTTCAAAGCCTATAAACTATGGATCCATTTACTTCTCAAAAGAAGGAAAAACTTCTCAACAAAAATATAATGGTACTTATCCTCTGGAAAATATCATAATCAAGTTAGGTCTCAGGTGACAGGGCCCAGAGTCTGTAAGCCCACCCCGCACGCGTGACGTGGAGATTTTTTCTGTTGTCTTTCTACATAGTCCAGTTTTGACATTGTGGCATTGCATCCAATTTGGACTAGATCCAGACCAACACCAGCCAATTCTGCACTCACCAGGTTGTCCCATGAGGTGTTTACAGTTCTTCTCATTGTCATCTTGGAGTCCCTTTGTCCAAGGAACTTACTTCCACAGTCCACATATTCTCTGGGATGTAAGGTAAAAAGGAAAAAGAGAGGAGAGATGAGGAGTTGCACTGAGGCCACTTCCTTTCACATCCATTTCATAGGGAGGATTTTGAGATACCTGGCGCTGTGGGACACAGAAGCTGGTCAAAGTCCCCACAGTAGCACTTCCATGGCCCCAAAATAATTTGGTTGCATTGAGACGAGAAGAAGAATGGAGGACAAAGGACAGAAGTGGTCTATGGACTGCCTTTTAAGTCCATGGATGATCACTGCTGTGGATAAAGCTGTGGTCATACTGATGCATATTTTCCAAAATGCTTCTTCCAGTTTTTCTCCCCAGAGGACTCTATGGTTTAATGCAGAACTAAAGCTAACACAGAGGGTTGTTTGAGTGGGCAGTTGTCCATCCCTTGCCGCTGCACAGTGCTCCTTCTGCCTCCTCAGAGCAGGCAGTGTCTTTGTTGGCAGACCTGGAGTGGGCAGGCTCTGTGGGCTGTGCTGGTTCCTGTGCCCAGCCCTGAGCAATGCTCCACTCCCTATGGACTCAGAAGGTAGAAGTCCAGGAAGAAGTAATAATTGAATGCATGAGTAATTGTTACAAGATCAATAACTGATGTATTTAGGATTGCTCCATTTCATTAATTTTCAGTGCAGAGGTTTGGCTACATTCAGCAGTTTTACAAACTGGCTTTACTCTTCAAATAAAGTGTCAATGATAACCTTTTCTCCTAATCACCTCTGGAAAAAAAGGGTCCCTTAGCCAGGCCATACCCAGTCCTACCCAGGTTCTGCACTGGTACAGGGAAACGCGCATGTATTCATTACCAAATGCAAATATTTAGACGGAAAGGCTTTTTAAAAGAAGCAAGCATGCATCGTCTTAATGCAGATAATATAAAGACTAACGATGGCTTTTGGAAAGCACTCAGTAGTGTAGCCCCCCTTCAATGCATCACTATAGAGAAAATAACTCTGCCATGAGAGATGTTACCCTTGTCACTCTGTGTTTCTTCCACTTTCCTGGTCTGCTGTTGGCCACTCTTCTTGCTGGCTCTCAGCCCACAGACAGTCCTCAGACCATCCCCAGCCAAATCTGAGAGCTCTCCTGAGGCAGAGGTAGAGGCAGTCTCATCTAGAGCAGTGCTCCAATTCATGTTGCTTTGTTTAAAGATGAATGTGGAAGCATTGTGTGTTACACAGCATTTTCTTAGGCTTTTAAGGAGTACCTGTGTTTTATTTCTCCACATACAAGCAGAAGATTTTCCCATTAGCTTTCAACAAAAGACAGACTGTGCAACAGCAGTTTTCTTTCCCCTAAGGATGGCAGCCTGTCATCTCTATTAATCTTCCACACATTATCGTCACCTGCATGCTTTGTTCGAGTACGATGAATTTTTACACCAAATATGAAAAACTAGTGATATTTGAGAGAAAGTAATCCCCCTGACAGACAGTTGTGGACACAACAATGGAAGTGGACAGGGTTAAATTTGTGTCATATGGTGAGCCCTGTGGCCTGTTTTGTTTTCTTCCTTATTTTGGTTACTGAAGGATTTTTAAAACTCAGTAATAAAATTTACAGGGAGTGTTTCTCTGTTTCTTTCTTTTTCTTGGAGGTGATTTTATATACTCTATAAAGTCATCCTGTGAAGTTCAAAGGGATGTTTGTCCATTTAAAGTTGTAAACATTCATTAGAGTCCACGTTACTGAGGCCATTCTTAGGGCAGCACCCAAAGCATTTAATCCAAATGGGATCTCCAAGCCATCATCAGAATAGAAAAGGTTGAATAGTGGGTTTTCCCATTCACATTGCTATTTTTCTTTCATAGTTTTGTTGTGGGGGTTTGTTTTTTTGTTTTTTTTACATTACTTTCAATTGAAAAGGGCCTTGATTGGTTTTGTTACTCAGGTTGTATTGTTGGTGTATGCCAGAGGTTTGCAGTGATGCATAGCAATGAACTTCATTGTACGTTATAGAATTACGTGCCATAGCGTTGATATCATATTATTTGTTCAAGGCATTTTGTGAGATGCTGACTTAACGCCATTTAAACAATGTTAATGTGGGTAGTGAGTTAAACTGTCCTTGCATTTATATTATTATTGCCTCTAACTGAAAACTGTTAATTTTCAAAATTAAGAGGAAGTGTTAAAGCTGCTTTTCCCACTAAGTTGTTCACTACTACATGTAATTAATAGCTATGTTAAGTATTCTAGTTAAAAATGTTTTCCTGCCTTTTTTACCTCCCAGTCTTCTACCCATTATTATTAAAAATGTGGTTTGGTTAGGATAGTTTTTGCTGAGGTTTCAGTTATAGTGCCCTGCTGACTTTTTTTCATGGCTGAAATTGAGCTCAATACCCATATTCCAAGGTACGACATAGATATTTCTTAGATGTGTCATTCTCTATAAAAATGTATTATTTTCTTGGATACTTTGCAATCTACTGGCTTAATAGCAAATTACAGAATTATTGCCTCTTTGTTCCAAGTTGAAAGAAACCTTTGTTAAAAACAGTGAAATATAAATGGTCAGTCATACCTCCTGGCAGTACTGCAAACCTGAAAACTTTGAGTCCAAATTACTTCTTTCAAAGTTGTACAGTTTTTAGTACCAGCTCCTGCCATTTTACAGAACCAGGTAGGGAGGCCAGAAGAGTATTTTTAAAGAAGGAAACCTTAAAATGGCCAGTGAAGGGAAAATGTTTAGCTTTGATATTAATTAGGCATTTAAAAATTTGTTCCTGTAATATAAAGATACAAAATTACCCTCCATACTCCTTATTTTCTTGCCACACCATTTAGTATTATCCCTTTGGGATTGGAAAGCTGGTGAGAACCTGAGTTAAAAACAACATTAGCAAATTCACCAGGTTGTACATTCTCATCAGGAGACAGAGCTGTCCTAGCACTGGACTATGTGGTTCCAGTGGGAGGGTCCGTCTCCTTGTCTGGGGGAGATTGTTCCCCAGGGTGATGGTCAAAGGAAGAAAACCCAGATTTATTATGGTTTGCTGTTTGTGGTGGGTAGCATCGAAGTAATTCTTTGTCGGGATGGAAACTAGGGTGGGAAACTGGCTCTCAGAAGTGCTCTCTGAGACAGAGCTCCTCGGGGCTCTTCTGTTACTGAAGCATCTTACGGGGTGTGCTGTGTTCAGGTTGACAAAATCCATCACCCCTCACTGAATGACTGGTGCAGGACCATGAGAGGAGTTCCTGTCACAGCTGAGCTTAGAGTACACATGCTCTCAGGTCTTTGTCCTATGCTTGAGGTCTGGAAAATGATAGGAATACAACCAACCAAGCAGACAGCAACCCTACAACCCAACAATTCTTAGCATGTTCATTTCTGTAATAAATGAAGTGAAATGGAGTCAAGCAAGCAAGAGAATAACACTTTTTTCACGTAAAATTCATTAGAACTGACAAGAACATGGGGGAAATAAACCACATCCATGTATAAATATAATGGGATTCTTTTTTTCATGTAGTACAAAGTAATATTATTAATGAAAGATATTTGACTATCAGGTTAGGAAAAGCACTTTGTGTAAGTAGAGTTACTTTGACAGCTAAATGTGATTAAATAAGCAAAATTGAAGTAGGAGAAAGGGTATCCAGTTCGAATACAATGTTTTAAAATTCCTGCCATATTTTTGCTAATATCTTCATGGAAATCAAAAAGAAACTTAGAGGCACTTGAGTCTTTTCTTTCCTGCCAATTTCAACTGCTGGCAGCCAGTGCCTGTTTTCTTGGCCTGTTGATTGGAAAAATGTTAAATTAATGAAGTAGCAAAATTAGGTGGTTGGATTACTTATTTCTTAAAACTAACATAGCCTCAATTTTAAGACTTGAGTTTTCACCCTATAGGGAGTCTAGTTTGTTGAATCATTCTGTACAAAGCTAAGCTAAGATGAAAGGCATACTATAATGTGTATATTTATGTAATATGTAATGTCTCTGAATCAACAAAAGTAAAACTGTGCATTGTGCAAACCATATCCTATTTTTCATTCTTTTTATTTTCTGAGTATTTTATGTAAGTAAAAATGCAATTAAAATATAAAACGTATAATGTGACTCATATCCTATATAACATTGCGATATCCTAATAGAATGCACTTGAAAACCTTGTTATTTTTCATTGTTTCATGTTGAAAATAGAAAAGTGTATTCAACGTGTCTAACCATAAACAACACTACTCCATTATGCAAAAGAAGCAAACACTCTGCTTTTAGTTGGCTGACATACTGTAAATCCATAGTCCTGACAGTTTTGTTGGTCTAAACCGTTACGAAGGACAATGATGTTTGCAGGTTACATAAGTGGCCTCATAGTTGCGTAACTCATTTTTATGTCACATATACAGGCACGCTATATAAAATAGTAGTAGTATTTTTCATCTTGATAATACAATACTTACTGTGATCTTCTAATTGAAAGAATCATTCTTTAATGCCAGAAAGCTGTCAGCTGTGCCTAACAAGGAACATAGAAAGTCACAATGGACATTTGGAAAACTCAGTAGCGAAATAATTGGTGCGAAATTGCAATTCAGCAAAGCACTAATGACCGTGTGCATAATCTCCTGAAATGTCTATTATGCCTACTTTATGTTCAGCACTTTGGCTTTACAGATTTACTGAGAGTCAGATGTGAGAATAGGCTGCACAGTTCATGCCAAATGGTTTGCTTTAAATCACAGCCCACCTCTGGTCAGTGACAGAATGCAGCACCATGCGCAGGTGCAGGGTGGGATGTGCTGCTCAGGCACACACAGGCCATGAGCTGAGCACTGTCACTTCCTGGCGGTGACGTCGGCTTTATTTTGGAACAGCCAGGAGGTTGTTCTGCACAGGCAGCAGCAGGCGTCTCATTTGGATTCATGGGGCAGCTGGCCCAGGAAAGCTCACAGGCAGGAAGGATTCAGGTAGAGGAGGAGGAAAAGGTGACCAAGGAAACCTGGGCAGGCACTTGGTGGTCCTGTAGTGAACGGTGCAAATTAATTACATAGTTGTATCTGTGTGTGCATTTTAAGTATACTTTGATGAAGTAGTTAGAGAGAATTTCATTCTGATACTAACATTAAATTTAAAAATTATATGCTTCAATCGTAAGGTTTACTAGAGTTTTTCATTCTCCGTTTTACCCCATCGTACGTGCCTTAATGTTACTGCTGCACTACCATCCATTTTGCTCTTTACTTTAAATTGATGGGAAATTGCACAGTAGAAAGAAATTATATATACATACATAAATATATGTATGCATTTATTATCTTTCTAAAATACAAATAGAGAAGGAAATCAAAATACAAATATTTTGAAAAATGCGAAACAAATTGGTATGTTTGGCCTTTATTTTTCTCCTAACAAACGCATTTCATATTTAAGCAGTTCACATGTCAGTAAAAATAATCAAGTAACTTACCAGCACTCTGGCTGTGAAGTGCTTTTACAAAAAAGGATACAGCAGCTATTTCATACATTACCTGAGGCTCCAAATACTCTCTGACTGACTGTCCTGGTAGACAACAGAGATTGTAAATATTCAAAGAAATGAGTGAAGCTTCAGCATATGTTTAATGCTGAAGTGCTAACCCAAAGAAGGTTGTTGTTGGGACTGAGCATAACTCTGTGTCAGAAGATCACACTTCCCTGCTCTAGAGGGGGACTTGCTCCTGCTCTGTCTGTAATCGTATTACATGGCCATTTTAATGACCTGATTAAACTCTTACAATGAGTTCTGCTCCTATTACTAGCATCTGAAGGTTCTCTCCAGATAAAAATAATCTCTTGTAGTTAGAAATTTAGTCCTCCAGGTTCATTTTCCGTCCTCTTTTTTTTTCTTTTCTTTATTTTTTTTAAAATTTTTTTAACAGAGAACATATATCCCTTTTAAATCTACTAGGCAAAACGCGCAAGCTGTTTTAAATGTCTCTCCTGAGAGATACTCCCGCTACTTCTGAGCATCCTATTAATTTGTTTTTGTACCTATTCCGTCTTAAATCCTAAGCTCATCCATGCTGCATTGGCTGCAGTAGCTGTTTTCAATGAAAGGTTTTTGATCAATATGTGTCATTCTGCAACAAACAAAATTCATTATAAATACTGCAATGAACAACTCACTTCATTTATTACTTGGCTTAGAAACACGAAGCCAGATTATACCAACATTTGCACACAGAACATTTTCCAAGTATATAAGTAAATGACTTAGTACTTCTGCCAGGAAAATTACAAAAGAGAATCTAAATAAAAATGTTTATTTTTCAATGCGGTATAATTAACATAGAGCACAGCAAAAGATAGTTAGAAATTCAGAATTAAATATGAAGTATTATATTAAATAATGCATAATATTGGTGGGAATTTCAGTATCTCTAAGCTATAAATTTATTAGTGCAATATAGCTAGTAAAATATTGTTTACCTTTTTTTACATTTATATTTTCTGAGGCCACGTGCAGTTTTACTGTTGTGTTAATTTTGTAGATATGCTTTCAGAGATGCAATGTCTATGAAAAGAGGGATTTGGCTGAGGAAAAAAGTGTACTCTTCTTATCTATATAAGCCTAGCAAAGCATTGCATAAGTCCTTTGAGTCCTGGAATAGTGTATGCAGATGCTTTCAGGGACTGGCCAGGAAAAAATTAATACATTAAGCACTGTGATCCTGAGCCCCAGGGCTGCTATGTGGGTGAATAATGCAGAGGATAACAGCACATTTTGCTTCTGGCCTCTGTGATTTCTCTCTGTTGCCTCTGTATTTAGATCTTTTTAGTTTACAAGTCTTTTTTTTTTTTTTTTTTTTTTTTTTTTATTAAAACTTNTTTTTTTTTTTTATTTAATTAAACGTTAGCACAAATGGCATTTTCAAAATAAAAGCATTTCAAGCTGTGGTAGAACCTGGAATGTAACTCTTTTATTATTCACGATCTTAAATGTTGTTACTAATTCATATTCACTTCACAGCTACAGAAAAGCCATTGTAAATTGCCTGGATGGTTCTAATGGAGCCACTTTTCCTCTCACTCCTTAATCTCACTCTCTCCTAAACTGGCAGTGACAGTATAAGTCCATTTTCAGAGCATGTGCTTTTAAGGAACATATGAAGTTGATTTTTTGAAAAGTAGTCATCCAGTCACAGTAGGGGGATCGAGTGCCTTTAATTCAGGAATTATATAATTAATTGAGAAGGCAAGACGGGCCTTCAAAGGAAAACGAAGATGTGTTCTGTATTTTTCTGTTCTCAGTGTAGGAATGATTGTGGTATTGTGCCTAAAGCCAAGCAGATGGTGGGCACACTCAAGTGTCTGAATTTATGTGAGAGGTGGGGTTTCAGAGCTGATGCTTTTATCCAGTTGAGGTTTAAAAGTTGCACTGTCGTTGGAGGAATCAATACACCCCTGAAAGAAAAGAGTAGTTGCCTTTGGTAAGTATGGATGTGATTTGACTTTGACAGACAACCTTGCAGCTGTGCTTTATGGAAGTGTCATGTACTCATGAATGGGAAGATGGACACGCTTGAGGAGCTTTGCAAAATAAGGAGGAAAAGGACTTTTTTCCACTTATTTTGAGTCATTCTGAAAGAAGGGATGCTCTAATAGTGCCACAAGAGAGACAAAATATGAGACAGCAAGACTAATTGTGACTCTGGGGTTTATTTTTTCTTCTTTTTTTCCTAAAAGCATGATGCCCTCAGTTAGGGGACATGAACTGTGAATGGAAGACATCAGCTCTGTGCTGAGCTTGAGATAATGCACCCACCTTCCGGCAGACAGAATTAGTGCTTCTGCTGTGCATGTTGCAGCTGTGCAGCACCTGGCTTTCAGCTGTTGTATGTGAGTTCATTCCAGAGTGAGGGCATAGCCCACCATCTGAACATCTTCTCCTCAGCCAAGTGAAAAGGTGACTGCTGGGAGGATGAGTTGTGCCTTCTGATGACTCTGAGAAGTTTCTGTCTGTTCCTTGTTATTTCAGGTGCCTTCAGAAACCAGCTGGTACAACCCAGTTTGGTCTTTTAGACCTTTGGCACTCAACATAGCTCCTTGTGTCCTTCCTTGCCTTTCATTTTCAAGTAATGACAAAACTAATGACACATGATCTTAAAACATGATTTTTCAGATGAAAAGCACAAAGTCAAATGGACGGGTATAGCCATCAAACATACTTACAGGCTTATGAGGATCCGTGCCATCATATTCCATGGAATGTGCTAGACTAGAAAGGGCAGGAAAGCGTATTCAAATAGAAAATAATTCTTAAAATCTTTTAGACTTTCTAAAGTCATAATTTTGAAGTCAGGCTTTACCTATTTTTTGATATTCTATTGGTGTTTCTTAAATTGGTCTTTCAATGTCTAGCCTTGCACCGACAAGGAGAATTCTCCTAGTACTTCCAGAATTTCTTACTCATTGTGTGGTTGGGTAATGTCCTTTCTGCGTCTTTTAGAGGAAGAAAAGAGTAGCATTTCTCCAGTTTGTTCACAGAAAATATGTGCCACATGTCCTTTACCTGAACATGATAGGAAATAACAAACAAGACAGTTTTCTTGTTCAGAAACTCAAGCTTTCCTTTAAAAATCCTAACTCCAAATAGGACCTTTTTCTTGGCTTCCTCCTGTGAAGGGTTTCACATGGACTCCTATGTCTCTTGCCTCTGTTTTTCTTCTGTTGGGAGGCAAAAAGACCTCTAGGTGCAGCCAAATGGGTACTGGGTCTTACATTAACTTCTGGCTTACAGGTAAAAAACACCACACTGGGTTGTTTCATTTTTCCATTCAGGAGCCTTGTATGCCTTCTGGTTTTAACCTCTTGTTAGGCAATGTGGTAGTGACGTGTTTTTTCATGTAACCCAAAAGGGTGATGTCCAGCATGACCACCAGATCTGATAGCCAGTGGTGAAAGATACAGGCACTGGCAGATGTAACCTGTCTCCAGCACGGACTGTTTTGTTGAACAACTCTCGTAGCTGTTCCACCAAGTTTGGGTGGCAGAACTGCTCATGGCACGTGGATGTCAGCGCTTGGGTCTCCAGCTTGCTCCCAAGGCTGCCCCAGAGGCTGTGCCAGGCTGCTCCTGTGGACACCAAGCAGCCTGCACAAAACCAGACAGCAGTCAGCAAAACAGCACTGCACAACCTTCTGGCTGTGCCTGATCAATGTCTCATGGTTTTCAGTTTGTCAGAAGCCAGAGCTTATCAGGCAACAGTGAAGTAGCTGCAGCTGTCTCCTCAAAACCCCAAAAAAGATGTGAGAAAACCTGGTGCTGTGCTCTAAAACCACCATTATCCATTATACAGAGCACAGTCATATCCCTTTCCTAATCCACTAGGAGCAGAAAATCAGCAATGAAGATCTTAGAGGTCTTCAGTTTGCCTATACAAACCTAAGTAAACAAGTACCAAAAAAGAGAAGTGTATTCTTTTCTACCTTTTTTACTGTGTTTTATGTACCCTTTCCTTCTAGACCTCTCTTTTTCCCCTGAAAATGAAAGCTGAAATTCTGTGAGCAGGGAACAGAAGGATTCTGTTTCCAAGACACCTGTTTCTTTATGAACACACTTGGGAAACACATAAAAAGATTTGCCCAAGACTAGGTTTGTAGATATGTTCTACCCATCTGGGTAGAAGAAAATGAATGGAAGTAAGAGAAATAAAATACAAAGCAGTCTCCTGAAAATGGACAAGAAGAAGTCCCCATTTATTTAGATGAGCACTGTAATAAGCTAAAGTGGAGATGCTGAAAGAGACTGGTGTGCTTAAACCATTTGTCAGTCACGTTGACCAAAAGTGTTGCAGTCTTAGAGAATGCAGATTTTCAAATGTGAAACCAGAATGGTTTGATTTTTCAGTGCAGACCAAGTCTGAATTAAAACACCTGCATGCTGTGCTTAGATTCAAAAAGAGATAGAAACAGTGGGTGGCTCAAAAGATACAGCATGGGTTGATTGCAAAACTAGTCAGCAGTCACAGGCCTCATGTGCTGGCAAATGTGATGATTTATTTCATCTTAGACTTTGTTTATGCACCGACCTTTTGTGCTCTGGCCTGAAAGTAAAAGGTTCTCAAAACCATGCTTTTAGGTTTTTTAACAGTGTGTTTCATATTAGTGCGTTTCAAGGGGGGTGTTACAAAGCAAAGGAAAATCCTTCAGAGTTAAGATTAATGGATGGCACTTGTAGCAACGCATCCACCTAAGTTCTGTGTTCACAAATTAAAATAAAACTTAAAGTTAAACCAACCCATCACATCAACACATACTCCAAAAGCTTCCCTTGGCTCTCAGGCAATCTCAGGGAGCCATACCTTTTTCTTTTGTTGGACTGGCTGGGTCTGGCAGGCAACCTGTCCTCTTCTCCCTCCACCCTGCTGAGACTGTTTCTAACACAGCCTCATGTTCTTTAATTTTTTTTTTTCCCTAGAAACATGTTATGCAATAGCATGCAAAATATTGTGCAATAATAGCAATAATATTTTCTACCTTTACATTGGTTTCAGAAAATAGATATCACAGCTTCTTTACCTCTTAAATATTTCCTTACTGTTATCAACAATACAGCTTCAATAAGATAAGCAAGAAGAAAGCACACTAGACCTCCTTAAAGTTACAAATATTTCAATCACGTGCTGATCTAGCGAAAAGGATTTTGAACTTCACAGGTAAAGCCACTGCATCTCTGCATTCCTGTCAATAGTTGCATAATCTGGAAAAACATCTTTTTCTGCTTTTTCTGCAGGAAATTTGGCAGACCTCAGTTTGTTAACCTCTCCTTTCTACTCATTGTCCAGAGACTGTACCATTCTGTGTGATAGAAGATGCTAGCAATACTTGGTCAAATACATTCTCACTTTTGGAATGAAAGAAGAGCACAGAACTAAGCACAAAACTTAGGTTTTGGACTTCATTTCCGCCAGCAGTCTGAAGTTGGTTTTAGATAGTCCAGGATCATTGCTGCATTATATGCAGATTACATATATTTTCCATAATATTCTCCTGAAAGGGGCATTTAATTTTCCTTCCTGCACAGCAGGATGCTGCAGTTGCTGATCTGCATTTCCACAGACCCAGAAGAATCAGATCTCCTGTCTCTATGGCAAACATAGTGGTTGGTCTCATTTGTCACCCTCCCTTGTGTCTGAGGAGACGGTGGCAGAAAGACTGAAAACCACATGCGAGTGGATTAAAGGGTTTGTGGGCAGTGGACTCTTGGGGACCCTGCGCCCCAGGGAGAGATGCTCAGTTGCGCTCATGCCTGTCTCACCGGGTGCTGGTAGCAGGGCCAGGCAACCCCAGCAGAGGCAGGCACTGGTGAATGCAGTCTGCTAAAACAGCAGCAGCAGGGAATGGTTGACAAGAGGATTTCTTTGCCACTTGAACTTTTCTAGCATAGTAAAACCTCTGACAGAATGGGATTCAGAGAGATGTCGGGGAGAAAAAAAAAAAAGGCAGGCAAGCATCTTTCCTTCCTTGTTAGCCATTTTACAGTCCCTGGTGGGTGGAGGTCTCTCTGTGAGTATGAAGGAGGGATGTGCCAAGGAAACACATGTGCCATCTGGTGCCAGAGGAGGCACTGCAGCCCCTGGGACAGGGCACAAGGAGCAAGGGAGGGACAGCGGAAGACTGGAGGCAAGTGAGCCAAGGGGTAGTAATCCCCATCATGGCCAGGGGTCGAGGAGCACAGTTAATGGAAATTTGTCATGCTCTGCTTATCAGAGAGGCATCTCAAGTGCTTTTTCCAGACTCCGTGCATCTTAGGGGAGTGCAGTAATATAATGTGATGGCCACAGTGCCATAGTTCAGACTGCAGAGGAACAGAACCTGTCCTTTCATGACAGATTTACTGATTGTGAAAGGATATAATTGGTAAATGACAGCTGAGAGAGGGTTAATTAATCAGCTGCTGTGGTGCAGCAGCATTCCTACAGGTCCCTGGAGCATGAGCACCATGTGGCTTTTCTGCTGGGGAACTCCATCACTGTCAAACCCCTCAGTAACTTACATAAAATGAATATAGGACAAATAGAGTTTCTCATAATTAGGTATATAATCTCTCTTAAATCATACCAGAATCTGTTGGCCAGTGTTGGTTTTGCAATCACTGTTTCTGAGTGAAATAAGAATTACACTGTGCTGCAGAAAAAATAGATATGAAGCTGGTAATAGTAATGTCTCAGCCAGCATTTGCCTGATTGCTTAGGTTTCCACCTCCTTCTTTGCTCTCCATGTCACCAGCAGTGCAACATCTAGGTCAGTTGTAAAATACTGCAATTTTCATTCAGCATGCCCAGTGAAAACAGGTAATGCTTAAATATGTGTTTGGAAGAGAAAATTGATATATCCAATGTTTCAGATTCATGTTGGATGTATTATCTTTTCCTGAGCAGTTAAAATGATGTCTGTAATCCCTCAGTTTCTGAAGCCCTGCCAGCAGTCTTTAAACTTGTCTAACATGGCTCTAGTACTTTCCATTTTTTTCCTTCATCCTAGTAATTTTTATAAAAGAATCCAACTGATGCTACATGCTTTCTTTTCACGTTTTCATAATTACCAATTGTATTTTGATTTCTTCTTTATTAATACGATTTGGACAGATCCAGAAAGATATTTAGATTCATAAACTGATTTATTCACCTAAACTCCCAAGTCATCTTGAACACCAGCCTCAGCTTCAGATGAGTCACGCTGGTTTTTTCCACTGAGACCTCCATGTGATTACTTTAGGTCTAAATATATAACTTCTAGATGCCTAAGTCAAGGGAAATGAGCTCCACTCAAGGGACACAAATAACTGTTCATCTGTCCTGTAGTTATCTTTTCAAACTGGGACCTTTGTCTCAGATCCAGCACATTGGCAAAGACCTGGGGTTGATCACAGCCTGGGAAAGGAGATTATGATGTCTTTGAAGAACTTGAGTACTGATCTTTGCATACTTTGACTCCAAACCTTTAACATTTAGATGGAAAACAGGACAATGAGCTAAATCTTTTAAGAGCTGAAGCTTTGCTGAGTTTCTGTGGTGCATGTATTCTTTATTTAGGAAATATTTTTTATTTTTCCCTTTTTCCAATGTAGGAGGTAAGAGAAGAAAAAACAAGAAATGTGGTTTTTTCAGCGTTTAATATCAGTCATAGCATTTGAGGATGTTCATACAATGATAAAAATAACCTCATCTTTTGTCTCAAATCTATGGAGAAATTCTGCTGTAAACAGGGTTATTGTTCAATTTTATTTTACGTTCATTTGTACTGGTATTGAAAATGAGCAACAAGGGAGACAACAGGTGCTAAAGCAGTAAAGAACTGGAAAACAAATAAAATGCTTCATTTTCAGCCAGAGGCAGGTTACAATGTTTCCTGGGAAAAAGCTTTTAATAGAAGGAAATTTAGTGGTAAACTGTTGGTGACATTAGGCAGAATTGACAATAATAGATCAATTTAATCTGCATATTTTGTGATTATCTGAGATATGACTACCATGTAATGAAAATTTTGCAACACTCAAAGCCTGTGCACAAGGTTATTTCTTCTTGCATAACTCTGAGCACATAAAGGGGGCTGGAGGAGTGCTTTAAATTGCCAAGGATGATCTGGATGATAAAACTTAAGTGCAAAATGAATATTAATTTTTAGTGCAGTAAGATTAGCTGACTCTGAAGACTGCAGGTACTTAACCTTTTCTGAAGTACAATTATCTGTTTTAAACTGAATTTTACTCTTTCAATTTTATGTATGTTTGGTGATAGTCCATTGTGGTTTGGATGCTGTGTGAGTGCTCGTAGGAAATGGGGAGTTCTGAGTGGAGGATCCGGAGCAGCGTGCTGTGAGCTTTTGGAGGGAATGCGCTGGCTGCACTTAGTCACTGACATCTTGGCATGGCCAGTTTAGTACCAGTGACATCTTCAGCCCGAGGTGAGCTCCTCTGAAGTGAGTGCAGACCTGGTGTTTTCTTTGGGGCACTAGGAAGAACAGTGTGAACTTCTGAACGTTGGACTTCCTGGAAGAAAGCCCTTGCCATCCTTCAGACTACTTTCTTTGTGATTCTAGGATTTGTGTGTACCTTGCAAAGGAGTCAGTCTGCCTTCCAGTGAGGATGTATCTTTGTTCCTAGGTCAACAATGTATTCTAAAAATTTGCACTGAGGAACACTGAAGTTTCCGTTGAGTCACAGACTAAGTTACCCCAGCCAAAAGATACCATCATCACCTCAGCCAAGTTACCGCAAAATAAACTTGACAGAACTCATTTTGACTTCCTTTACTTTTCCTTTACAAGTGATAGCTTCTTAAAGTACTCTCTCATGATACAAAGTTCAGGTCAGGTCCAGACTGCACTGCCAGGGAGCTGCTGTTACCTGAATTGTGTATGGTCTGAGTACTCTGCACATTCCATGAAAATGAGCCTTTAGTAAATTTCTATTAGAATAGCTATAATCACTAGTCATTAAAAAATCATGTATTTTACTCAGATTCATTTATGGCGTATAATGGACTTACATCCTTACAGATTTCCATTATGAGAAGATTAGAAAATGTGTTCGTCTTTGCAGAGCAAATCCCCATCATAGCTGATGACCGAGAATCTATTTGCAAGCTATTTTATTTGCAGTCAATAAATCAGTCAGATGTAAAACCATGATAGTTCCCCAGCACAGGAAGGACATGGACTTGTTGCATCGAGTCCAGAGGAGGGCCATTGAGTTGTTCAGAGGGATGAAGCACCTCTCCTATGAAGAAGAGCTGAGAGAATTGGGATTGTTCAGCCTGGAAAAGAAGTTTAGGGTTGATGTAATTGTGGCCTTCCAGTACCTGAAGGGAGCCTTCAAGAAAGATGGAGAGGGACTTTATACAAGAGCATGTAGTGACAGGCTAAAAAAGGGAGAATGGATTCAAACTGGTAGTAGGTTTAGATTAGATATTAGGAAAAAATTCTTTACTGCAAGAGTTGTGTGGCACTGGAATGGGTTGCCCCAAGAAGTTGTGGATGCCCCATCCCTGAAAGTGTTCAAAGCTGCTGCATGGAGCTCTGAGCAACCTGGTATCATGGAAGGTATCCCTACCTGTGGCAGGGTTGTTGGAATTAGATGGTCTTCCCTTCCAACCCAAACCGTTCTATGATTCATTCTATAATTTTGTGATATATGTAATATTGTTTTAACATATTCATCTGTCAACTATTTCTGACACTTTTGTGAGAAATCGTCCAAGAACTTGCAATCTCATTAATATTTATTTGTCTAAATGAATATAGTGTGAATAATGAGATTTTTTAGATGGTAGAGGAACAAGTAATTTTGCCATTAAAAAGTGTGTTTGTATTCTTCATCATTATGCAAAACCTAATTCTACAAGAAAAGAAAAGGTGAAACCTGCAAAGTCATATGTGACTGTCACATGGGAGAGGGAGTGTGTCATTAGCAAGACATTAAAATCCTGGCTGAGAAAAAGGATAAGTTTGTGAAGAATAGTGGCACACTGGTTGATTTTTCAGTTATTTGATTTATCTTTATTTTAAATACTTTTTCAGAAGATAATGTATTTTTTAAGTCAGTTCACGTATTGAAACATTTTCATCTGTGTAAATGCCATTAGAGATACAGTGTTTGCCAATTATTTATGAACTTCCTTTCCCTCTTCCACTCCCCAGAGTTCAGTTTGTTTGTGCCATTGTGGCTTCCCTCCACTGATGTGGTTTCCACATCACTGCATGAGAATCAAGGGGATACAAGAAAATAGTGGTCTCTTCTAAATTTGTGGTAGGATACTCAAATCCATTTACTGCTTTTGTTTGCAATGTTGTGGTTAATCAAGGGAGAGCCTTAAGGAAATAATTATTGACAATCAGCCAGGAAAATGAACTTTATAATACAGTTCATCAGACAGGTCTTTAAACTGCTGGAAGCCAAATCATCCCCATTAGTCTACCTGGGCCAATATGGCAATCAGGGAGAAGTCACTTTCCTTTTATATTCACTTTCCATATATCCACTGTTTAGGGAAGTATATTTCCTGTATCACCGGTTGCATTGCGTTTCAGGGTGCAAAACATTAACGTGGAATCCTGCACAATGGTGGAGACTTGCTAGAAAAAGCAATGAGGAGTTAAATGGGATCATCAGTTTGAGCTTTTAAACCTTGCGCTTGCAGGGCCTTCCCAGTTGGATTTGAAAGGGTTTGTCAGAGGCATAACAACATCATCCTTCAGAAAGTCCCGATGCGTGGAAGGAGTGGAGGAGGCTGCCACCACAGGAGGTGAGGAGGTGAAGGCAGCTGGCAGTTCTCCACACACCTTGCAGCAGGCATGATTCCTGAATTTGCAGCTGAAAGTGGCTGTAAATCGCTCTCCTCTGCACTCTCTCAGCTCTGATTATAATGAGCAATCAGAGTGGCTGAAGTGTTGCCTTGCTTTCTAGATGAAGCACCTGTAATACTACTTTGAGCTCATTTGAATGCTAATTAGTAATAGGATATTTAACGTCAGAAGTGGGTTCCATATTTGACACATGACCACCTTAAGCATACACATCTATGTAATAGGTGATAAAAGATACATCAGCAAGCAATTGCAACTGTCATAGAACAAAAACATAGTAGTGTTGGGGTTTTTTCTCTATGTATGCGACGCCTCGTGCCCCACATTCGTGGGTTCACAGTTCCAAGTGAGACAGGAAAACATAAGAATGCACTCAGTCTACAACTCCTGAAAGTTGCAGGTTGAAAAGTTTGGGTAAGAACATAAGAACTAGTGAAAATTGAGAGGCTTTCCAAGAATTAATTGTTTAAGGACATCCTGAACTGCAGGAACATCAAGATTGCCAAGACTTTGGTATTTAGCATCTAATATGAAAATATTTCCATATTTGTAATAATTCTTTTCATCTTGATCTGTTTTGTTTCTAAATTTTTTTAGATTGGGACACCAAAATGGTCTAGTAGAGCTTTTGCAGTTTCATTTATCTTTCTTTCTTTAAAATTGCCTAATAGAAAATACCCTATTAATTGATATTGAACAAATTCTGATTGACATTGATTGAACAACTGATATTGAACAAACACTGAGCAAATTCTTTCTGTAGATCTGAATGTGATGCCTTCAAGATCTTTCTCCTGAAATAACATTATCTAGAGTCTGTGCACACAGAAAGAGGTGGTCTTTATCACTGGAGAATTTTTATTACTGTTCAACTCATTTTCTGGATCACTTATGAATAGTTTAACAGAACACGTTCCCGAATGGTTCTTGTGGGATTCATCTAGCAACATCTCTAAAATGAACACCTATTTCCTGACTTCCATAATGTGTAACTTGATGAGCTCTCCAACTGCTACCTCATTAAGGAAAAGGGCAGCAGCGCCACTTTTGTATTCAATAGGAGTGTATTGGGAACATCTGTCTTACTTAGTCCCTTGTTACTTTATGAATCTCAGAGAAGCTTAAGTGTGAAAGAATTAGGAGATCTCCTTCACCCTCGTGTGGCGCTGCTGCCCAGACACTTCAGTCTGAGGAGTATTGCTGTGGACAATTCTGGCATCTGTAGCATTCAGGGATAGGAAGCAACTGAACAGGAGATTAGGTGGCCAGAATTCAGTGTTTGGGATCCAAATCATGCCTAGATCCTGGGTGTTTGAGTTCTTTTGGAGCTATAAACTAAGTGAGTAGGTTGCACAGTTAGATTGGGAAAGGCTTGAAGGCCTCTTTATGTAGGCACCTACAATAGCAATTAGGCTTTGAAGTAATAACTACATGCATCAGTGGATCTGTTCTCTGGGCCTCTATTGGGGAAGCATCCTTCACAAAGTGAGTGGTTAAGCAGCTATTTACTTTCAAGTGTGTACTTGGACCCTTCATCATGAAATTGGGTTTAAATATAAATAAATAAATTTCCAAAGACAAGCTTCAGGCTTCTTTATAGTCAAAGTTAAGTGCACACATTAGACCTCTTCTCATGGATTACTTCAAAATACATGTCTTTTGTTCCTCTTATGCATAAAATAGCTTAGACATGGATTTTTCCCTCCAGAATTTTCTCCATGGTAGAAATATTCTTTCTACTATTTCCTTCAGGTGACCAAACCCAAAGTTTTTAAAGTACTTGACTGCTCTACAACTGGAATTTACTTATATTTCAGTTCAATAGTGTGTAGTAAAAGAATTCATTCAGAGCCTGGAGAACTGCAAAACATTTATTTTCATACAAGTCCCTATTCTTAAAAACAGAATATCTCTGGTGAATCTTGTGATACAAGTGATATTTTTTCTTTGGAGGGAAAAAAGTGTTCTTATAGGACTAATATAATAAATACTTAATGACAGAGAAGGAACCAAAAGGTGATACAGATACTTAATTCAAATTTTCCTGTTTGTACATTTTAACTACCCAATACTGGTTTTTATTAAACACAGCTTTTGCAAACACTGTATCTTGCGAACAAAGATGACTGTTTCCTGAATAATATGAATTGTTGATAAATAAATTATTGCCAGTTTATGGAATCCTTAGCATAAATACAGTTAACCTTCTTTTCAAGATAACTGATAATTTGTCATCAGCTAGCTTTTGAATTACCTAAACCATGAGTAGATTTTTCTAGTGTCTATAACATTTGTATTACTTTAAGGTGCTGTTCATGTTCTCTCTCTCTCTAAAAAAAAGGGATTAATATTTATAAAACTGTTGGCTCCAAACATAATGAAATAGAGCTAGATTGATGTAAGAGAACCAGTAAAATGATTTCTGGAAAGTAAAAATGACAGCAGAGGAAAAGAAAGTACATTTTCCTCCAACCAGTGTAAATTAAGTTATATCTGCTTTACTCAAATGATGTGTTTCCTTTCTGCCAAAGGCTTGTTGCTTTATTTTTGACACAGTAAGCTCTTAAAGCTCTTACGGTGTCATCAGCCTTTATTATATCTCTCTACTCTTCATTTTTTCAAATCACTAAATAACTGTATTTATCCTTTTGCATGTGGTGATTTGGCATTGGCTGTCAGCAGCCTGAGTGTAGTTGAGCAAAACCCTGTATCATAGTGAGGAGCCCTTCCTAAAGGGATGGCCCTTCCTGGGAATACAGTCTGTGCTCATTAGTTTTGATCCTTTTGTGCAGAAACTCATCCTCAGCCATCAGAGTTTACACTGTGGCAGAGCCCGAGCTATTGTTTATACCCTGAGATAGGCATGTGTATAATCTAGCATTGGTGGAACTAAGAAGTGCAGTGAAAACAGAAGGCCTCGTCCAGCTATATATTTAGGTTTAAAATTAGACAGATGTAGCTGGAAAAAAAAATCTCTATATCCCAAGAGTGCTTTTCAGAACTAGTCATCAGAAGAAATTAGTTGCTCATGTTGTCTTTCCACTGGCAGTGGTGGAAGCTGGGAGCCCCGTGTCCCAGTAAATACGATGTTGCCATCACCTGTTGCAGGTTGCAGGCTTTGTGCTAAAACAGTAGTACAGGGCTGGGACCTGCCAGCCTTTCTCTGGACTGCTCAGGGTCTGCCCCCAGCTCCCTTTGAGCTTGCTGACTTCTAGCAGCCATTGTCTAATGGCCGAGTGATTTTTAGCTATGCTTCTTTACCTTTTGCCTAGGTTTGTACTGTACCTGTAATTAGTGGTTTCAATAATAAATGGTTATTTTGTGTGGAGGGTGTTGCTATGGCCATAGAATAAAACTGCAGCACAGGGGAGTACAGGCTTGGGATGGAAGTGGAGACATTGAAAACAAAGGCGTGGGATGATAAGGAAGGCTCCAGGACTGTAAGCAGGGACTGGGCATCAAGGTCAGCTGCAGGTCATTAGAGGGACACAACGTTGGGATCTGGGTAAAATCGCTTCATGAGTAACAAAGAGAGCAAGGAAAACATACACAGGAGTTGTAAAACTTACCATATCTAGTGAATTTGGATGGGAAATTGAATTGCTAAACAGTGGACAAAGAACAATGTATATAGCATGTTCACCATCCTAAAAATAATCCTCTGTGCTTCCTGGAGAGAGGAGGAAGAAATTATTGCCATCGGTATTATGTGTCTGTAGTGGGTTGACTTCGTCTAGATACCAGGCACCAACCAAAGCCTCTCTATCACTCCCCTCCACAATTGCACAGGGGAGAGAAAATGTAACAAAGGACTCGTGGGTTGAGGTAAGGACAGGGATCTCACCAAATACTGTGAGGGGCAAAACAGGCTAGAATTAGAGCTATTAATTGTTACTAACAAAAGCAGAGCAGGATAATGAGAAGCAAAGTAAGACCTTAAAACTATCTTTCTCCCCACTTCTCCCTCCTTCCCAGCTCTACCTCCTCTCCCCCACTGGCACAGGGAGACAGGGAATGGGGGTTACAGTCATCTCAGTTCACCACAGGTTGTTTCTGCTGCTGCTCAGGGAGAGGAGTCCTTCCTCTGATTCAGCGTGGGGTCCCTCCCACAGGAGACAGTCCTCCAGACAGTCCTGGAATTTTTCCAATATTAGTCAATCCCACAGGCAACAGTTCTCTGCATAATGCTGCAACATGGGTCACTGTTCCATGGGATGCAGTCCTTCAAGGACAGGCTCCACCATGGGTACCGCACAGAGAAACAAGTCCTGCCAGGAAACCTTCTCCAGCATGGGCTCCTCTCTCCTCAGGTCCCTGCCAGGAGCCTGCTCTAGCACAGGCCTCCCATCGGGTCACAGCCTCCTCTCAGGCATCCACCTGCTCCAGTGTGTGTCTCCTCCCCAGGCTGCAGATGGATCTCTGCTTCCCCTGGCCCTCTATGGGCTGTAGGGGTACAGCTGCCTCACCATGGGCTGCATCATGGGCTGCAGGGGAATCTCAGCTGTGGCACCTGGGGCACCTCCTTCCCCTCCTTCTGCACTGAGCTTGGTGTCTGCAAAGCTGTTTCTCTCATATGTTGTCACTCTGCTCTTCTCTGGCCACAATTACATCTGAGCAATAACTTTTTCTTTCTTCCCCTTAGATATGTTACCACAGAGGTGTTAGCACAATTTCTGATTAGACCAAACTTGACCCGTGGTGCGTCCATCTTGTAGCCATCTGGGATTGGCTCTGCTAGACACTGAGGAAGTTTCTGGCAGCTTCTCACAGAAGCCAGCCCTGTATGCCCCCCTGCTACCAAAACCTGGCTTGCAAACCCAATACAATGTCTTGCACCAAAGAACTCAGGATACTGCAACTCACATCAGTGTTGTCCTCTCCCAGCTGAAGCCACTAACCTTAGGATGCCCAGGGCAGTGGAAGGTGAGCGTAACACCAGGGAAAGAGTCAGACACTAGAAGGTTAGTTCAAGTGTCATATTTGCCTGCATGGATTTTGAGCTGCAATCATTCGTATGGAACAAGACTTCCAATAAATCTTTGATTAAGGGAAAAAAAAAAAAAAGAAAAAGACTTGTTTTATGTTATTGCCCATAGTAAAAGTGTAACATCTTGTTTGTAGTTCAAGCAACCTACACTGTAACTTGGTTGCAACAAATTGCTAATTAGCCTCTCATAAATAAAAGCATGACATTTTCTACTCTCATTAATTAAGGCAAAGTCTTCTTCCTGAATCTGACGGCATCTGAATTGCAGTGATCCCAAGTTGTGATAATAAGTTTTAAGATGAACATAATCCTGCAAAGTATCTTTAGGTATGGTAATCATGCATTTCTTGAGGATCTTTGATTTCCTACATAAGCTTTGCAAACTTGCAGTTCATTGATTGTATTCAGTGGACATCTTTGGCTTGGTTAATTCTAGGAGCAATTGTCTAATGCCCAGGTGGTTCTTATCTATGCTGTTTTAGCTTCTGCTTAGATTTGTACAAGCGTAGAAACATTTATAGGTCTGTGAACTCTATTTCTGCTCTTAGTTTTCTGGCAGGGAATTTAAGCAAAGATCACTAGTTGTTGGTCACAGTGGTCACCGTCTGTTGCCCCAGTTTTGGCACATGCCACTTTAGTGTGTTAATCTTTTCTAAACTTTTTTTTCCCCCAAAGAATTTCTATTTTTTCTTCATTTAACCTTCATGTCAGGTGTTAGTGTTTCTTTCAGTAGTGGTTGTTGTATCATCACATTCTTCTGCTGATTAGTCTTTTTTTTCCTTTTCACCGCTCTAAACAAAAAGATGATCTAGGTATGGTTTAGTACCTCGTAGCCATTAAGGTTTTGTTGTATTTCATTATGAAAATCATCAGGAAATAAAGCACTGAAGAACCTGTTTGCCCAAGACAGTACTGAATGTACACAATTCTCTGCTCCATTCATCCAAGTAACAATGAAAATTTTAATGATGAATCAAGTATAGAAAAATAATTGTTGTCACCTGTATCTCCAGTTATTTCCTCTGTTGTAGGCAATGTTTTTTCTAATGCATCCATTTCATAATGGGGTCTCTGTGGCTGACTGCAGGTGTTCTCTTTGCACTACTGTGTGAGCTCTCCTCATGTATTCACCACCTCCATCTTCTTTATTCTTCTTCCTGGATTGAGAATAACGGATTTAAAAACCAGAGTCAAGGAACAGCTAAGGTCTTTTAGCTTCATTCTGTACTCTGCTGAATCCCTTTCCAATGGCTTGTCCATTATCAAATTGGTGTTTTGGTTTTGGTTTTTTTTTCCCTTTGTTTCTCCACTGATGGGACCTTGGACCTGAAAGTTTTTTAACTCCAAACCCAGTATCACCAAGAAATTAGTTCACCATTACTTTTACTGCAATCAGTGTGGTAGACAACATTTTGATTTTTTTTCATTTATGTCCAGATTAAAAATGAATAGGTTTGCATTTGTCAAACTGCATGCTCATTAATTTTCTTCTGTAGCATTGCCCATTGATCTTATGAACGCCTGTGCAGCAGCGGCCCTGTGATTATCATCTTTGTCTAGTCTCTGCATTATGCTTTTCTTTGTAAATTCTTGAAAGATATGAAATCCATTGCAATTCTCATATTGTTCCTCAAGCACCCATTGTTTCTTTTCGTAGCTGTATTTGTTTCATCATAGGAAGTTCTCTGTATTGTATTGATGAAATTTATCTCTGAGATCTACACAATTCCTACTGCAAGTTTCTTTTCTATTATTCTTTGATATCCAGTTATTTCAGTGTTACAAGGACACTTTTTATTCACCAATCTGGACTGTATAACTTTGTTTTCTGTGCAACTCCATTTCTTTCAACTTCATTCTGGTATTTTTATTCAAGCATTTTGGCCAGGCTTCCAGACAAAAGCAGTTCTCTGTCAACACACATGCTTTTAAAATGTTGACTCCTTTCACATCCAGAGATAATTCATCATTTTTCTTGGCCTTTATGTTCCTATCACTCACATACTTCACTTTTGCGGAGGTCGGTACTCCTAATGTTTCTGCTATAGAGTTTTATAAGTAATTTTTCCTGCTTTGGTCAGCTGGAAATTATAAAACACAGTAGGTGTTTCAAAATACCTGTTATCCTTCTGAGGGAGCCAGTTATAGAGCCATGCATCTTGTTGAGGGTGGATGGACTTCAGCACTGTGTGACAGACACTCTAAGCAACAAATGAGAATGAAGGAAGCCTGAAGCACACAGGATCAGGGGAGCTGGCTTCTGTCACTCTTGAGAGATTAAGGGAATTGACATGCAGAATGGAGTGGAAGAGTATTAGGATGAGGGGCACTTGTTTCTGGAGGGTGGTGTGTGTTTCCTCTGCTGTGCTCAACCCACACTGAAGTAAAACACTGTCATCGTGAACAAAATAAGAAGCGTACTATGAACCTGAGAGTCTGTGCTAAGAGAGATTGCCGTCACTGATCCAGAAGCCTAGGGAGTATATTTCATTCCTTTTATAAAGCAGAACTGATCAGGTCCCAGGTCTGTTGTTTTTCTACACTAGGATCCAGTGCCTGAGACTTGACTGCATTTTGATTCAGTGAATCCAGCAGGCTTTCGATGCCCATCACCTTCCACTGTGATTCATTTCATGTATACATGAGTAAGCTTAAGCAGTTATTTCTGTGCTTGGGCTATGAGAAAACAACTTGGCTGCTGGGTGGCCACTGGCCAAGGCTGTGCAAGCTGAACAAGGTCTAGAAAACTGCTGGACAGGATGTAGGGAATTGTAGAATGTAAAAAGCTGTGAGACTCTACCAAAAGTTACAGACCGCACCATGGGGAGTTCCTGAACCTCAGAGGTGATTAAGGGACAGTCATATGAGAAACAGCCAAAGTCCACAGGTGATTGCACCGGTGCATTAGAGGCCACTAGGGCCTTGCAAGGCCATTTGCACCCAGATGGCCTTGTAAAAAACACCATATAAAATAGATTTATGATGATCTCACCTATTCTGCCGTAATGTGCCAGGTGCTGGAAAGTCTTGTAATCCATTTCAGGCCTTACCAGTGCTACATGGGGTGTTTATTCTTAGTGCTTTCATTTGACTCAGAAGCACAGTTTAAAGGAGAGTCTCCTGATCATTCCCAATTCCCATTATTTAAAGCTGGGCTCCAGAAAGGCTCTCTGGCTCCTAATGGGCACTCAGTTATTGCAACCAGACTACAACTACCAGGAGGCAAAACCCACTGCTGTGCCACACAAGGCGCAGTACTGTCATCCTAAATAGAAGTAGTGTGGATATTGGGTCCACAGCACTGACCATTTTGCTGTGCATTTGGGATGTGCTGCTTGCTAATGAAGATTTGCACAGGTGTTGTCCATCTTCATGTGCTCCTTGGAGGGCCTGCTCATCTGTACTGCACTTGGAAAGGTGTATTAGCTGCCAGTAGGTATCACCTGCTGTGCTAGTGAGTGCCTCCCAGCAGTGTGAGTCATGTCTGTTGTTCGCCTGGTAGGTGCCTGATACCTGACACACGATTAAATGTAAGGCTACATTCTGTCCCCAACTACTCAGTCATATTCACTGGTTTTGGGAAGAGCTTGGTACAGTGCTCACGTGGTCTGTGAGTTCTTACTCATCCATAGTTTTCCTTAATTAAGTGTCTCTGTATCCACACAGACACGTGCAACAAAAGGAGCATTATTGTGATATTTTACCCTATTATGGGAAGAGATACTGTGTGAAAATTAGTCTTTAACCCCATGGGTTCCACAAGAAGAAACCTCATTTGGTATTCTCAGAAAGAAATGTGTAGGATCTCACAATCTCAGCCTGCAGTTTCTAACAGCTACAGAAATAAGTGCCAAGCAGTGACAGAGACCATGTGCTGAACCGAAGAGGCAGATTATAAAATGATGTGTTTAAGAAATCCTAAGTTTTTGCAGGAAATAAGAAGCATATCCCTAACTTTCTGTATGGCAGGTGTGCGTTACAAAATCATGTTACTGATGTCTTAGCTGTAAAATATCCTCCTCAAAATAATGAGCCAAACATTATTCTTTTGTTTTTTCTACATCTGAACAAAAAGGTCCAATTTCTAATTTCTAATTTCTAAGTTTATTGATAGTCTTTTCCTGAGAGACAACTTTTGAGGCTTTCTGGCATTTTTTTTCCCCCCTCAGAATCTTAAAAAAGCAACAGGAAAGAAACTTCCAGCAATCACTAGGATGCAACTTTATAACTATTAAAACTTAATTCCGTGAAATACTCCGTACCAAATTTTCCAGAAGCAGTAAACAAATGTGTGATTTTTTTTCCAGAAAACTGAAAGGTACTGTAACATCTCGTGATGGACTTTTATATTATGCTATGGTTCTTACGGACATTTCAGTGAGATTTCAGTGAAAAGCTAAATTGCCAAAGATAATTTAACTGTAAAAATAAAAATACTGTGACAATTATATCTTACCCTAATTTTTTAGTTTCATTTGAAAACAATTATGACAATTTTCAAATTTAAAAAGAAAATAGTAGTTCACATTTATTGAGGTATGATTTTATCATAATCTGCAAAATGTTGACTTAACATGGAGCCAGATCTCAGGCTCTGGAGCTAAAGGATGTAGCCTTTGTGTATTCTCTGGAAAATCAAAAAGTCCTTGGGGCTGGATCTTCTAACACAGATAAAAAGAACTGCATGCTTATTGTCAGGAGCATAGCATTGTGCAAATGTTTTTGGTAGCAAGCAGTAGTGTAAATGAGTTAAAGCTGAAATAAGTGAATTTAATGCAGAATTAAGTAAGCTAAATCAGTAAGAATTGTAATCTGTTGTTACAATTTTTATATCTTAGCTAAATGTTCATAAACTATTATTTTAGTATATACTAAAAAGCTATAACCTCTTCACCATTTTCAAGCAAATTAGTTTACTTCTTTTTCTGTGCTAATGTTTTCTGTACATACATATTTTCTTCTAAATTACATTTCTCAAAATATTTTTGAAGACTGAGAGTTCAACTCATCATTTCTTTAGCATTACTTATGGCTATCTTGTGTAGTAATGGCATAGATTTTTCAATATGTTGTCATAGCCAGTGCCATTAACATGATCACTATTTTATGTCTTTGATTTTTATGGGGCAGTAACTACTATGAATGTATTTTGCAATTTACATTTGCTATCTCAAAGCTTTGTGTAAGAAAGTGGATTGACATTTCAGAACATTACTCTAATGTGAACTAGGATTATAAGGCTTATTGTACAGCTGGAAAATTTGGACCCAAAGATGGTTGAGCTCTATCTAGGTGAGGTGATTCAGCATCTGAGCTGGTGTACACTGCATTGCACAGGTACCCTGTGTTGGGACTGGGAGTGAAAGTCAGACATCACTGAGTTCTGAGAGCAGCCCAGGGGCCCTCAGCGTAAGACACACATGGATCTGTCAGAGCAAGTCCAGAGGAGGGCCGTGGAGATGATCAGTGCTGGAGCCCTTCTTCTATGAAGAGAATTTGAGTTGCTCAGCCTGGAAAAGAGAAGGCGCAGGGTAAATTTTTGGCACCTTTCAAGTACAAAAAGAGGGCAAGAAAGCCAAGAGGGACTTTGTAAAAAGACACATAGTGAGGGGACAAGGAGTAGTGCCTTTAAACGGAATGAGAGTGGGCTTTAGGTTAAACATTAGGAGAAGGTTCTTCACCATGGATGTGGTTTGACCACTTGCAAACTTGTGGATGCCCCATCCCTGGGAGTGTTTAAGGCCAGGCTGGATGGGGCCCTGAGCAACCTGAGCTAGTGGAAGGTGTCTCTGTTGATGGCAGGGGTGCTGGAATTGGATTGTTATTAGGTCCCTTCACACCCAAACCATCCTGTGATTCTGTGATTCTGTGTCTCAAATAAAAGTCCGAGGGCATATTTTTCTTTGATGATACTAAAATATGCAGGCTGCAGATATTCGTCAAAGAACCTAAAGACTTTACTAAACAATAGCATTCCAAAATGGTTAAATGCATCTTTATTTTATGGGGGTTTTTTAAGAGCTAAGATTCAGACAGATGAATGCAGCTTTTCCATAATGGATTTAATATGTCAGTACTTCCTTCTGGAGTATTTAGCATTTTTTTCACTGTGCTGATTACAGTCTGGTTTAGATTATAATTATGCTGGTTTTATCATTCAAACACTCAAAATTGATTTTTAAATTTTCAAGTGGCTTGAACTAGACTTTTATTTCTCAAAGGATTTGAAAGTCTGCTTATAGTGTGTCCTTCTGTCATGTTATCTGTGAATGCTAAATCACTGAAAAATTAGTAGATTTTCAGTTCTAAAAACCAAATCCACCCTTTCTTCATAGGAGGAAGAACTAAGGAAAAGTGGAGAAGCCAAATACGCGCACTTGAGTGACGAGCTCCATGTATTAATTGAAGTGTTTGCTCCACCTGGGGAGGCCTATTCTCGTATGAGTCATGCCTTGGAGGAAATAAAAAAATTCCTGGTTCCTGTAAGTCACTTGTAACATTCTTCTGTGACAGATTATGGTTTTGTTGCATTGAGTTTGTTCCTTCTTTAGACTAAAGAAAAAAACCCTTCGCCCTGTTCTGTTGAACTTTCATCTTCACTCTTTTGTCCCAGGAAGATGCCAAACAGGCCATTAAGTGTCACAGTTGATGCCCTGATACATTTTCTAGGCATTTTATTATTTCCATTTGTCAATGTTTTTTGCTTTCCTCTCTTAGTTTCTGGAGGAACTGGTAGATTACTTTTGTCTTCTGATTGCAGACATTAGTCATTTGTATGAGAGTGCACTTTGAAGATTTTTAAATATTTAAGTCTGTAAAAACATTTTAATACATGTAACAATTTATCTAAATATCCTGCTAATGAAGTTAATGAATTTCTTGTGGAGGAAACAGCATGAGCAAAACATTCCAAAGACATTTCTGTTTGGCTTATGACTCAGACCACAGTTTAGCAATCTTCCATCTAGGAAGCTAGGCTTCCATCTCCAGCTAGGAGAGTGCAGAGATATGCTCTAAAGCTGTGAACTTTTTCAATTTGATTTATACTAAATATATCACTTTCTGAAATTCTTACTTTCATGTCTATTGATTTTCCTCAAATTCTCTGAAATTTGTTTTTCCCCAGTTTATACATTTATTCCATGCTATTTTCATACTTAAATTTGTCTTAGAATTGAAGCATATGCATACTAAATATTAAGTAAAGTAGTCCTAGAATTACTTGAGTTATTTTCTGAGGTCTGTCCTGAGAGTTCTTAGTGCTCTAAAAATGTTCAGAACTTATATCCTTTAAAAAGAATGTGATGAGAGCTTGTTTGTATTTTTGATTTTAAAAAATTAAGTGCAGTAACTGTTC
This sequence comes from Machaerirhynchus nigripectus, assembly GCA_013397975.1. NCBI lineage: Eukaryota > Metazoa > Chordata > Aves > Passeriformes > Dicruridae > Machaerirhynchus > Machaerirhynchus nigripectus. The sequence goes on along the minus strand of VZRQ01009384.1, from coordinate 277,682 downwards.
AGGTCTCTTGATAATAATGGAAGGTGAGGCATATGAATGATTGCATGGCAGAATTTCAATGCTTTTTTGGTGTGGGCTTGTTGGTGGGGGAAAGGGGGAATACATTGCAAGTAAAATACTGAAGTAGACTATTTAAATGTCCAAAATTTTAAGAGTGAATAAGCTGGTTTTTTTAAGAGCACAAACTAAGTAACTTATGATTGTTAAACATAAACATCTGGATATTTCTTTTAAATAAAAAAATTAATTGGCGTCAAGTGAGTGCCCAGAAATGAGCTACATTTTAAACAAGTTAAATCTGTCTTTCTGATTCTTCCTTCTCATTTCCTTATTACATTTTCAGTTTGGGAACACTGGTAATAAAATACCATTTAAAATTCTTTGAAATAACTGTGAGACAAGAAAGCATTTTCTTTTTCGTGATTTCTGACTTTATGCTGAACATATAATACAAGGGACAAATTAGGTCAATATTGTAATGCTGGCAGCATATCGTGGAATGACATTCTGGCTGCAAGCTAATGGTGAATATCTGCCAAGCCATTACACTGGAAGAAAATGTATCATTAAGTAACTGGTTCCTGAAAAGTCAACTTAAAATGAAAACAGGGCCAATTATAAAATTTTCCAGTCTTTGCCCTTTGGATAACCCTATTTCCAGTTGTTCATGATTTTCCTAGACTTCAGCTTTTTTTTTTAAGAGGTTCCTATTTAAAGTTATCTTCTTATGTCCTTTTCATTCTGGAAGAGAGCTCCTGCATTCTAGCATGGTTCAGTGATGATGGCACCTGGATTTTTAACATCCATCATGTATTCTGTTCAGCCTGGGTGAATAAGGGAGAGAGACCAGGGTGTTGTGGGAGTAGTATTAAAATTTGTTGTAAATACACAGCATCTGTGCAAGCATATATTTTGTGTGACACGTTATTTATTCGTAAGAATTATATGTATTTTCCAGGAGAAGTATAATAGCTACACTAGAGGAAATATAAAAACAGGTTCTTTGTTATGAGATTTTGAACATGGTTGACAGTGGCAGTAATAGACCCTGTCATAGAAGGCCACCGAATTTGTCAGGCATGATTTGCTCTTAGTGGAGCCGAGTTAGCTGTCACCATTCACCTGCTCATTTTACCTGTGTCTTTGCAAAGCTTCCAGGAGGCTTTGTTCCATGATCTTTCTGACCTGAGGTGAGGCTGAAAGAGCTGTAGATTCCTGTGTCTTCCTTATTTCTCTTTTTGAAAGTGGGGGTTACTTTTCCCCTTTTCCAGTCAGTGGGAGCTTCAGCAGACTGACATGACCTCTCAGATACAATGGATAGTGGCTTAGCCAGGTCCCTCAGAATGAGCAGATACATCTCACCAGGTCCCATGGACTTGTGCACGTTCCGGTTCCTTAGATGTTCTCAAATCTTATCTCTCTTACAGTGGGCAATTTTTCGTTCCCCCAGTCCCCACCTGTGCCTCCTGCGACCTGGGAGGTGTGGCTGGAGCACTTGTCTGTGAAGACCAAGGCAAAGAAGTCATTGATTACCTCAGCCTTCTCCATGCCCTGGGTAGCCAGCTCTCCCATTCTGTTCCAGAGAGGGCCCACATTTTCCCTAGTCCTCCCTTTATCACTGATGTACTTTTCCTGTTGCCCTTGACATCCCTGGCCAGTTTTAATTCTATCAGGGCTTTAGCTTTCCCAGCCTGATCCCTGGCTGCTTGGACAATTTCTATATTCCTCCCAGGCTACCTGTTCTTGCATCCAGCCTCTGTTGGCTTCTTTTTGAGTTTGTCCAGGAGCTCCTTGTTCATCCATGTAAGCCTCCTGTCATTTTTGCCTGACTTCCTCTTCATTCTGATGCTCACCCCTGAGCTTGGCAGAGGTGATCCTTGAACATCAACTGGCTTTTTTGTGCCGCTCTTCCTGCCAGGGAATCATAATCACTCCAAACAAGTAACAATTGTACTTTATTACTTGTTTGTTAGTTTTATCCCCTCTGCTTCATTTCAGATTTACAAAGCAATTATTAACTGACTGGTTGCAACATGTTTCAAGGGTTTTGCACTCAAAAAGATTGCACTAGATGATTTCCTTTTTGTTCACTATTTGCAGCATCTCTTGAATTTGTTTTATGAAGTTTTGTTGTTTATAAGACCTAATTTATTGCAGCAATGAATATTGGGATTTCATGACAGGGATAAAACAGTAGAATATAACAGTTTTACTTATACCAAATCAAGGACGTAATAAACTATTCAAATGACTTTTCACATTGCTTATGCATTTTGTGAAGATTACATGAAATACTGCCCTCAGAAAATACACTGATCATGTCAGTGAAATGGAATAATGTTTTTATACCTTATCCAGAAGCTTTAATAAGACCGAATTTTAAACTAAATGCCCAGAAAACATTATAAGAGAAAAGTAGATAAATGCAGAACAGGACTGAGAAAAAAAAATTGAACATTTACTAACTGAAGCAAAGTTTTCATAAACAACTACTTTCCATTTAAATGTGATTACTTCATTGTTACCCTCAACCTTACCCAGTAATAGGTATCCATATTCTTACTAGTGAAGATTTTACCTCCAAGTCAGAGTTAGAAACCAGTATTGGCACTGTGTGTCCCACAAGATAACACATTCCAAAGCTGCAGCTCGGTCTCAGGTGGTGCGTTGGGCTCCCTCCAGCAGGCGTTCCGGGGCACGACTGAGCCCCAGTGTCTGCAGCCCTTGGTAGCTGACACACACCCAAAGCCAAGCTGCTTGGTGTGTGTCTGTGGCTTCTGTTTGGCTTGAGGTCTGTGTGGGTGCTGCAAGCAGGACTTTGCTAACTGGTTGATTTTGTAACTGACTTTGTTAGTTCTTTGGCGAGTTTTATGCAAAATTAAGGTTTGTGGGGTGTCATATCCAATTTACTAGCTAGATACTGTCCTCCATTTTGGGTTGATGTTTATTAAGTTTGAAAATTTGCATATAATTCAAATATGACAGATCAAAATACCCATGATTAAGTAAATAGGATTAATCTCAGAGTTTTGAAACACAACTACCTGCTCCATTATTTTTCTGTCAGCCTAGTAAAAATGAAAACCAGAATGTGCTCCCAAGTCAAGGTTTTACATTAAATGATCACATTTGGAACTGATGCTAACATAATGGCAATTATTCAGTATTAGCTATGTGCAAAGTGCAAACAGTAGGGATGCCTAGGAGGAGGATGTGTCTCGCAGATTCACCTTTGTGGCCAACATCAGATTTGATAAACTGCATATGTATCTGACAGCCAAGTACTTCTGATCCTAAACTGCCAGGGACCTAGGTCTGGGTGAGGAACCTAAGGCTGATGTTAGATCTCAGTGCCTCAGAATGGGATGCAGGGTCAACAAACTAGAAGGGGAGACTGGGGAACAGGGGAAGGGGAGGAGAGCCTAGAAGCTTTTCAAGCTTTAAAATCTGCTCATTTTTAAAGATTCATAGCTATTAAATGCGGTTACGTTTTTTCACTATTAATGACCAGTGAAATTCTACATCACTCTTGTTAAATAGGATTATATAATTTTGATTTATATCCAAACAGACAAATATATTTTCTGAACAAGCTCTTAATTTCCATGTAATAAGGAGCTATACTGTCTTTAGGAGTTCTTTGCTTTCTAACACATGCGAAATCTTTTCCTGATTCACATTTTTATCCCTTTAAGCAAAGCATTTTTATTTGACATGGTTAGCATCCCTTGGGAGAATGAGGGAAGCAGATACTGATCATTCATTTTACGTTTGAGTGCTCTGTAATAGGGAGCTATTATGTAGCGGGCAGATTGCAGCTGCGGTGACATGACCACTTTAAAAAGATTGTTTACAACTGTGTGGTCAGATGATCAGAAATTGAACCAATTACCACATTAAAAGCTGCTGTCCGACATACTTGCATACATTATCCTAGCCACTTGTATCTGCTTTAAACTGAGGCATACTGGCACCACTCAAGGGCTGGGAATAAACACGTGCTCATGTAATGCAGTCCAGTTGACGGATAATCACTGGTGATCATTTGCCTGCACAGTTTTCTGAGGGTGTTTATCAGATCAGATCATATCAGATTAGATTCTGTTATTAGAAATCACTGTGGTGAGGCAGCAGGTGAACGCAGGGTTTAATGTTCTTAATTCAGGCTACAATGTCTTCCAGACTTGGTGCCTAAATGCCTTACTGACTGTTCAACGTCAATCCTTTCATCTCACCTTGCTCCATACTATTGATTAAAATAATTTTCTTACCAATCATTTAAGAATATTATCTGTTCTCACTAATCCAGCTAATTAAAGATTAAAAATCCCTAAGGAAGAAGAGTGTTTCAGTGAAATAAAAATTTACTAATTTGACATTGGAAGTTATTTATACCAGAACTATTTATGAAAAAATTGAGATTTGTGGGAAATTGAAAACAAACTTTGAGGCCAGTTGTTTCAGTGGGAACAATTATAACATCTTAAAGTAGGGCTTAGTTGCTTGAAGGTCTTTCTCCATCTGATATTGCAAAAGAAATTCTTTTACCGCAAACATCTATTTACAGTATGTATAGGAACTCGTATGTAGTACAGACCAAAGTTACAGATAATCTGTGCACATACAGCACACAGTAACAATTCTGTGAGTTTTAGCTATATAATGTTTGTTTTGCACATTTTCTTATTAGCCATCTGAATTTCTTCTGTGCTACAGTATAATATGAAATCTCTATTTACATACCATTTCATACTGGATGGTTTTGTAATCCTATGTTTGTTTCTAAATAAGCCATAGTGTGGGTGGGGGATGCCAGTCTTCTTTTCCTCTTTCAAAGAACCTCAACAGGCAAAATATTTCCCTAAATATGACACTGAGCAGCAGCACAGCTGGATCTCTAAAATGCATCTTTTATGCCTGTCAAAGTAAATAATTTACACTTTCACATTCTGCAAAAATTCTTTCAGTAATAAATAATTAGTACAGTAATTATTTTAAAACTGTGCTAAGGAAAAATTTTAGCAGCTGTTTTAGCTGTGTTGGGTTCTGTTTTTCCCAGTGTGCAACATCTCTGGCAATTTCACACACAAGTTTTGATAATCAAGGAAATAAAATTCAGAGATTCTGTCAAGGCCTAAAATGTCATAGCACTTTACCTCTTCACAGCTTTTTTTCCTAAGCATTGCTTAGCAAATCAAATTACTGTGAATACATTCAAACATCAGTGTACTCAAGAGAGTCATCACAACTTGTGGACTGTAGTTCTTGACTTTTCATAGATGCTGAAGTTTCTCCTAATTAAAGATACTGGCTGATTGAGCAGCACTTGTGTTGTTTAAATCGCTTATTTTAAGCTTGATGAAAATAATCCTAAACCTTTCCCTCAAAGTGAATGTTGAGGGGTGGAGATGTACACTAAAAATGTTTCAGTCTTTCAGTTGAAAATTAAACTCCATTATTTTTCAACTCACTGAATTTTTTTACAGTAGTTGTTGATATACAGTATAGGCTACTGGTTCATTCTGCTGTAAAGCTATAAAACGGATAGCAGTACAAAGAGCACATAATTCCTTAAATATTTGTGTCATGAAGAGTGGGTCATATGTTGACATGCCAGACTAACAGTATCTTTTTCCTAGGCGTAGCTCCCCAGCTGCTTCAAGGCGATAGAGATACTTTGCTGCATCTCTTGTGCTTTAAAGGTTGATATTCCCACTATGAGTGGATTCAGACCTCTTTAGATGTTCCAAGACTGAGTCTGTGAAAGCAATTCCTTGGTGATCTCCTTCTGACACACAAAGGAATCAATATGAGGCACAGCCTTACTGTCAGAGCCAGCCATTCCAGATCAACCAGAGACGTGAACCTGAGCGGGGATTTCACGCTGCCCATTAAGCTGAGCATGCTATTGAGATGTGGCTGTAGTTTAAAGAAATATTTACAACTTGCTCGGTGATTCTATATTCACCAGCAATTTTAGGCTTGCCTTGCTACTTCCTGTTCCTAGGGCCGTTTTTCACCAGTGCCAGATCAGAAGGAATTATTTTGGTGCAGGTGATAAAATTCGTGAAGAAAAATTTGAATCCCACAGTATTGCTTCTGGTGTTTTCATTGCTGGTCTGTAATACATAGCAAGAAGTTTTCTGTGGTATTGTACATTAGACTGTTCACCTTAGTGAGACCACCAGACCCTCCTGCATATGTGGCATTTCGTCTAAGAGCTCTGTGTGTGAGTACAAATTTGATCAATCAACTCAAAAATAAAGGTTGGTTGTTTGACCTAGTGAAGAGGTTGCAGCTTTATGGTTAGAAAATAAAATTCCATGTGGTTCTGTATAAAAGTAGGCATAGAAAGTGTATTTAAAATAATTGGTTTTCATGCAAAGAATTACTTTGTAATCATGATAAAAAAATGTGCAAGATGTTGTTATATCAGATCTATTAGTATATATATTTTTTCCCCCCCGACATCAATATGAGGAAAGAAAAGGACAATATCTGGTTAAAAAAATAAGACTGAAAGCAAGGAGATAAGAGTTACTTATTTTGGCTCTTTCAAGGAATTGGTTATTGGCTTACCCAGGTTACTCTAACTTGCAGGTCACTTTTCTCTGTTTCACAAATCAGTAAAATGACAATTGGATTTTTAAGGTTTAATTCATTTGTGAAGGTACACTTAAATAAAAAAAAAATTTCATGTTGTCATTCACATTAAAAACCATACTGCAGATCCTACAGTGTGTTGGGGTTTGTTTTGATTTTCTTTATTTATTTTTAAAAACGAAGGAAGAAAGAAGGTTTTGGTGGTATTAGTAAACTTTTTTTTTTTTCTAATATAGCAAAAGTCAGTGTAGTCAATTCTGAAGATGCTGAGTTATGATCACTTACGAAAGCATGAAAGAAAAAGCAAAAATGCAGAGTAATCGTACTTCAGTTGTGTTCTTTCAGCTTCCAGTGGTCAAAAAATTCTGTGTTTTCAAGGCTGCATCCAAGACCATCTTGCCTTATACCCTGTGGTAGCTTTTACTTATCTTCCCCGAGTTTGTCAAAGGGGTTTTTTTGAGCCTTCGGTAAGCTTTTGGCCTCAGTAAAACTTAAGATTGCAGTGAGTTTGACAGCTCAGTTATGCACTGAATGTAAAAACCAAAATAAAACCCCAAATTACACCTCTTCTTGTTTGTTTTAAAGCAGTTTCTTAAGAGTTAGTAAGTACCCTCCTCTTCATGCATTATTAAAAGCAGAGGATAATTTCACACCCATCCACACTCTTACATTGCTCTGGATTTGTTTCTTTTCTAGACCCCAACTTTTATTTTATTTTATACCAGAAGCAGCGGTAGCTCTGGTTTTCCGTGACATACTTCTGACTATCTTTCTCTCTCTTCCTTAGCTTGCCTCTTTCATTTTTCTGTTGGGATGGGATGGCCAGGGTGGCACACAATAGCTCATCTTGGTAGTGAAGAAGCAGTCCAGTAATGGAAGGGATTTTCTGTTGTTTTGTAGTTTAGTGTCAGGGTTTTTTCTAGTACTATTTACCCTTCTTCCTGCTTGCACTGATTTGATATTTTTGAATGGCATTTGTAAAAAATCCAGGGCATCTTTGTTGAATGATAATAACTAATTAAGAGCTATTTATTTTCAGTATTTTGATGTTTATCAATACTTCAGTTAATTATTTTCATAGCATTACTTTGCGTTTATCATCACTCAATTTTTTGCTGCCAGTTTTATTTCTAGTAATAGAGTATAATGAGGCCTTTCATCAATTCTCTGCAATAACCTTTAGATTTTATTGCTTTGAATAATTTAATTGAAATACTATCACTTCACTATTCAAAATTTGCAATAAAATATATAAATATGATGAGCAGACCCGATTTTTTAATCACTCAATAAACTCTTCCCCTCAGAAAAGAGAAAATTATAACAGTCCAACTATTTCTAATATTCTTTCTCCTGTAACCAAGAGAGAATTATTAATCAACAAAGGGCTCTGTTTTAGCGTTTGACAACTTCTGGTGTGGCTGATGAGAGTTTTGATCTCCATGGATGGAGATGTTTGAAAATGGATGTCTCATTTTCTCTGTGCCAAGCCATATGATATAAATTTGTTTAGAAGTAATCTGCATGAAGGATAAAAGTACATTCATCCACAGAATGTCCTTCTCCAAGACAATAAGAGTTGCCTGTATACATTCAGCATGTGCAAACATCAGGGCTTAGTAAGTAAAGGAGATATATATTTGTGTATATTCGTAATGTTTTGAAAGGTTTTAAGTCTCCTGATGGCAAGGAATAATATGACAAAACTTCATCGGCATGAGAGATTTTTAAAAGAAAAAAATAAGCTTAAATATCAAGTTGAAAAGGAAAGACTGGTGGTTGACTATGAAAACACCTTTCAACATTAAAAAACCCCAGCTTTAGTTTAATATGGTTTTGGTTCAACCTCGGTGATGAAGAGATGGCAAAAACTTAGGAACAATGACTGTAAAAATCAGGAAAGATGCAAAAGACAGATTAATGGCAATCAATTTTATAAAATAAAAATTCCATATTTAATTGAATAGTTGTGAAGGAATTATTTGGCAGCAATACAGTGGTAAAACAAATGAGTTCAAGGAACCTAGTAGAAATAAAAAGAATCCTAAAAATATACAGACTTCAATCCCTGGAGATGGTAGCATTATCACTCACTAATGATGCAGAAAAAACAGGATGTTTCCATAAATATCAGTTGTGTAGCTGGAAAAACAAAGTGTGGTATACTTGTATTTTACCAAAATGATGCAATACTTTGCAGTTATTAGTATAGTAATGTTAGTTGTAGGAAAAAAATCAGGAATGTAGAGAAGAGTCAGTGCATTGGTCTAAGAGCAGCAGTGCTGCTTTCTAATGGCTGATTTCTCATCCTTTGTGTTTCATGTTTGGATTTTGGTTGTTCAGGTAGGGGGAGTGTTCTCAGTTGGAAGCTTTTATGTATACCAGACAGTCACCACTTCGTTCTCTGCTGGGTTTTTTTGGCTCACCTTATGTCAGCGTTTGCTCTTCAGTCAGGGCATGTGCAGTATCTTCCTCACGGTGTAGATGAGCACTTCAATGAAATTGGGAAGGATTGACTGTTCTGGGACTACAGGACATCGTCAGAAATAGCTGGGGTTGACCAGTGACTCAAAAGTTAATTGTGTTGGAATGACAAGCAGTGGAAAAAAAATGTGGCCAGTGGAAGAAAAACTTGCAGTAGCAGCATGACTGTGTGGTAGTTGTGCCATGACCAGGCTGGCAGGAGTCCTTCACTGAATAGCAGGGAAAGACTGCAGCCTATTAAAAAAATAGAGAAAATAATCTAACCACTACTTTGATATTCTTATGTCACAATGAAAAATTAGTCAACAAATCCCAGTTCCTGTTCAGTGAGAGTTTGTTGATAAAATTGTGTTGGTGACGTTAAATTCCATTAAACATCTATCCATATGTATGATGTGACAGGGCACAAACCTTCTTAATAAGAACATTTCTCTAAATATATGTCTGTAGCAATTTTCTTAAGGAGTTGATGTGTGTAACTTCTTTGTCCTCCAAACCTGCTTTGTGGACCAGATTTTGAAGATGGAGATTTGCATCTTGATTGTAAATGATTTCATTCCAGCACAGCATGTTCTTTTGGGTGAGACCTACACAGTTGGTGCAATACTTAAACCCTGTAGCAAAACCTGTAGCTATTTAGCAGATGAAGAGACTTCCTGTGTGAGTGATTATCTCAAAGTACATTCCCAGCCATCAGCCCACTTACACCAGCGTACAATAAATGCTGATAATTAGGATGCATCTTATAACCTGCCTGCCTTCTATGTTTACACACTTCACTTTGGAAACATCAAGGTGAGAGACAAAACCTTCAGACAAACTAAGTGTGAAACTGGAAAAGGCTTTTAGTAGGAGAAAAGGCATTCCAGAGCTGCCCACATGTCATTAACTGCAAAGGGAAACTGTCTGTAACTTGGATTAAAACAGAAGGAAATTCTCATAGGTACATAAGCCTTTTTTGAAAGAAAGTCTATACAAAGCATAGTCTTTCTGAAGAGTCATATGATGACTCTGGTGATCAAGCTTGTTCAGAGCTGACTGAAGGTTATTATGCAGAAAGAAGAGTGAGGCAGTCCCAAGCCTGTAAATGGGACTCAGTTGGGAATGATGGTACAGAATATCACTAGCTAGTAGAGACAGGAGCTCATTCAGAGAGGAGGGCTGAGGATAGATGCAGGAGTCAACAAAAGCGTGCTGAAGAAGTAACCCATGTTGCATATTTAAATTACTTGAGTACAATTACTACCTACCTCCTTGCTTGCGTTTTCTCTCAGCTATTTGAAAACTCTGATGCATGCAGTTTCTTTTTTCACTTCTTACTTACTAAACATGGACAGACGTTTGAATCTCCTTTTGACGTGCTAGAGCAAGGTCTGTGTCTGTTGGACACCAGCTCAACTGCTATGTTATTTCCACGTTGGTGTAACTTGTGAATGACCCAGTGAGTAACAACTCAGTTATAGCACTGTTGAAAATCAGAGCTTTTAGAGCCAGATTGGAGGAAGTGAGAAATCCTTGAAAGCAGACAAGCTCAGCAGGATCTCTGGCTGTTTCTGATTAAGGTACGTACTCAATGTGTCTGTTTAAAATGGATACTTACCACAGAGTTAAGCCTGAGCAGGTCAGTACAAGAAGGAACTTAAAACAGTGGAAAAGTCCTTGTTTTTTGGAATTTCCCTTTTGATTGTTGACTTACTTATATAAACTCTGTTAAAATGCAGGAGTAAGACACTGAACAGTAGTTAAACCTGGGCTCTGAGATTCTGATTAGACACAATGAATGACTTATGCTGTCCCAGAGTTGTCAGTGGAACAACTGGCAGAGAAACAGAGGCAAAGGGTGATGTTTTTTTCCAACCAATATGGGCTTCAAAAGGTCATGGAGAACTTGGCAGAGGAAAAAAAGTCACTTTTAGAGTAACATTTGATAGCTGTTTGTTGTTTTCATGATTTGCTTTACATCATTACTACTTTTGAGGAAGTGAACAAATAACACCTTGTTCTAAGGGCATATTCCTGAGTTGTTTTGATAATGTCATGAGTCCCTAGGCTGTATGATTTCCTTAGGTACCAAACACATGTGGGTCACTGAGTTAAAACAGATGGAGAAAAGCAACCAAGAGCTGTAAAATGACTGTAGTTGCAGTGGGTTTGGGAAACCAGAGCTATTATCTCAGAAGGGCTAAGAAAATTCCCTCAGTGTCCAAAAGGAGAATTGCATGTGTATCAGCATGGTAAATTATGGGATAAACAGCTATTATCTCTGCCTGGTCATTATCTGTACACTGATCAGTTGAAAATCAGTGAAAGAGACTAATGCTAAATTAAACAAAGGTTTTGCTCTGATTTGGATTGAGATTTCTTTTCTGCCTATAAGCACATCAGAAGGACAGATTGTGCCTTGGCTATTGGCTGGTCCACACTTGCATTTTGCTTTGAAAAGCACTGAATAGATTTATGTGACTCTGTAAAATGAGCTGCATCCAGAGTGGGAGCTTGCATACCAGACTGAAGGCAGGTGCAGTTAAAGACAGAGGTGATACAAAGCTCTGAAAAAATATTTGGGCAATGGAAATCCTGACAGTGTCCTTGACTACGACATATTGTGTGATTCAGTGGGTGATTCATGTTATACACCAGGCTGAGTCCCTGATACGCTATTTCGTATCTGCACAAGAATGTGGTTTTTCCATCTCCATCTGTCTCCCAAACAGTGTGAATATGTTGCAGTGTGCTTAAAGACATCTTTAATTTGGTTCATCAGTCTTCACTCAGAGCTCAGCTTTTTGCATGGTCAGAAATCATAATTTCTGCTGGATTGCAAAAGCCTATTTTGTTTTGTACTGTAATCATGTCTTGCAATATCACTTAAAAATAATTTCTTCTCTGTCACATTTCAAACTAACAGCTGAGTCATATCCTTGGTATTAAAATGGGATGCAAACAAAATCTAGATGTATCTCATTTTCTGCCAAACCCTAGTCCATTTTTGTTTAAATTACTATATCCAGCCATAGTTGAAGGCTGTTTATATGGTATATCAATTAAATCTCAATTTGTACTTCAGCTCTTTAATCAGTTCTGAGCTAGAAGTGATTTTATTTAATTTAAGGCCAGCGGGAACAGAGAATCTACATTGATTTTGTGTATATTATTATATATTATTATAGTCTATGTATTGAGTTTCATGTAATGATACATATCTCTGTACTTACTAGGAAGAATATTGCTATAATACAGTGTGGTCTATTATTCTATAATGTTGGTCTGTTAGATTCCACATAAAAAAAATTACATGCTTCTTACTGTCATTTTTTTTTCTTTTTTTTTCTTTTTTTTTTTCCCCTGAAAGAGGCATTTAACCTAAATATTTTATTGTCCAGTGCCACTTTTTTAATGTCTTTGGCATTTGGGTTATGAGGGTGGCTTGTAGGATGTTCTTCAACAGCAAATACAACCTGGCCTCTTTTAGCAACAGTATAGTTTCCTTGCAGTTGAATATTATGATATCTAGCAGATATCCCCAAGAAAAAGTCAGTCCCATTATACATATTTTTCTTCCTATGTAGTAAGAGCAGAAGGAATATTTTGTTTTCTTGCACAGATGAAGTGGTCTGTAACACATGCACACCAGTACTGCATCCTTTGCCTGAATAAAGCTCTAATTCCTGGTATCGAAGAACCTGATTCTACTCCTATGAGCATTGTCCCTGCAGTAAATTACCAACTTCCTTTCTCCTTTAGCCCCCATGAGATAGTGCTTAAAAGAAGGATCTTTTCTGCCCCATTTTTTAGGCACCTTTACATACTCTGTGCCAGTTGCTAAATCCTACCAGTGAATTCTCTCTTAGATCCTCTAAGCTGGTGTTTGTCACATCTATAGATGAGACCACATGTAAAGGAGAAAAGAATGGAGAAAATAAAAATAACAGAATGGGAAAGTTAAAGAAAACCAAGGGGAATAATTAAAACTAAATTAATTTAAATGAATTAACAAAAACTTATTAATAGCAGTGGAAAGATACTACCCGTGGTTGCAGTATCGATGAGATATTTAAATGCCTTGAATTTTTCCTGAAATTTACATTTTCAGGAAAAGTAGCTTTTAAATGAAGAGTACCATAAATATTTCTATTATTGTAGTTATGAAAAATTAATTCAAAAGTGTATGAGAAAATAATAATTTTCTTTTTTTTTTTTTTCATTTTAAATGTGATGGAAGCATTTTCTAGAAGGACACATGCAATAACTGGTAAATGCCATGTAAAAATTACACATTGCCATTAATATATTGATGTGCATGTTCTTTATTTCAAAGAGAAATAACAATTAATTATTACAGCATGCTCACACTTTTGATAAAATATTAATAGATTTAATTTTGCAGAGATTGACAGGCCAACTAGGTTTTGATTTCCCACTTGAATTTTTGCTCAATGCTATTAAAAAGAACTGTGTAAAATGTGCAATACACTGCAATACATGCCAAGATAGTGTAAAAACCAGCATGACAGTGTCATCTTTTCATGCATGTTGCTTGAGAAATAACTGGCCCTGGCTGTAAATTTTCCAAAAAATAAAAATTAAACCAAAACACACAGTAGGTGCTATATTTTCTTGTGTGAAGTCAGGGCTAGTGGGAGAGGGTTAGAACTGCAGGGATGGTGAAGAGTCAGGAATAAGCACAGCTGGCAGAAAAGATCAAACACACACGGTAGAAAATATCAGATGACTCAGAGAAAAAGACACAAAATTACGTTTTTTATTTCTTTCCATAGACATCAATGGTTTTGGAGAATAAGAGATGAACTCTCTTGTGAGTTAGTGTTCCTGAGTTTGTCAGACTCTGGGACTGCTTCAGCTGGGACTCCTCCTCCTGGGAATGACAGTTTGATTACAAGGTCTTTTCAGAAGTTCACTGATCCTCTTTGTTCTGTTTTTGTAAATATTTATTCTTCCCCAGACCTTCCATAGGGGTCTTCTACTTCTCAGTTAGAGTCTCACTACATTTTTGCAGCAGTAATTCTGACTTCTTTGTTGAGTCTGGGGAAAACAGTAAGAAAATTAGCAGTAGCAATATAATGCAGTTTAAAGCTACCTGGTGATACTTGCAGTTTGTGGAAAGTACATTAAACTGGAGAAGAAGGTAAATAAATAAATGACATTTTTACCTAGGATCCTACCAAAATTTTTGTTGCAGTTAGTTAAGTGCAGAGTTCCACTGGGTACAAATTTCTCCAGTAACAGTGTTAACAGACTGAGACTGTGAGATTATGTTGCAGGGAAGTACCAAGGCTTGCTTTGGTTTGTGTTGGATCTTTACCATGAGCTGTATATAGCAGGAAAGGGTTTTATGTGTATGAATAAGAAGCAAAGGTGTGTGTCCATGGGCAGATGTCATGGCACTGATAAAGAGCCCAGAGGTGAGGGCTCTTTCACAATAATTTCTTCATGCTTTGAAGAGCTCTCACCATGCTCAGAGGAGCAGTCAACATTACAAAGAATAGATCTGCAGATGGAGACAAGATCCCCTGCCAGGCTTTAGATATCTTCGGGCTCTGATATTTTAGTGGAGTTGTTGAATATTTTAGTTACTTGTTGAATTAAAATCAGAGAAGTAATTTATTTTCTTTAAGGTTAAGTTAGAAAAGATGGAGCTCAATATTGCCGTGAAGCCATGTATTTTAATAAAAAGCACTCTTTTTTTTCATTACTTTAATAGGGTTTGCTTAGGTATATTATCCTTTTGTAAAATTGCTAGTTGAATTTAAACATTGTAAGGCCATAAATATAAATCACTGAACAACCGAACAGTCTCTTTTCCAGTTAGAAAGCTTGATTTGGAGATCATATCCTCGGGAAATATCCGAGAGTGCTGCTAATGACATTTCATTTTCATGAGGTTTGTGTCCCTGGGGTTTGGAAAAGATTCCTATTTCCTCCCTCCATGCAAAGAAATAAGGTGCTTTATAAGAAAGAAAATGTAGATCTGTCCCCACATACATGTCCCCCCAAACACCATAATACTCTATATGAATCCTTTTTAAAAATCCATAGAACTGGAGCCAGACAGGGGCATATCAACACACTGACGCAAATTGTAGGACTGCACTTACCAAAGAGGTGTAGAAAACATCTTGTAGATGGTGACTGGTCGGTACAGAATTGTCCAAATTAAACGAAAGAGTATAGTAAAAATACCACCTCCCTTCATGTACAGGGATGTGGACAGTTGTCAATATTGTAAGATTTTGTATCAGCACTGGGTTATTAGTGAATCAAATTAAAGATTGTCTGTTTAACTAGAGTCTGACTGATTAAATGTGGAACATTTACTCTGTATAATTTCATTGCTTTCTTCCTTGTGATACATGCACATTGCAGTGTATTAGTTTTCAGATATTTGGTGATTTTCTTTACTGTTTTTCTCTCTGACTTTCCATTATTAGTTCCTAAGCTCCAGGAAAAGCTGGAATTTATACTAGTGCTTGTCTAACTTGACATTAATTCTTTATATTTTTGTATTACTTTAAATTAAGTGTTCTGCTATGATATAGTCAGGGGGAAGTGATAAGAAATTTATATTTCACCCATTTTCTTAAATGAGGCTAATGCAGCTGTAACATCTATGTGTCACCTACAGCTGTGTCATCTGTATGTCATCTATTTTGAAATACAAAAAAATTCAGTTGAAGGAGTAAAGATTGTAAAGATGTCTTAAAGCTATATGAGAACTCATTTCTTGGTCAGGGGAGCCTCAAAATACTATTTTCCTCAAGGAAAAGCAAAACTTTAACTTTTGGAGAGGAACATGCCATTTTGTGCATTTTAGCTGTCCCGAACACCATCCTGTAGTGATAGTAAATCCATTCTGCTGCCTTATGAGCCAAATACTCAAGGCACTCGCGTCAGGCTTGCAGTACAGAAGTGTGCTGGTAGGACAGGTGCTGGTGGCTGGGAGGGATCCTAAACACAGCAGCCAGTGTACTGAGAGAGGATGCTGAACAGGAAACTGAGACCAAGGGTGTGGGGGTTGCCCTTAGGGCTTTTATGATGGAGTCAGCAAGGTGGGATTTAGATAACTTTGAATGGCAAATGCAATTTTGTACTAGTAGTTCTAGATTTTCTTCTTCTGTTGTTTTGGGTTTTTTTTTTCTGTTGTTTTCTTTTTTGTTGTTGGGTTTGTTGTTGTTATTGGGGGTTTTTCTTTTGTTGGTTTCTTTTTGTTTTTTTTTCACAATATTGGAATCTGATAGCTGAGAGAAACTTCAGCAGTAAAGTATTTCAGCACCAAGGAAAAAATTTAGGTCTTTTTATTTCCTTTCTCGTAGGTGAAACATACTTGGAGAAAATTTAGTACTTCCAGTTTCCTTAAAAGTTCTCTGATGATGACCTCTTGAATAGAGTGAACTTTTGAATGATGCTTAATGTGTACATGGGGGCATTAAAACCATTTTGGTTTACTGATTTTGGATGGGCACAGGTCTTTTGAGGAAAGAAAGGCTGTTATTAGCCTCTGAGCCTCACAGACCACTTAACTGCCTGCAGGCATACCAATTAAGTGGAATTATCATCCCAATTAACCATTGTCCCTTGCCAGTCAAAACTTATTTGGTTTAATTCAGCTTCCTCAGAAAAGTCCTAATTAACCAGATTTCCTAATTATCTGTGTCCTGATTAAGTGAAGTGTACTAGTACAGCCTTCATTAATAAAGGATCGTTTTCATTTTGTTACTTAAATAATTTTCAAAAATTATGGTTTATGGGTAGCATTCTCAGGTAGTGAATGTCCAGATTTGGGTTTTTGTTCTAGTAGGTGCAGACTTAAAAGTCAGTTGAGCCACTGAAATAAGTAATTACTTCTGGACTTGCCAAAAAAGTGTCATTTATAAAGAAAGGTAACAAAGGTGTTTGTATGTCCTGTTTTGGGCTGAAGATTTCATTGAGCTGTGATGCAGCCATGAGTTAGTACTTTCACTGGTGAAATCTGCCATTGCTTCTTGATCTCAAAAGATCTTTGCAGAGTCTCATGAGCTGAGATGTGGAGCCAGATTTTTTGATCTATTTCTACACAGAGTTATGCACAGAATGTCTCTGCCACACAAAACACATTCAGATTATATTCAGTATTTAGTCACTTTGCTGTTTGCTTCAAGGTATGATTTAATTTGTTGACAGAGGACCTCTCTGGGCCTGTGCTCCTGGGTATGTAGCCTGCTAATAAACATGAAGCTGAGTTGCCTCCAAGTCGTGTGTGACCCTGATACTTCACATCACATCAATTAAACAAGATGATAGAAGTTGTTAGGAGGTGGGGGAGCATTTGAAGTTAAAAGCCTAAGATAGCTCATTCATTTTATTAATTAAACTGTGAGTAGAGTTGCCTTTGTAATGTTATGTAGCTGAGTCTACTAATCAATAAGGTTATAATGATTTCCATCCAAGAATATAAAATCTTGAGTACACAGGAACATTTAGAAAGGGAGATAGAAGTGAATCAGTTACAGGTAGAGAGCGAAGATCTTCTGTAGATGTGTTTTAAATCAGGAATAAAGTATCTGAATACAGTTCTGCACCCAGACATTTTCTGTGCCGTGTCATGACATCTTAAATGATTTGCCTACACTTGCCTACACTTCCTTGTCAAAAACTGTCAAGACCCTTTCTGAAGCCCTGTGTGATTTGTTTCCCTCACTTACTTACTCAACACAGGCTTAAAATCAAGCAAACTTGGTCTTCAGTTCTGAACAGGATATTGCAGGAATTCATCCTGCTCCCTGATTTGGCAGAGGTATGACCTAAATGTGCCAGCATGTGATAAATGTGCATAGATAGAGTTTTCTGTGATACAGAATTTTTCATAGTGGCCATTCATAATCATATACGTCATTCATATGTCGTTCACAGCGAACAGGTTTCCAAAATAGTCTCAGGACAAAGCACATAGACCCTCAACTTTCATTCCCCAATGTAAGATGGGTACCAGGGGGCCTTGTCTGGCAGAAGGAGCTCTCATGGATGCCTGAGTGAGCTCTACTTCTTTCAGCAACTCCAACTGTTCCACTTTTTGAATTAACCTTTTTTAGCATCTTTTATGGCAGTCTGTGCATGACCACACTGAGAGGAGTCAGTATCAAGAGCCCCATGTACAAGGAACAATTCCCACACTAACACAGAAAAAGCTAATCAATTCTAAAATATTAAAAATGTAGCATACAACAAAGGGACATTATTGTGCAAAACTGATAACCAAAACAACCGGGAGGTACTCACACTCACAAAGAAAGAAAAGAAAAGCCTTTTTAATCTTTTCTGGGTGGCTTAGGTATCTCTGTGTTTTAATCAGATAAAAGCTGTAGTGAAAGTGGAAAGAAAATGTCAGTAGCTTGATTACTTTCACAGTTTTAACTGTGGGAGATATTAAAAGCATTAACAATAGATAGTATCATAAGAGGTTTCTGATAACTTATAATTCTCTTAAGCCAGCTGGGAATAAAAAATCTTGAAAAGGTTTCCCAAGTGAAAAATTTTTCTGTCACAATGAAATTTTCATTTTTTGTCTTTTATGGTGTGACTTTTCTGTCAGACTTGCTTGGGATGTATTGAGTAAGGCAATATTAAAATAATAATTCTCTAGAGTAGTCCTTCAGCACTGTCACATAATTTGAAAACAGCTGAACCACGCTCTTGTCATTCTCATCAAGCTGAGATAAAGTATTTTCATTCATATTTGTTCTTGAGGTTTGCTAGCTCTCAAGATTTGCTTAAGTTTTTCAGTTCCTCAGACCCTCGATAACACATAAAATCCAAATTGGAAATCAGCAAGTTTTGGTCAAGGATTATGGATTTGACATGTATCATCCTCAGAAGTGAGGGATCAATGTTCAGCTCATGTCTGCCTTTGTGTATTTTGAAGATAAATGAAATAAAATAGTTTTCACTGAATTTTCTGTTGACTGAATATGTTGTATAGTTATACTGATGACAAGGCTTGAAAGTGTAAATAACAAAAGACAAAATTGCAAAGCCATAATTTCAGGAATTAAGCTGCCAAGGATTAGCCAGGTACCCATATCCTTTTGGACATAGTTTCTGCAAGTAATCTGTGAAAGACAATTTAAAATGGAAATGTTTCTTTTAGCTGTGAACACATAATTTATCACTAAAAAAAAAAAAGATGCTCAGTTTCACCCATTAATTGCTTTTTATATTCAGGGCAAGTGAAAATTTCACTTTTTTTCACATGGAAAAGTGTAGAAATACGGTATTCTGCAATTTTTTCATTCTTCTCACTGCTATATAGGCCATTAGAACACATCAGTGTTTCTAGGAATATATCTCATTTCAAAAAAGTCAAGGAAAATAGTAGAAAAGCCTTTGAAAGATAAAGCATAATGCTTGAAATGAAAGCTTCTGAAGGCATGATATGGAGTTCCAGCGCTCAAGAAGAAAAGCCTTGTTGAAAGCTGGAGTTTTTCCTGATTTTAATTGCTCTGAAATTTTTTTCCTTTGAGTAGTACCATCAATAGGAAACACTTGGCATGCAAACATGCCAATTATAACTTTGTGGGATTTAGCGATGGAAGAATAATGCAGGTAATCTTTATCCCCGGGCCAGTGTTGACTGTTATTTTGAAAACACTCTGTGTGCCTTGTAAAAGAACTATAAAAATAGTATATGGCAAAATCAAAATTACAGATATTAAATTTACTGTGTTGTTTTGTCTGTAGCTTGTGAAAATGCTGTCGTATTGAAGTAGCAAAAGAAATGCAAATTAAAAATAATTGCTATGCTCAATTACAAGTCATTTTGAATTTTTGTCAGGATCCCAAAAGAAATAAGCCAGTCGAGATTTCAGCAGAGAGTTATTAATGCAAACTCCAAATTGTAGCAGTTGGTTATGACCTTATCCCTTTTTTAATCCGCAGATACCATGTGCCTCTGTGTGTTTCTGTGAAGAAAAGTTCCAGAAATTCCCTACCTGTTGTGCAAACTATTTTCTTTCACCTGTTCAGCCTCACTCCTGCTAGCTTAATGGACTGCCGTCTGCCACTTGGGTTGGGGGTGTGGGCAGGGGGAGGGGTGAGGTTTGTTGTATTACAGTTCCTTATTCAGGATATACATGCTCAAATTGTTTCATTATTTTTGTAAACCTCAGTCTTATCCTTTTCAATATTTACTGTGCACTTTTCTAAATATGTATGTTAATATTTATTTTAGCAATTTTAGATTAGTGTAAAATTCTTAAATGTAGCATTTAAGACTACAGAGAACATACGGGAGTCATCCTAAACTTTTTTATTTACAATGTTGCCAAAACACTGCTGGCAGCTGTGAAATCGCTTAAATCAAGTAATTGTAAGGATGAACTGTAGGGGTATGCAGTTCTTGCTTGTCAGTGAGTAACTTCTCCACTCTATTCTCTGGCAATTCTTAAATACATTTTAATTCATTGACCATATTCGTAGTTATGAAACTACTTAGACAAAATTAAAAGAAATCTAACTTGGCTTTTATCATTTTAGTATGACATTATACTTGTATTCTGTAGCTGTGCCACTTTGGGAAAGCTTCACCCCCAGTTGCTTGTAGAGAAGTGTGAGAGTTGTATAGTAGTCCAGAAATACAGATAGGTATTTCATTATTCTACTTGCTGTACCTCAAGCTTAGAAAAACTGAAAATATTCCCCAAATGAAAAGAAAAGGAAGCTCTAACAAGATGACAAAGCTGGGAGTTTTGGTAGACCAACCCTTCCATTCTGGCCTCATTATTGAATATAAATATATAAAAATTCATGACAGCTTAAACCGAAGTATGAGAATTCTCTTTTCAAGGAATTTTAATAAATTCTAATTTTCAAGGATAAGAATTAACTTTCAGCTAAACTTGTTAAACATTAAATCTTGAGATTAAAACATATCCAGAGAGTAGTCCTCAGCTTAAGGAATATTAAATTCTTACCTGCAGGTCGTATTAGCACAAGAGAAAGAGTGGTATATGCTTTCACTCCTCCATAATGTTCTGCTCATCTCCTAGTATATGGATTGATGATTCACATCCATATCTAGAAAATGTGGTTCTGAATTCCATCAAACTAGCTGATCTCAGACTCCCAGGGCAGAAGCTCCAGCAGGGAAGCTGTGGTTTCAGCTGTGGTGTTTCCTCTTTTGTAGTTTGCTCTTCTTGCTGTTTGAAGACAGCAACACCAACAGGTACATTTTATGAGACACCAGATGCTGTAAATGTGTACTGGCACGTGTGATATATAATGCAGAGCCTCTCACAGCACTGCAGTAGACCTGGAGTTCAGAAATCAAGCAGAAGAGTTTGTACCATTTAAGCCTGCATAGGTTCTGAATTATTGCCGAAACAAAACTTGTGCTCAAGAAAACCTTGGAAAAAAAGAAGAAAAGGAAACGATGAAGTTTTGTTGCTTTCAAGATCAGATAAACCAGAAAAATGTCAGGATTATAGTTAAAATTTTAGAGGTAACTCTGCCTTCCTCTCAGTTTTGGTGTCTATGGCTTTCAGTGTTCCAGAAAACTGAAAGGAAAAGGGCAGATTTAATCCTGCATGTACAAAAGTCTTGTTTTATTGTCTACGATTTATAAAGAGAAGACAGACATAATATTCAAGTGTAGGTAACAAATCTACTGTTAAATTTTCCATGATTGCAAAGAAACTGTTTAGATGGATATTTTAATTTCACTTGAGCAGGATTGGGTAGAGATCTCAGCAGATGGTTGTCATAAACTCCATACCTCATTTTGGAAGTAGCATTCAAATCTATCCAGCTTGGCACTAACTACACAGATTAATTTTCCTGCAATTTTGTGCCAAAAGAAATAGGGCATGGAGAGTATTTTTTCTAATTATTTTCAGATTTTATTAACCAATATCAGACCTGCTTAGCCTGTGGTTGCTCTATCCATAAATCTCCTATGTTTTACAGTTTTATCAGAAAAATTACAGGAGTTATTAAGCAGCAGTGATCTAAATGACTGATTGTTAGCATTATTGAGTAACTTAATTAGAGTAATTTGTACATTTTCTTGGTACTACTGTTGCCCAGTGGTGAGTCTGAGTGAAATGGTTGTGCCTAAATTACAAGCTTTTGGAGAAGAGAGGAATTCAGAAGACATAAGAACAAAGTTGTCATTCTTAAAACTATTTAAGTAAAACTTACTCTTATTTTTGGTAGCACCTTTGATTTTTTTAATGGGGGAATAGTTCCTCACTGTATATTTGTGTGAAGAAAAGGAAAGATGTATTGTCCACAGAAACTCTTCCCCGTCCATTGTCCACCCCACCCATTACTTAGTCTATACAGTATTGTGTTGGCAGGATTGACCCTCAGCTGGACAGGGAAGAGAAAACACAACAAAAGGCTTCTAGGTTGATATAAGGACAGGGAGAGATCACTCAGCAGTTACTGTCATGAGCAAAACAGGCTTGACTTGGGGAAATTAGTGTAATTTATTACCAGTCAAATCAGAGTAGGATAGGGAGAAATAAAAACCAAATTTTAAAAACACACACTCAGCCTTCTTCTTGGGCTCAGCTTCAGTCCAGAATTCTCTTCCTCCTCCCCCTGGTGGCAGGAGGGTCATGGGGAATGGGAGTCATGGTCAGTTCTTTACCTGTTGTCTCTGCTGTTCCTTCCTCCTTAGTGGGAGAACTCCTCACACACTCCCCCCTCTCCAGTGTGGGGTCCTTCGAGGGGCTGCAGATGGATTTCTGCCCCGTCGGGCAGTCTGAAAGCATACTTGACCCCAGGAGACGTTTCTGAAATTCCATGACTGTCTGTTTAATTAGAACATTCTGAGGCTAAGGACACGTTGTCTTCAGAAGTGCTTCTTAAGTAAGGCTAAAAATTACCTCTGACAGATATTAGATACCTCTGAAAGAGATTAAGTAGGTACAGAAAAGGATTGAGTACCAAATATAAGCCAGGAGCTTATTGCTTACACTGTCTTACCTGTGAACAAAGGTTTTTCATGTGCAAAACATAGTATGGATAACATTTTAATCTTAAAGACTGATGATGAAAATAATGAATAGGATCTCAACAGAGAAATTGGAATGTCCATGTTTTAGACCTTAAAAACAAAGACCATTAACAGTGTCAAAACCAGACAAGGCGATTCCTCTGAATGCCCTAAAACCAAGCTCCTGTCTTCTCTTCCACATTTATTAAAGACAGCTAGTAAGCAGCAAAGGTAAACATCCTCCTTTGCATGTTGGGACACAGGCACCCAGTGGTGAGAACTGAGTGGCAGCAATCTCACCCCCTCCCCCAGTCGACTGAACCCTCTCTGTTGAAGAGGAGGGGAGAGCCATCGTTGGGTTGCAGATAGATCCCATCACCAGGTGATACCCATTAGAAACTCAACCCTCCCCCCCCTCCTCCTCCTCCTCCTCCTCCTTCACTATCCTCAAAGAAAGCAGATGTGTTTGTGTTATGTAGATGTGTAATTTAAATCTCTCATCACTAGACTGACCACGTAGGAGATGAAGACCTTCAGGAACTGAATTTGAAGATCCTTGGCTTGGGTTTTGGTGTTTAATAACATGTATCCTTGGTTTCTTTGGCCTCTAAGTGGTGTGGCTTAATAGAGGAAGTTGATGTCTTCATAGAAGCAAGACTAATAATGCTGTCAAAATTTATTTTTCTATTCATCATTTATTGTATCATACAGTAATATAACTGGAATAATTGGAATAATTTCTAAGATATGCCACTGAAAATAAGAACTGTACTTTAAATTTCTCTCTTTAACTCAGCCTTGTAACTCAGTCACTCATGTCTCTTGAATCATTTGAAATATCTGATGTAACAAATTTGGATCCAAATGTCTCAAAACTTTTTTCCCTTCTCAAATGGCTAACTCACAACTTTGTTTAAAAAGAAAACATAGAACTGCAGAATATAGGATGGCCATTTCTTCTATGAAAAATGTTTTTTTCATCTCTGCACTTTAATGAGATGTTAGGTATGCTCTATTTCCTGCTCTTGAGAAATAAAGTTTTCTGTGTTCATCTTTGTGATATACGTGACTGACGTGTGAACGAGACAACAAGCACCCAGAATTCAGCTACGTGAGATTTGGAAGAGCTTCCCTATAAAGCTCAAATCTGGAAGTGCTGGCTTTAAGACCTACTAATGGGATAATAGAAACCAGGGAGTAAAAGTCCTAGAGAGCAAGCAATGATAGCTGTTTCTATTGGATCCAATTGAAATGTTATGTGCTTTGTAAACTGATATTTTAACTGATACGATTGAATAAAGAAGAGAAAAATGAGCCCTTTATGATTATTCTCTTCAGGACCAGGGAAAATTAATTTATAAATAATGGACCTGCCCTTTATGCTGTTACTCACAGTTTTGAAAGCTTCACTGGCTGTTCTGCAATTATGCTAATGGTATCTTTGACCTAATGTTCACTGCAGAAAGTGATGCTTAAGCTGTGCCACTGTGAGTGGATTCCTCTTTCTGTTTCAAGCCTCTTAGTGTTTACTTTTATAAGTATGCTTAAAAAAAAGAAAAAAAAAGGCTGCTGTAATAATTAGTAGGAATAAAAGAATGCATTTTGCATTTTACATATGCTACAAATGTTTAAACTTCTCCATCTTTTGCATTTTGCTTATGCAGGGATGAACTTTTTAGTGCATTTGAAATTGATCAGATGAATGGTTTGGATACGGGAAAGAGTAGGACAGTCCCATAGGGATTCTGTATCACTTGACTAGCAAATTTTGGCATCTTAAGGGGGTGCTAATGGTGATGCTGGTTTATCTCTTTTAGTCTTGATGTCCATATATGTTCTCCATAAAGAAAAGCCAAGTCAGCTCCCCATGAGCTTGTAGGTAACTTCCCAGATGCCCAGGAACTTGTAGTCAAACATTGTGGTCAGGTAGGAATTTCTTCTTTTGATTCACTATATAAACTTATGGAATATATTTAACATTGATGCCACTTGCTGCCTAATTAGGAAAATTAGCATAATCATACTTAATTACTGTGCCTATTTCATAGGGAGTTTGAGGATAAATTAGGTACAAGAGCTTGGAGGATAAATTAGGTACAAGAGCTTGAAATATAAAAAGCTTTCCAAGTGGGTAATATGATCCACTTGTTCAGTCTGTTGACCTCAACTGATAATGAAGAAGCTGCAGCTAATAAATGTATGAGAAAGATCTACGTTAACTAATGATTTTTCTGCTATAATGGAGTTTAATATATCTACTTCACAGCCTTCTCAAATTTGGAGAAAACACTCTGTGGTAACAACTCAGAAAGTTGTATCAGAAGAGGAAAGAGAGCAGGAAACGGAATAGTATGCTTAATTACTTTCTTTGTAATGACTTACAATTCTGCTGATGGTCTTACATTAATAGTTTTCAAGGAGGACAGGGGACTACTATTGACTATAGTATATTGAGATGCTAAAATAAGCAGTGCCTCTTGAAATGTTGCCTCATTTATGAATATGCTGCAATATGTATAGATATGTAGATTATCATAACCTTCTGTTGCTGCAAAGATTCTTTTGTAAGAAGCAGTGTCCATGGACAAACTAGATCAAACAGGCACAGCAGGTGATGATGATGATGATGATGATGATGATGATGATGATGATGATGATGATGATACAAGTGACCCACTTAGGCAGGGAAAAAAGAATGATAGGTATGAAAAAAAAACAGGGAGATGACTATGCTAAAAAAAATAGACTTACTGAAATGCTTGTAGGCCAAGGGTATAGGCCTAGCAACAAGTTGACTATTGGCAGGTCATTTATCCATCATCTTGAGGAAAAAAGCTCCTCTTTTAGTAAAGTAGCTTTTAGTAAAGATGAAAAGGATGTACTAGGCAGAAACAACATACTATCCTTATGCTGTCCACTGTTTTCCCAGGAGACAAAAATGGATGAATCTTTATAGAAGAATAAGGCAAGATTTAGGAAAAGGAGTCTTTAGAAAGATTGTTAATATTAAACTATCCTCAGGAACCCTTATTCTTTTACATTCCCTTTCACTTGGCCTTTCCTACAAGAATGATGATTCATCCATGCTAAAATCACTGGATTCCATGTTTCTAGCTAAAAGTCCTGTGCTGGAGTGGCACCATCCTCCACTGTAAGTGCTTGTAGCTGAGTGCCCCTGGCTGGATGCCAGGCACCCACCAAAGCCTCTCTATCACTCCTTTCCACAGCTGGATGGGGGAGAGAAAATATAACAGAGGGTTCGTGAGTTGAGGTAAGGACAGAGAGAGATTTCACCAAATACTGTGAAGGGCAAAACAGAGTAGAATTAGAGATATTAATTAAATTTATTACTAACAAAATCAGAGCAGGATAATGAGAAGCATAATAAGACCTTAAAAACACCTTGCCCCCCTACCCCTTCCTTCCCAGCTCTACTTCTTCCCCCAGCAGTGCAGGGAGACAGGGAATGGGGGTTATGGTTAGTTCATTACACGTTGTTTCTGCTGCTGCTCAGGGAGAGGAGTCCGTCTCCTGCTCCAGTGTGAGGTCTTCCCAATGGAGGCAGTCCTCCACAAACTTCTTGAATGTGAGTCCATCCCACGAGAGACAGTTCTCCACAAACTGCTGCAGTGTGGGTCACTGTTCCACAGTGTGCAGTCCATAGGCACAGCCTGCTCCAGCGTGGGCTCCTCTCTCCACAGGTCTGCAGGTCCCTGCCAGGAGCCTGCTCTAGCACGGGCCTCCCATCAGGTCACAGCCTCCTCTCAGGCATCCATCTGCTCCAGCATGGGTCTCCTCCATGGGCTGCGGGTGGATCTCTACA
Source organism: Machaerirhynchus nigripectus (assembly GCA_013397975.1). NCBI lineage: Eukaryota > Metazoa > Chordata > Aves > Passeriformes > Dicruridae > Machaerirhynchus > Machaerirhynchus nigripectus. Next base: position 250,782 of record VZRQ01009384.1, on the reverse strand, counting down.
TCCCCGTGGATCTCCACGGGCTGCAGGGGCACAGCTGCCTCGCCATGGTCTGCACCATGGGCTGCAGGAGAATCTCTGCTCTGGCACCTGGAGCACCTCCTGCCCCTCCTTCTTCGCTCACCTTGGTGTCTGCAGAGCTGTTTCTCTCATATGTTGTCGTTCTGCTCTTCTCTGGCCACAACTACATCTGAGCAATAACTTTTTTTTCTTCTTTTTCTTAAGTATGTTATCCAAGAGACATTACCATCATTTCCAGTTGGCCCGGCCTTGACCAGCAGCACGTCTGTCTTTAGAGCTGCCAGGGATTTGCTCTGATGGACGTGAAGGAAACTTCTGTCAGCTTCTCACAGAAGCCATCCCTGTAGCCCCCCCACTACCAAAGCTTGGCCGTGCCAAACCCACGACAGTGGTGTATGTGGGACTTCATTGATCTCAGATAGTGGTGCTTTTCCATGTCCATCATAGATGCCATGAGGTAGAAAAGATGTTTAATTCTTTCCTTTAGCAAACTCCTCCTAATTTTCAACTGAGAAAAATCATGTCTTCTTTGAAATAGAGTGGCAAGATTGGAATAACAGGTGGAATTGGAATTACAGTGTGAAAGCTGAATGATATTTAAATTTGCCAGAAGGTATAAATAGACCAGATGAAAAAGATGAGATTGAGAAAGGAGTGATCACAGGGTGAGCAGGTGTCTGGAAAAAGAAGGGGAAATTGCTCCCACACAGCTATGGCCTTGCAACACCCATTGCAGACCGACAGGTCAGACAGTGTTGCAGACGGACAGGTCAGACAATGGCAGTGGCAGAGAGCAGCTGCTGGGGAGGACACAAATAGTCTAACAGGTGCTGCTGGAGTCACTGTGACACAGCGACATCCTGACAAAGCCTTGTCTCAGTAATGTGCCCCGTGGCACCGTGAGATGTCTGTGGAGCCTGTGTCTGCCTGGGTGTGCCTTTGCTAAGGTCAGTAATTGTTTGACAGGTCTTGATTTTGTGGTGACTTTGTTTCTTATGTCTCCTTGTTTACTCGCTTGTGACGTTTGGTACCATCTGTTTCTTCCCTCTCTGCTTTCTCTTCTATTTTTAACATCATAAGTCATGTTCAGTGTAAATATATGTATACTTTTCATCTAGTATTTTAAATAGTTTGTGGGTTTGATTAGCATAGTTTAAGTGCCTACCCTTTCTTTGACCTTCAGACAAATAGCCAGATTTCAGTCTTGTTTACCCTTATTGTAGAGCCTAAATAACTCTGTTGGGTGTCATGCAATTCCACTGTATGCTGCTATAAATAGCAAGATAATTTCACCAAGATAGAGGCTTCACACCCTTTCCATGTGGGACATGCGTGGGACAGACAGATGCATGGCAGTTCAGGAAGAGCCCTATGTCTCTTCCATGCTGCACAGGGCTCACAGCCCCAGCGCTGGTCATGGCCACAGACACCGCCATGTCAGTGTGATTGCAGGGGCTGCAGGAGGGGAGCTGTCAGAACTGGGTGGCAGCTACCGCCTCCATTTTGCTGCAGAGCCTTTTGTTTGACAATTTGTGCTTGCTTTCAGCTTTAATTCTACCATATGATGGCTCAGGATTATGCTCAGAAGCTCCAATATTTTATCTGCCATCCCAATCTTCTGCCGTCCTCATAGTCTGTTTTCCAGGATCATCCTGCCTCTGTCTCCTGGTGCAGTTGCATACTTGTTATCAATACCAATCCCTTTAATGTATTAAGTGGTAGTTTTCTGATTGAGGACTGCAAGATATCACTGGCCTCATTTTCTTGCAGATTTTAGGAGAGAAACAGGGAGGCTGCACTTGTGTCCTCTAAATAGTTGGAGGATCAGGACTCGCACAACTTCACAAGCAACATCAGCAAGTTATTTCTTTGTTGCTCTGTGCCTGGGTCATGCCAGCTCCTGTCATTGTCAGAAGTGATGTGCTCTACAGAATAGGGAAAGAACAGCAAGTCTCCACAAATTTGTGCTGAGATGAGCGTTTAAAGAATAGGCTGTTTCTTAAGATGTCAGAAATGCTGAAGGACAGCAGCGTCAGTAGGCAGGTGGGGAAGCAGAAAAAAATCCCATTATGTCAGAGATCAGCAGCCATAACAATGCATTTTTTCACTAGAAAATAAACTGGGAGGTTACCTTGTTTTGTCACAAAAGTGGGTGAGGGAGGCATTTGAGAAGTCCTGGGAAGCGAACTGGTGTTTGGGAACCTGTGCCTCTTGGAGGCCAGTGGTGCTTTCTCATTGACCACAGCAGCTGCAGCACCCCAGCATCAGTGCTTTTGTCTCTTTTTCTCTTTTACTAATGTTAATAAAAAGTGAGAGCCAGATGATAGCAGTTACAATTGACAGCCTCTAGGTTTAGTGACAAGTTTAGTAATAATAATAATAATTTAGTTCATCATCTGATGTGTACAATGATTTTCTTTCAAATGTTTGTAATGCTTTTCAAAACAGTGACATGTCTAACCAAAAGTCTTTTTTAGTATATAAAATTTCTCAGCAGCCTTATTTAAAAATCTCTCACATAAACATGTATTAGAGTAATTCAAGTAAACAGATATTAAATATACAAGCAGGAACTTATTTCTGCACACAATCAATGAAGAAACTCATTAAAGAATATTGTTACTTACTACTTTCATGGTTCAAGTTAATTAACTAGTAGAAACATTTTAAACCAAAAATAAACAAAAATTTGCTTGTTTTCATTGCATGTTTTGTTTCAGGGTTTTTTTGCTTGTATGTGTACGTGTTAAACTGCAGTTTCGGTTACGGAATTCCAGTCCTTTGTGAAGGCTGGAAGCTACAACATGCATCCTCTAATACTGCATTCATACAGGAGGAGCAGACCTGAGCACATACACTGCTTCCACGGGCTTTGTGCTAGTTGTCACAGACTTCTACCACATAATAAATGGGAAGCAGAGATTGGAGGATAGTGTCACCAGAGATATTGCAAGGTACTCGCTAACCATTGTAAATGCATACCCACAGCTTCACACACGTAGCCTCTGGATAATGTAAAAAATCAGAGTAAACAAACTACCAGTACAAGTGATTGCACATGTTGTTAACACAAGGAGCAGATTACGCTGGAATCCTGCTTTTCTGATTTTGATAAGTTTTCTCTATCCCTCCAGATAATCCCCACCATCTTTTTTGTTTCTCCTTTCCCCATTGAATAATCTCCAGTAGCTCCAAGCTAAATTCCTTTTCTCTGTTCATATAAGTGTAAATTTTTCCTGGCCTGAGTACAGTGAACAGATTTTTTTCTGTCCAGGACAAAGAAGTGGGAAGAAATTCAAGACCTAGAAAGGTAGCAGTTTCAGAGTTTCCCACAACAGAACAGAGTATGACTGAGTTAAAGGAAGATTTAGTGCTTTTTTCCTCTGGATTTTCTTAACTGTTAATCTTAAATCTTAATTGGATTTCTCACTAGTGTTTTGATGGGGGTGGGAAGGAAATTGTCAAACAACACGCCCTTCTTCACTGACGTGCCTTTGCAGCAATCAGATTGCACTATGAGCTCTGACTTTCCAGGGGAAAGACTAGAAATGTTACATTTGCTTTTCTAATAAGTTATGACTCCAGGATTTCTGTGGTGTGGCAGACAGTGATTACTGGAGCTGGCACAACCTCACGTGCTTACTAGAAGAATGTTTAAGAACTTCTGATATGCTATTCTTCAAACTTGTGTTAAAGGCATTCAGATTGATTTTTGCTAGGAGAATTCGCTGAAGTCAGATGTCGCTTTGTCTGGTTTACTTTCCTCAGATTTTTCTGTTAGGTAGAAAAATGAATGTAATTTGTAATGAAAACTACTCTTCAGCATTTCCTGTATCACTGAACAGAAGTTTTCTGACAATTATTTGCACATGGTGTTGCTTCCAGTAGAATACATAAGAAGCAGCTACTTCTCCTGCCTCATTTAGTACAATGATGAATATTCCATCAGCCTCAGAGTAAAAATCAAGAAACCTGTGTTTTAGGCTGGCTTTAAACGTGCGTATGCTTGTTCAGGTGTTTAAGTAAGCAAAGGAAGAGCATTACAATACCGTAGAACATAAATGGGTTGCAACTCTATCATACTAATAGCTATTCTTGTTCTGTAATATGTCACATGCAGTGGTAGTATTCCTAAAACAATTATGATACCTTTATAGCAAACATATTTTGTCAGCTGATTCATTTCCATGAATGCAAACATAGCATTTTATTTCATTGTTACAAACCTGTTCTGTTTGAGTAACAGAAACTGTAATTATTAGACCTTCCTGATAGTTCTCTGAACTTTGCTGAGTGGCAGCCAAAGTCCAAGAATGAGAGGGATTACTTACGCAGACTCTGATGTGATAAATGCCTTTTTATTTGCTCCAGGTTAAATGGTGCATCTAAAACTTTGGTGTAAATAGCTCTGCCAAGGTCACTTTATGGCCAGTACCCGACATCACACGGAAGTGTTCAGTAGTTTAGACTGTATTTGAATTTTTGTAATTTGGCCTTTGAAAGCTTTCACGTATCTTTCCTGTCAGACTAATAGATTTAAGAGATCTGGATGAATGAGCAATCTTGCTGTGTTAGATGGCTAGTGTGCTGTATAGTTGACACTTCTCCTATATAATTACTGAATAAACCACCAATTTTTTCTGTACTAAAGGATTAAAAAAATAAGGAAAGAAAACGCCAAAAAACACTAAACCTGCCACAGGCGTCCCACTAAATACAAGGCAAATTGATCTGTTTTGATACAGCTATCATACTGGAAAGAACCAGGCAAATATCAAAACCAGAAGCAAAATAAGAAAAGAAGTTAATGGGTGAGATACTGTCCTTACACAAGGACATTTTCTGCGCTAAGGTTTCCAATCTATTCAAGACTCTCTTGTCCAGTTTAGTTAAAGGCTGTCTTAGATGATCTCTAAAAGACTTTGTTCTATCTACTAGTACCCTGTCTTTCTTAAAGAAAATTCCTGCACATTCAGGTAAATATCCCTGCCAAAGGACATATCTCAAAACTATTCCCATATTCTCATATTTTAGGTGTATTTTATTCTGAAGACAAATACAATTTACACTTTCAGGCAGACACAGACATTGCACATCCACAAGTTATTTAGTTAAATGTTTACATGTTCAGTCAGATTTTAAATACCTGCAAAAGTGGAAGCAATTTTAAAAGCAAACTTGTAAATGAAGGGTCAGTCAACAAGTCCCGACTATGTTTCTTTCTTAGTTTGGATTTGCATAAATGCAAATAAACTCTAACTGTGGCCCCAACTTTACATCATACAAATAAGAATATTCATGGAGCCCTTGATTTGTTGCAGGGCAGAGCAGTGCCAGTTAGTGTAGCTGGAAAATACTCAAAAAATTGAGCACTGAGTAAATACATTGAGAAAATAAAGACTAAAATCAAACTCAGAAGAATGTGAGCATTATATGTAAGTGAATAACAGATGATTGAAATAACTTCTAGTTACAGTGATCATCACAAAAAGTCATTATTTTCAGATTCCTCCTCTATTACAGCAATTCTGATAGAATAACTGTATCTGATACAGAATAGTGATCTTTTAATGCTGTTCTTCAAATAATTAATGTCTGAATATGGGTACTATAATTGCAAACAGTCCTTTAAGTCGCTAAAGAAAGTATAATCTGGCAAGCAGAGAGCTAAACCAAAATATTTTGTATGGCTTTTAAAAAAGAGGCTAATCACTAAGTCATTAGAATTCTGTCTTAAAAACAGATAATAGAAAAATTATTGATATTTTTTTATTTTCCTATTTGTATTATGCAGACAAGACAAGTTCTCTAAAAGAGTGCATATCTATAATAACACACAAATCATCTGGAAGTCTTTTCATATATGGGTATTTTTCTCTATACATGTATGATCATATATGCATATATGTATTGATATGTACACATACACACATATAAATGGTTTTGTTTAATACTTTCCAGCTTTTAAATGGCACTGTATTCTCAGCCTAGAAAGATGACATGTAATACTGAATACTTTAACCAAACATAATTGCTGTGAAATGTCCTCATGCCAAATCGGCATCAATCAGTGCAACAGTGTAATCATGTGTACTGAATCATAGGCAGAAAATGCTAAAACAGTGAAGGAAAAATCTCTTCCTTATGCATTTTATTATCTGAAAGCTTAAGTGGACATTAAGTGATGCAGGGTAATAACACAAGCCATCATTATCATGTTATTATATTCAGGCTTGAGTGACACTGAAAAAGCTGAATTTTTCTGATATTATTAAATTTGATATGTTCTAAAATAATTACCATATTATCCATCATATAGAAGTTAATGTTTTATTCCATGAAATGAAAAAAAAGAAAAAAAATCAGTCTGTTACAGGATGGCTCACACAACTAAAAAAACCTTCTCTCTAGTGCGATAATGAGAGAAAGAACAATCTGTGGATGTGATCCAGATAGAGGCCATTGCAATGAAGTTTTCATTTTGAAAGGCAGTATATTTGAGATCAATTTTCCTTTCACCCTTCAACCTTGATAAATCCTCAACACAGCTGTATACTGGTATATAGAATGAAAGAGAACACCTGGGCAAAAATTGTGGGATATCATGAAAACTTCATTAGACATTTCTGTGGAGCTGGACTGTGCTAGTACTCAACTCTAGATACATAGAATTAACTTCAAATGAGGAACTAGTGAACTGTTTTTTTATTGCATCTTCTTGGTCTGTGCCAGATGAATGTGAAAGATATAAACTAATTTTGTATCAGATGTGGTACCTTTGCTAAAATGAGATGTACTGATAATGTATGATGATTTATATCGTACTTCTACTTCAAAAACCTATTTAATCACATCAGTGTCTTAAATGGATGAGTACATTTCCATAACTTCTGCATCTGGTGTATTAACTTTAACTGAGTGTTGCAGTACTCTGCTGAATTAATGCAGGAAATTCATTATCCAACATTTGTTTTAGAAGGCAGCTTGTTATATCACTGGTGACAACTAGATTGCATAGTTTCCACTGGAGCAATATATTGTATTTTCCCCATCAGCACTCAGGGCTGAATAGCAAACAACTCAAGTCATGGAGCCAAACAATAACCAAAGGTGATGAACTTGGAAGATACTGGTTTTGCAGATAATTTAGCTATTGTATCAGATTTCCACAATAAGAAACAAAACCATTGTTGTTATGGGACAAAAAAGAATCTAACCTTTCTCATAGGTTAGTGTGAAAATCATGTTCTAGCACTCCTCCTGTCCTAGTTATAGTAGCCTGTAGGCTCAGATCATTGGCATTAAACTAAGATACAAGCTATTTGTTGAACTTTATACAGAAAACATTGCACATATTTCTTCTTTTCTAGTGTTAAACCCTGAAGTTTTCCCATAAAGCAGGATTTTAGCCCTTAATTGCTATAGAACAACTCTATTTTGCATTAATGAAACCACAAACTATTTGGTAGTACAGAGGATCAATATACACATTTATATATCATCTGACAGAGTAGAAATATTTACAGATAGAATACGTGTAATTTAGGGGACAACAAAACAGAATCCAAGGATTTTGTTCCCAGGAAACAAATTGCATAATCCAGTGCTGACTTTTTTTATTTTTAAATTTAAATGCAATCTTTAAGCATATGAATTCACTTAGGCTTTCTTGGGTTTTGTATGCCATGGAACTGAATTTTTTATGAAGCTGCCTTAATATAATTCAAAGATGTAAAAAGGAAAAGGTAGAAATAAGTTCCCATTTAAAATCTTGCCTTGAACTAAAGACAGACCTGCTTGTCTGAAAATGTTTCTTTGGCTGCCAGTGGTGTATGCCAAACACCACTTTCAAAAATTTGTATGCTTCTAACATGACTCGTCAACATTTCTGCATTTGAAATAGCCGTTTGAATGGAACATAAAAAAGCTTCAGACTTTTCCTTTTGTTGCTGAAGTTTAGGAAAACAGCCAGCACTGAATCAAAAAATGTGATACTTTTATAACTTATGACTGTGTTTAAAAACAGGAAAAGGAAACATGTACCATGCTGAAAGATCCAAATGCATTTTCACAGCAATGAACACCAGTTCCTTGCAAAATCTGTGTTTGTGAATACAAGATGAGTACAAGTACAGGCACACACAATTGCACGTGGAACAAGCAGATTTACAACTCTGTGCAAAAACAGTTTTTTGTGTTTCCAGGCTTTTGTGCTGCATAACCATGTGCTTTCAAAACATGGCTGTAAATGCAGGCTGCCCTAACAAAATACAACATGGCAATAAACCCTAGCAAGTCTTAGCTGGGCATTTTCTAATGTGATGGTCTGAAACTTGCATGGCAAGAAAATCCCAGACCTAAAAGAAATAGAACTGTTATGAAGATTAAATTGCATCTTAAAGGAGGTGTGATTCTGTGAATGTGAATTAATTTACATTTGCAGGAGAATGTGATGACAGTTAACAGACTTTTCCAGAATTACTTCAGCCCACATTTTAGGAGTGTGTAATTCAGCATAAGAAATGAGTCATTCAGCAGCAGAGTTTTGTATGGGTTCGTAGTATGAACCTGAAACTTGTTTCTAAGCCATCAAATAATTTATAACATAGGATTTCCTTTCACAAAATAAGAATATGGTTGACACTGGAAGGGACCTCCAGAGTTCATCTGGTTCAACCACCTCCAGACAGCTGTGTCCAGACAGCTCTTGAATATCTCCAAAGATGGAGACTCCACAACATCTCTGGGCAACCTGTGCCACTGTTCAGAATCCTCACAGAAAAAAAGCAAACAAAAAAAGACAGTTTTGCATGATTTGATTGAATTTCATATGTTTTAGTTTGCAGCTGTTTCCTCTTGTCCTATCAGTGGGCTCTACTGAGTAGAGTTTGGCTCCCTCTTCTTCATGCCCTCCCTTTAGATATTTATACACATTGATGAGATCCCCCTAAGCCTTCTGCTCTCCAGGATGAACAGCCCCAACTCTCATAGCCTCACCTCATGTGAAAGATGCCTCAGTCCCTTAATGATGTCAGTGGTTCTATGATGGACTCACTCCAGTAGCTCCGTGTCTTTCTACTTGGAATTCTAGCACTGGGCACAGCCAGTTGTGGCCTCGCCAGTGCTGAGTGGACAGGAACAATGCCCTGTCTTGACCTCCTGGCAGTGCTCTTCCTAATGCAGTCCAAGATGCCATTGGCCTGAGGGCACATTGCTGGTACCTGGTGAGCTTGTTGTTCATCAGAAACCCAAAGTCCTTTTCTGCAAAGCTTCAGGAAACTGCTTTCAGGCCACTGAGCCTCCAACTCCTGCTGGTTATTCCTCCCCAGCTGTGGGACCATTAATTTAGACTTCTTGTCTAAATTAATGAGATTCCTCTTTGCCCATTTCTCAGCATATCAGGATCTCTCTGAATGGTGGCACAGCCCTCTGGTGTATCAGACACTCTTCCCTCTTGTGTCACCTGTCAACTTGCTGAGTGAGTGCTCTGTTCCAGCATCCTCTCGTGAGCAGAAGAGTTGAACAGTGCTGGACCCAGCACCAACCCCTGGAGTACAGCACTAGTGACTTGCCTCCTGCTGAGCTTTGGGCCACTGATCACAACCCCTGGGCCCACTCCCGGACCCTTGAAAATACGAGTTCACCTACTCACATCTTTCTAAAAATTATTTTCTTCTTACAAATACATACTCATCAGTGCTTGATGATCTGATGTCTTAATGGGGTTTAGGAGGTTTTCTTGGTAATGTGGGGAAATTCTCTTTTCCAAATCTTCAAACTTATGGCCCTGATGAGAAGAAAAAAAAAAAAAGTGTTAATAGGAATTAATTAGGAATAAACAAGTGGTTTTTTCCAAAACCAGAAAACAAAATTATAATTCTACTAACTGTAAATGATGTTTGGGGAAATAGAAAATTCTGAAATTACACAACACCAAGAGACCCACTGGGATACAGAAGACATACTCTAATTAGTCATGCTTGAGTCTTCAACCAGTCCCTGAGCTCCCCTCAGATGTTTTGGTTTAAGAAAAGATAAGGAAAAAAGGCAACATTTTCACATTACTGTGTTGAGTGTATAAAACTGAGCTGATGGTGGATGGCATTGCATTCTGTAGCACATACAGCCTTTTGCCTTGTTCTGGATATTTTAAGTTGGTGCTGGGAAATGGCCCTAGAGAGATGAAGATAAGATTGCTTTGCCAATAGAACAAAATCTGGAGAAATGTGGAGTGGTTTGTGCAGAGCACCTGGCAGTGTTTGAAAAGATACTGGATATATTTCTATGGTGTATCTTTAATTTCTTTATATCTAGGTTTATGCTTAAATGTTCATCAAGAACTGATATATTTACAAACATTCTCCCAGACACTTGATCTGTGCCAATCTGAAATCAACCCACATGAAGGCAATCAGTGAAGTGGAATTTCCACTTAAAATGAAGAGACCTGGTGCACTTCTCACACAGTTGCAGAGATGTGGCGTTTGTAAGGCTGGGCTTGTATTAAGACTTGTTTGGAGGTTTCCAAATATTGAAAAAACTATGGGCTGTGCTTGGTAAGAGAGGAAAACTAAGTTATTGGTCAGTAGTATGTATTGTGGTATTTAAAAAAGGTTCTTCTAACAGCTCTCTCAGCATAGTCTTGTTTCAAAATCCTTTTCATAAGGATTTGGATGATAGTTCTTACTATACTTCAGGAGCATAGAAGACATTCAAGCATAGCAGTTTATTACAGCAGAGTCCAGAATCTCCAGAGAAAAGATAGAACCACTTGAAATTAAATGAATTAATTAAAGTTTTGCTTTTGTTTTGCTCCTGTTCTTTCTACAGAAGGAAGTATAGGATTGGGATTGGCTTGCTTTTGGGGTTTTTGAGATTGAAAAATCCTGGGACAGAGGACAGACCTCGCCAAATGCTTCAAAATAAAAATAAATTCACAGTCATGCAGTTAGCATGAACATGGTGATTGTCCAGAAAACATTTTTTGGAAATAGTGTCAAATTCTTGCTTTAGCAGAGATAAAAAAAAGGATGCTCAAAGGAAAGAGTACAGGCAGCAAGAGGTGTCTGATACTTGTCTTCTCGTTGTTGTTATGTGTAGAAAAATAAAGCTAATGGTTTGTATGCTGGTGAACAGACCTATAGGAGCAGACTTGAGAGCAGTTAAAATTTCCCAGTGATTTCCCTGAAATCACAAAGTTGAGTGATAAAAAATCTCTGGGTTTTTAACAGCAATATCAGGTATGTTAATTCTCAGCATTCCTTAGTGAGGCTCTGGCATGATAGCAGGAAAGCCTGGACATCAAAATTTCAGGTTAAGACAGAAATTTTCAACCCAGGTTATTTATAGAAGGTTTAAGGCATCCAGAAGAATGATGAGGTTTTTACCCAATCTACTTAGCCCAGGCGGTAATGAGTGTAAATAACTGTGGGTTATTGAGACCTGCCCAGCAGAGAGCTGGATTGGAGACTTTAATCTCATAAACCCCAGGTTGGGAAAGCTTAAGTTCAATAAAATAATCTACCTTTGCTGCTAAGTAGGATTAGTTGCAGCCACTGGAAACTGAGAATACTCAGCACCTTGAAGTCATGTGTGTTTGCCTTGGCTTGCTATGCTGAATATAAATGCATAATGAGATATTGATATCCAGTACCTATCCAGATTAATCATTGAAACACATGGCAAACATTTAAAATTAAATTAAATATATTTTGGTTTTAATTAAATACATTTCAGTTAAAGTAATTAATCATTTGAATTATGAAAAAAAAAGAAATTAATTAGTCTCAGTTCATTCCATTTATAGCACTCTTTCCTTCAAAAAAACAAGTGATGGAGTTATTGGTATTTCTTTAGTGTCCACTCATATTCTCTATGATGAAGTGAATTATTATATTGAAAGAGGAGGTATTTAGTTGTCCTAAACTTGAAACATTTAATTAAATTTAGAAAATTTTTCTTGAATTGAATGGAAAACCAGAAGGAATGTCTAGCCCAGATTTCCACCATGCTTCTAAAATCAATAATGTAGAACTGGGTTAATTATGGTTAAATAATAATTTGGAACTAATGGGTTCACAATCACTTGTATTCAGTTCCACATAATTCCATTGTAAGTCTATATAAATTTTTTGGTAGGAAAACATGCAAAGTAAGGTGACAGCTATTTACTGATGTTTTGATGTTGATAGCTCACCACAGACTTTCTAGCAGCATAGAAGACAGGTAAGGAATCATCCTTCAAGGGAAGTGTTTTGTATTCGTATCACAGCTGAGGCTTATTAGCACTACTGATTATTTTTAGATAAAAACATAAAGTCACATTTTTGGCTATCTGACTAAAACTCCTGTATCTCCACAACTTGTCACCTGCCCCAGTTTTTAGTCACAGAAAAGCACTGGAATCAGTGGGATCTCTTTTCATAGCCTGTAATACAGGGTTGATATCAAACCCGAGTTGTGATTCTGGAGTGAAATCGGGTGAGACTTGAGATCATCAGACAGCAAGGCTCTGGGTGCCTGGTTTGGGTGTGTTTGTGGGGTTTGTATGAGTGAGGTGACTGTCCTGAGCACAGGTGGCCTCAGACGTGGGCTCTGAAGAAACATTCCGCATTTGTGCTGAATGGGAAATATGCTGGGAAAATTCAGCTTCTGTGGCACTTGGTTAACAGCTGCTGGGATCCTCTTTCCAGATGGAATTAGTGAGTCCACCTTTAAGGTGTCACTGAGCTCAGCAAAGTACTTCAGGGCATAGGAGTTGTGTTTACTCATATAACACATCCTCAATCTGGCTTTTTATTTTGAGGATAAAAAAGAAAAGGTGAGACCTTAAGTCTCAGTTCCTAATTACTCAGCTGTATTTTCACTATCCCAATTCAGACTGTGACTTTGGGAAAGGCAGTTTATGGCCAGGATAATGTTAGCCATATTACTAATGAACAGTATTGACTTAATAACCAGTCTCAAGATATGCTGTATTTTAAACACCTACACGTGCTTTCACACAGATTTAATAAAGAATTACAGAAAATTCTTGTTTTAGCTGTTTAGGAAAAGACTGAAGAATATAATTTTAGTATAAAAGAATGATTAACATCTGACTTGGAAAAAGTTCTATGAGCATTCCTTGTACCCAGTCCTCATGTGTGCATTTTCTGCTGTAATATAAGAAAAATAAAAAATAATTCATCCCTGTTAATAAAAAATAAATTAAAAAAAAATTTAAAAAAATAAAAAACCTTATAATTCCCTTTTTGTAGATTTCTGACTCATAGCACAGAATTAAGTTTATTAAGGCTTTTCTTTGATAAGGGTCCAGATTAGTAGCTTCAAAGAGACCTAGACATTTTGATACATTTCAGTGATGCATATTCAAAATAAGCAGGGAGGACAACCATATATGTTGTTATATGCCATTATTTAAATATTGTAAATATATGTATATATGATATGAATACTAGAAATATTATAAAATAGAAGTATTATTTTAAAAATGTTAAAATGTTTGCAAGTGCAAAACTGGATGGATTGCAGTAAGAAGGAGCTAGGTAGGGTCACTTTTAAAATACTTTGATATGTCTATAACAGTATAATAATGTGTAATGGAAAGAAATCGAACATGTGTTTTCCAATCTCATTTTACCTCCTTCCCCTCTTTTCCCTTTCAGTACAATGTATAATTACTGATCACATTTCTTGGAAATGATAGAAAAGTATTGAAGACTATTTTTTCTCTTATTACAGGAAATGTGTTCAGATATCAGTAAGTTGGAGTTTAATCTTCAGTGCTAAGATTATCATCATGAACCTGTTTAAAAGTTTAGAATAAATTCCATCATGTTTCGTTTCAAGAAAAATAAACCATTTTTAAGAAAACACACCAATGGACTGGAAAGTCAGAAATGCAGTTGAATAAGTTATATGCTAATGAATCTAGTATTATCCAGGAAATAAGATAGTTAAGTCTGGCTTCTTTTTATGGCATTTACATCTCTCAACATACCTGTGGTTTTCCTCTTGAGAATACAGTTTGCTTCTGTGCCCAGTGAATATCATTAGGGTTATCTGATGCAGGAATATATCATATTTGGAGCAACACTAGAGTGAATGCAGAAGCTGGGATGAAATACAGACCATCATATACTAAATGGAATATCTTGCTATAAATGCAGCTGTTTAGAAGCTGTTTTTCTGCTTCTGGATGCTGTCTAATAATAGATTTTTTTACCTGTAAGTTTTCTGGCAGCATTCCACACGACAGTCTAAATCTCTTCCTCTGCTGTACTGCCATTTCTTGGATTAATAGTTGGGGTTGATCTTCAGTTGTTTTTGTTAAGATGTTCTCAGTGAGAAGGTCCTTCAGCCAGGGAATATATTTCACTTTTCCCCTTGAACCTATAGAGTTTTTATTTGATCTAAAGATGGTCTTCTTGTGCAGCCACCTGGGGAAGGATAGGGTAGACACAGCAGCCATGAAGAAATGTAAGAAGCAAAAAGACTTTTTGCTGCCCAGTAATAAGCAGGAATTAGATGATATTCTGTTAACAGGAAAAAAAAAAAAGTGGTAATTCTGTTAAAATACCTGAAACGTTCTTCAACACATGCTACAGAGAAAAAAATGAGACATTATAAATATCCTGCTGGATAAACTTATTTAAAGGGTTTATGCAATAGCAAAATAAAATATATTCAACTTAAATAACAAATACAGAACTGATTACATTTTTATCATGCTATTTATTAAATTGTTTAGCTTGAAACTCTGACAGTACTTTCACCTAGATCTGGCTGCATTAATTACTTACTTAGTTTTATATACTTCATTCCCAATCTTTCATACACCATGTATTTTAAGGAGAGCAGAGAGACACTTGGGAATGAGTCTATCTGTACTTGGTACATGGTCTAAGCTTTTCTTCGTAAATTATTTTCTACCTGTTGTTATTCTTTGTCATTTCCTTAATAATCTTTCCTTTTGTCTCAAATCTCATTCTGAAAAAACCAAACTTAAAACATCTTACACCTGATGTATACCTTTCTAATGAGATTATTAAATCAGCTGTTTTAAACCTATGTATTTGTTGATAATTTGTTGAGCTTGCCATTTGCTTTGGTTTTTCACTGACATGATTTTGGCTTTACTTGTTTGTTTATTTTCCTTTCACTATTTTTTTTATTTATATATTTCTACTCTTTCTCACCTGAAGTTAGGCATAAACTTCGGAAAGCTAAATATATATTATTTTAATATTTTTAGTTTCTGTGATGGTTCAGACAGTGACCCTGGGGTTCAATAGCAGCATTCTTTCAGTGTCTTTTCCTCATGCTTACTGAATTTAGTATGGAGAGGGGGACTCCTCACATACCTGCGTGTTCTCCTGTGATTGTCCTCTGCACCATTACACTGGCTATTCATAAATCTATCAGCAATGAAACTAATTCAGATTATAGCAGTTCAAACCAAGCAGATTGAAAATATCTTTGATTCCAGCAGTGAAAATTGCTCTTGTATTTTTATGATGCTATTACAGACCATCTTCCCAGCATGTATCTTTTTTCTTTCCCTTACTATGCAAAAAAGTCTTGGCACTGGATAGGATGTGCTATGCTGTTTAGTTTGGGTTAGTCAGATTGCTGTGTAGGAGGAGTGGATGAGAAATAGAGATACTATGTTTTCTATCTCAATCTCTGGCTAGGGGAAATGCCCAGGCACTGCTGCTGCCTTCCAAAGCCCAGCCCCGGTGGCAGCCTAAGGTTCCCAGAAGGAGTTTCTGTCTCCATCCTTTCTTTTGCTGTCAGTCCAGCTTTGCCACCAGTTTGTTCTCTGCCAAGCAGCTGTGCCAGGCAGTGATGGTGCTGGTGCAGTGCCATCAGGAGTGGAGACAATGCTGCTCGAGTCAGAGCGTCAGTGACCTGGGTGATCTTGTTTATTCTAAGCTTACAAAAAAACTTCATAAATACAGACTATGGCTAAATTGGATGATCAAAGAGATATTCAGGGTTCCTAAAGGGTCCTGCATGCAGCAGAATCTAGACCAGAACCTGGGTGAGTCTGGAGCAATCTGTTTTCTACAAAAATGGAGGACCAAACACACAGGCCATGCTACCATTCCCACAGCTCCTCTGTCCAGAGAGTGCTGGCTATAATGAATCACCCTTCTGCCAGCTTCTGGTTCCAGGATGTTACAGCTGGGTCTCTGGTAACTGAAATTTAGGATACTCTTTATCTTCTGACTTATGGTTATTAATAGATTTCTGTATATCCTAGCAGCATTATTAAGAAATTTCTGCTCTGCATCTGTAAAATAGACTTAGTGCTTGCCAAGACAGTCCTTACTCCAAGAACAGCTCATGTTATTGTAATCCTGTATTGCAATTAGTAAAAAAAAAACACTAAAATTGCTTTAAAAACTAGTTCCTGTGTCATGTATCAAGTTCAGTCACAATATATTATATGCTATCAACTTGTACAGAGTATCACCTAACAGGGTTTTTTAAAGTTCTGAAATGATTCAGAAGCTGTAAAAGAAAGGGCACTCCACAGACACATAGTAAGATACCTTCTTGCCCAGACTTCTCATTCGTGGTTGCCCTTTCTAGTCTCCTCAGGTCGAGCAGCATGTTTTGTTTACTGTGCCACATGGGACTGAGGGAGCGTGGCTGTAGCCAGGCTGGACGAGACAGCCACATTAAACAAGAGTAAACACGTCTGAATTTTGTTGGCTGCTGCTGCCGTCCCTGTTATCCTTGACTAGGGAGCTGCAAACCTACAGCAGTGGGTTAGCAGGAGGCAATCTGGGTCCCACCTGGCACAGCTGGAGTAAAAAAAGTTGCATAGGTACTATGTATAGCTTGTTACTTATGTTGGCTTCCATGTAAATTATAGTAGACAGTTACTCCAGCCTTAAGAGCAGGTAATGATCTCATTAGTAGCAGAGCTTTGGCAACCAGCTGGAGAGCAGTGGCAGTCCTACTCCTCTCCCTGCCTCCCTTGAAGGAAGTAGGTTTTCCTGGGGAAAGACCAGCCATATCACATCCCTTCCTTCCTAGAAGCCAGTGTAAACATCCAGCGGGAATCCATAACAATTTCTTTAGGATTAGGTGGCTACACCACCCTTCCTGCAGCCTGCTCTATGCCCTCTGTTCATATTACCAATTCCCTTATGTCTCCTTCAAGTGACAGCTGTAAATAAGCACAAGTCTCTGGCAGCCAGAGCTCACTTGGAATTAAATTCAGGGATAGGGAGCTGTCAGCTAACCGACTTCTGTGGCAGCATAGCTGTCATTTGAATGAATTACAGACTGCAGTATCCATTTGTGTGGGGCCTGTGAGCAAGAGGGGTGGAACAAATTGGGGTAAATGGCTGAAATTTAATACAGGCTTCTGCAAGTTTTTCAAAAGCTATGCACCCATCTTCTCTGTGATTATTTTGTGTGGTTAACAGCATTTCCATGTAAACTGCAATAATCTTCTGTTGAAAGGTCTCTTTAGTATGAAAAACAAAATTTAGATTGATTATACAATTAGCTGAGACTTATTTTGCTCTGTTTTGTCAAAGACTAAAATATCTGGGTCGAAGTTTCTTAGCACTTTGTGTGTGTACAATTTCCACCCTGGGATTGGCAGCTTCTCTTCAGATGGTGAGGAGAAAACGTCCCCCTCCCTTCCACACCACTTGTAGAGAGCAGTGCCCCATGCTGATGATGCCAGGCAGATTTAATTGTGCATGCTCAAAGAGAAAAATGACATCCACGCTTGGGTGAGTGCTCTCTGTGGCAAGCTGACAAATCCCCCAGCTGTCAACTAACCTCAAAGGCAAGTGTACGTGGCTCTAGCTTATGTTTGCTTGCTTTCTGCCCATAGGCATTTAGAAGCTGAAACTCATATTGGCTGCAACACATTCAAACTGCTACTGAAAGAAATGTATGGTCTGTTTTACGTGTTTCAATCTCTAAGGGTGATCCACACAATTAAGGTTTATTTTTCAGACAGACTGTAAGCAGGTAAAGACAGCACCTTTTGCATATGGGGCAAGTGAAAGTGCATAATGTTTATGGCTATGTATCTGGCTAAGTTGCTGATTGCTTAGAGAAACTAATTTCTTCCTTGGGTTCAGATGGATTATATTTATATTTTTATGTATTTATTGGGGTCTGCCAGAGAACTACAGGCATACAAAATGGCCTTACTTGAGTGCCAGTATATATGGGCAAATGCAAAGAGGCATGTGTTGCTAATGCAGTACTGGAGTCATTCTGGCAGAAGCTTTGTCACTTGTGGTGCACTGCAGGCTGTCCATCTAAACCCATCATTACCTGGCACCTATGCTCTGGTTTGGTAACCAGAACAATCTGTGAATGGGCAAAGAGCCATCCTAACAGATGGCTTTGACTGTAGGTAACCAGGAAACCATGCATATACATTAAACATGGGTTCAGAGAGCGTGGGTGTTATCAAGGAACATCAAAACAGCTGTGGGGTTTGAGCTCCTCCATATACTGTTGAGAACATACACCACACCCATCAGACACCCACAGAGGGTGGGCTAGAGCCAGTTCCCACAGTTCTGATGAACTTTGTAGGGATTGCTTGGTTAGGCATGGGCTCAGCTACAGATGAATCTCATGTTTTGCAATGAACTTCAAATTAGTATTAGAAGGACAAAGTATGAAGCTTAGGGATGCAGTTCATAGAATTATATAATGGCTTGGGTTGGAAGGGACCTTAAAGATCACCTAGTTCAAACCACCTCCCACTAGAGCAAGTTGTTCAGAGCCCCATCTGACCTGGCCTTGAACACTGCCAAGGATGGGTCATCCACAACATTTCTGGGCAACCTGTCCCATTGTCTCACCACCATCACAGTAAAGAATTTGTTCCTAATATCTAATCTAAACCTACTCTTTTAGTTTGAAAGTAGTCCTGTGACTTTGTGCCCTTTTAAGAATCCTAATACTCCATCTTTCTCATCTTTCTCATATGCTCCGCTCAGGTACTGGAATGACACAATTAGATCACACTAAAGCCTTCTCTTTACCAGGCTGAACAATCGCAGCTCTCTTGGCCTTTCCTCATAGGAGAGGTGCTCCATCCCTCTGATCCTCTCGGTGGCCTCCTCTGGACTCACTCTAACAGGTCCATGTCTTTCCTGTGCTGGGGCCCCCAGAGCTGCGTGCAGCACTGTGGGTGGGATCTCACTGGAGTGGGGCAGAATCATCTCCCTCACCCTTCTGGCCACACTGCTTTTGGTGCAGCCAAGCATAGGTTTGGCCTTATGGGCTGCAAGTTGACATTGCCAGGTCATGTCCAGCCTCTCCTCCACCAGCATCCCCAAGTACTTCCCATCAGGGCTGCTCTCAATCTATTCATCCCCCAGCCTGGATTGATACCAGGGGTTGCCTTGACCCAGGTGCAGCAACTAATTTACATGCCCACCTGAGGCACTGTCTCACCCAAATTCTAGGTGATCAAGAGGGCTATCCGACCTACCTGGCACAATTGTTCTAAATTTCCTAAGCTGACACTGATAAATGCTATTGATATATGCAGGGAAAAGTTCAGTGTGTTTATATTTGAGTGCACTGGAGTCTTAGAACAGGATTTTAAAATATGGAAAAGTAACAGGAAATGCCAAATATCTCGTCAACTCAGGATTTAGTTCATCAAGGACTTCTAGTAGTGAGCAGCCACTACTATTCTTTTTGTAACACCCTGATACTAAATCAGTCAACTAAAAAGTGGGAATTCCAGGGTTCTTGGCCTCTTCAGTGTACTGAACTGCAGATCCTGACCCCATGAGTCCAGACGAGTGGTTCTCACTACGCTCTGAAGCTGAAGCATAGCACAGTTCACCCTTATAAGGCCACAGAGAACACAAAGAAGTGGGGACTCCAGGAAATCCTCATCACCAGTTATTTTCACAGTGTTTTTTAGTGCTTCCCCATATACAGAAAGGGACATGTGGACAATGTCTCTTTTTTATGTCCAAAATAAGAATGCATCTAAAACCAAACCAAACAAAAGGGCTATATTCCCGTCACCTATCTCCACCCAAAATTCACTGTGTCTTCTGTGCCCCATTTTCTAGCTGTGAGTTTTCTGAAGCATGTACTCAATGGAAATTTTAGCCTAATTGGAATTTAAGCTGCCTGAAAATAGCCTCAAGGCAGCACCAACAGAATTTAGGGGAGATTGTCTAGCTTCAGTGAATCTGTGCAAATACACAGAGCCCTGAAATACTTTTGCTGATGTGAGGAGGTGGGCAGGATGCAGAAATGATGCAGGAGTCCAGATCTATCTCCTGCTCCCTTTCTGCTGCCTGAGCACAGGAAGAGAGTGTGGCAGGATGGGCAAACATACGTCTGGGAATGTGGTGCTCTATGCTGGCAACACAGAGATTCAAAGGATATTACATGTGTGGCAGTGAAAGAGTGTGCCCTATTCATGCTTCAAAATTGTCAGTGTGAAATATTCTGATTATCATTTTAGATTTGCCATGTATAACTCTGCATTCTCAAGGTAGTTTGAATTTAACCTAAATTACTCTTCCCCTAACTATCTGGTAAGAATGAAATTCAGCTGTCACAGATAAGAGTACTGGTATTTATTAATAGAATTATAATAGAACTTAAATGTGCAGAGTACATCAGGACAGGAGATCACAGTCCTTAAGGGATTGATTTATCCTTGACTTCTATGAGCCTTTGTTATGGTAATTATAGATATATATTCCCCAAATCCTTTTGGTCTTTCTATGCCTTACCCTTTGATTTCTTTATTAACTCTCCTCCTTTGTCACTCCATGTTCCTGTTAATTCAGATCAGGTTTTGCAACGTGCATCACACTTTGCTATTTTTCACTAAAATGGTTTATTGAGTTCTCTAGCAGCTTCTGTGCTTGCCCCTCTTCGCTGCACCTCCTGTCACTGCTGCCAGAAGGGCCTGTGGGTGAGCTGCCACCAGCCAGACTCTGATTTCCTTTGGAAAACCTGGACATGGGTTTCCTTTGTTCCTACAACAGTCAAGGCAACCAACCTGATTAATCACTCCTAACCTTCATTAATAAACATAATTGTGGTAATTTGGGGTAAACATGTTGATGTTTTCTGGACTACTGAATGTTTTATCTAAACGTTATTTGGTTTTTTAGGCATTTACATAAACACAGCAATTTATGGTGGCCCTGGGTGCTATGACTTTGCTGCTGTTGTAAATCCTTGGCATTTCTAAAGTCAAAATGTATGTTTAGGTGAATAGTTGTGGGCACAGGTGGTTAGCTCACTGTGTTAGTAAACACTGACCACCATGATACAAGTCGATTGCACCCTCCTTATCAGCAGTAAATGGAAAAGCTGTTTATAGGTAGTAATGTCTTTAGGGATATAAATAAGAGCAAAACACATAAGTTAATGTAGACTATCAGCTGTAAGAATAGCTATAAGACTATTAGAAAGCTATAAGACAAGTTATGAAGTACAGGACATTTTTCATGAGCTTATTCTAACATAAAAAAGAGGTTTTGGGGGGGGGTTTCTGAAACAAAATCTACTACTGTAGTGTGCAGCTACTTTCTCCTACTTGGTTCAGTATAGGTATGTCTTGCAACATCATGTACTCTTTCTTGGGACTAGATATATATGTGAAACATCATCAGCATAATTTTGCTCATGTGCTAGGCTCTGAACTCAGATACAATTAAATATTCATCAGGATAGATACCTTGACTCTAGCTGTACTTGTACCAGCTGTGAAAGATCAATTCAGTGTTATGTTTCTGTTTAATGGAAGAGGCAAAATGAGCACGTCTGCTGAAAATTTGAGGTTTCAAGTTTAGAAATTATGATCCTTACTATGCTTTTTAAGGAGCCCATAAGATAAATTATCTATATAGAGTTATATTTTTTAAAGAAATCTTTCTCTTTCAAGAAACCTGTCCCAGCATCTTCCATGTACTTTACTGTCTTATCTTGTAGTATCAAAATACATTGTTTCTTAACTGAACTTGCAGCAAATAACCTGCACGCTAAAACTAGGGGCATTGCATAACAGAATGGTGAAGTTTTGCAGATCTTGTTGGATATTAGAAATTGGACTTGGATTTTCTGTTTTGTCGATACTAAGATTTTATATTATATTTTTACCTGAGGGAGGAATACTGTCTTTGAAGCAATTTCTGGTAGAATTCATTTATACAACAGTATTCCAAAAGAGAGAGGTTAAAGCAGCAACACAGAAATTCCAGTTTCTGTCCCTTGCAGGTCCTTTCTTTTTTTGTTTTTGCCCACATTTATCTCTTACAAAATGTATCTGCATTATTAATGAAGTTCAGTCTCAGCAGCAGTGTGGAATCTGGAGGGTAAACTCAACCAGCAAGCTTGAAGTCCTAATCCTTGTAAAGCCAGTATGAATAACAGATGATACTAAGAGGGCACAGTAGATGGTACCTGTTCCAACAATTGCTGTAAATGTGATCTCATTGATTTTGTGTTTTTCCCTCTGTATTTTACAAAGTACATTGATTTAGAAGATGTTAGCTTATAACCATTAGTGTTAGAAGGATAGAAAAATGTGTAAAAAGACTTGGGTATGAAATGAAAGCCATTATCTATTTTATTAGCAAATAAGGGATTTGTTTTTAATTATGGTTGTGCTGCAATTATCACACACTGTATTGTATAAATAGGGTTCTTTTCTGAATTTCATTAATAGATTTTTCTACAGCTAAAATCTTTAGAAATTTAGAAAGGAAATCATTGCCAGGCCTGTACTCTCTTAGAACACAGGATCAGGATCGTATCTTTAAACAGATATCCTGGACCTTCTTAGGAAGAAGAAGGAATGAGCCAGGCCTCAGTTCCAGCTCACCGTTCGCTTGGTCTTTAACTTGGCTAAAAGAGGTGTCACTTGTAATGCATTTTCAGGTCCTTGCATTACAGCAAGTGCAGTTGCCTCTGGAAGGGTGGGAGGACAGAAGAGCTGGAATTCAGTAATCTTTTCTGTTTTGAAACAATAATTAGCTGGCACAGAGCTGTGCTGCCAGCGAGATGACTGCTACAGTGGACTTCTAGTACAGTGATCAGCCCATAAAAAGCTGGATACAATTACAGGAAGCTTAGAAAAACGAATTTCTGACAAAAGAATTTTGACAAACGTTGTAAAATAAGTAAAAATTGTCCATTATTATATATTGCAGTGGATGAGACACTCTATAGAGAGAAAACAGCAACTTCACATTCATAAGTCTTGGTCCTCATGGGGGACTTCAGTCTCCCCAACATCTGCTGGAGGAACAACACAGCAGGGCAAATGCGTTCCTGGAATACCTTGAGGATAACTTCCTTCTCCAAGTGCTAGAGAAGCCACTGGGGAGATGCTCTATGCTGGGCTTTGCTCTCACCAACAGGGAGGGGCTGGTGGGGAAGTTGAATCTCAAGGGTAGCCTGGGCTGCCCATGAAATGATGGAGTTCAAGATCCTTAAGGCAGGGAGGAGAGTGCACAGCAAGGTCTACCCTGGACGTGAGGAGAGCAGACTTTGGTCTCTTCAGGGAGCTGCTTGGTGGAACGCAGTGGGAGAGAGCCCTGGAAGGAAGAGGGGCCCAGTAGACATGGTTAATACTCAAGGATCACCTCTCCCAGTCATGCATTCCTATGAAGAGGAAGTCAACGAGGTGTCCATGTCAGGGGGCTTGGAATTAGATCTCTAAGGTCCCTTCCAACCCAAACCATTTCATGAGTCTGTGATTCTGCTTTGCATCAGTAAGTAAAGGAAGTTCATCTGGTGTTCTGTTTACTGAGCCAACAGAAATTACAGTGCTGAAGTCAATACCCTGCTGACTTGGAATGAGTCTATTTTATTTCATTTAACAATTTTTTTATAGTAAACATAGCTTTGTTACTTGACTCCTAAAGAGAGAGCTCCTTTCAGGATATACAAAATAACAGAAGGCTACATTCAGAGATGCTAATTGGTATTGAGTTAAATCATCCAGTCATGCTAATGTGCAGTATAAGGTAGGATTTTTGTTTTAAGTGCATAAAGGTAGCCAGGGAAGTTTGCCAAAAATACAAAATATTTAAAAACTACATTTTTTTTCTAATTACAAGTCGCTTGAAATTTGTACCTTTTGTATGTGAAAGTCCATTTGCATTTTGCATACAGATACATTTCTCTGTCTATGCCTTCTGTGCCTTTTGTGTTTTATTTTGCATGTTCATGCTCTTTATGACCACCTTCACTACCCATACATATACATTTTTCTCTCCGTATATTGTAGGTAATTGTCCACTCCCACTTGTACAATTTTTCAGCATACCAGTGATAAAGCAGAGCAATTCACCCAAATACCATCCATGGAATTTCTGGTTTGGGTGGTTTTTCAGCTTAGCCAAAATACAAAGTTTCAGAAAGTTTCACCTTTTGCATTTCAGGATTATAATGATGAAATTCGCCAGGAGCAGCTGAGAGAACTTTCGTATTTGAATGGTTCTGAGGATTCATCACGTGGACGGGGCATTCGAGGAAGAGGGATCCGTGTGCCACCTGCAGCTCCTTCAAGGTGTGGTAACCTGAACTATGATGTCAATAGCTTTACAAAGTGTAAGCGATAGTAAAAAACCCCATAGTTTAAGAAAAAAAAAAAAGACAATTACATACATATCCTGGTCAGTAAACCAAAATATTTGTCTTCTGATAACCTGTGTGGTCTGTATTGTTGCAGATTTTCTGATCTACAGGTCACAGGGTACGGTGGGTGGTGTACAAGTAATACACAACAAATGAGAGCAGATTATGAAGATGGGAAAAGGATCTTTCTAAGAAAGAATACTGTTACGCAAATACTAAGGCAGTATGGTCAGTAGCATAAAATCTTTGGTCAAAATAATAGTGTAGTCAGAGAAGGCCACATAGTCTAGGTGGAACTTTATTTGCCAAATAGTTACTTTTTATACATATTACAGCTATACTGCGTATATATACAAATATACTTATATATGTAAACTGCATTATATGTTATTTGTTGATGGGCTGTCAGTTTTAGGTGAATTTGATTGGCATAATCTAAAATCTTTGGGGTGTGAATGTTTCCTGAATTCCTCCAAGTATTTTTTCATCTCTAAATAACATATCTCCGTTATTAAGGCCAGTGTAAAAGCTTAGTACATTCTCTCAGACCTGTTTTTCACTGTGAACCCTGAAGAACTTTGTTGCTTCAGGCATCTAAGTTACATAGCCACTTCTAGTCTTTTCTCCATAGAAGTCATTTCAAGATGCGTCCTAAAATATTTACGCTTACTTTGGAGTAAATAGGATATGGGGGTACCTTATGTTATGCTGACAAAGGAGTTCTTCAGTAATTGAATGGACTGATCTTTCCTATGACCTCTGAGGTTTTCTCCCTGAAGGTGTCTACCATGCTTGCCATCAGTTATTCCTACATGGGTTTTTTAATCGGTAGTATGATGCACTTACCTAGAATTTTTTTGCAGTTGGCATTCATGACCATCTTCCACTCAAAGAGACTCTGGGCTCAGTCTTCCTTACACCCAAGATCCCTGAAGAGCTTGACTTAATAATTATGTTCAGAATGTCACTGCAGCAAACGGGCAGCTTTTGAATCGGGTTCAAAGCATAATCGGTGGAGTGCTGGCCCCTAATTCCTGCAAAATGCCTAATTGATTGAATTAGTTGCATAGATCCTATATCTTGGATGCTTTCCCTATTTTCCAGTCAAAAATCCCAGGAGAATATTAAAAAAACCAAATTGCGACTGAAGTATTTTAAGCTAAATAATTATGGTAATAATTTATGCTAATAGCATAATTACATTTATGGTAGTGTAGTTGATACACTTGAGGGAAGGATGCTGTCCTGAGGGACCTTGGCAGGTCTCAGATGTGAGCCTGTGTGAACCCCGTAAAGTTCAACAAGGTCAAGTGCACCTGGGGAATCACCAGGGGTCCTGCCCCTGGGGAATCACCAGTGTCAGCAGAGGGTGGGCAATGAAGGGACTGAGAGCAGCCCTGTGTGTGCTCACAGCCCAGAAGGCCAAGCGCATCCGGGGCTGCACCCAAAGCAGCGTGGCCAGGAGGTCAGTGGAAGGGATTCTGCCCCTCTGCTACTCTGCTGAGACCCACCTCAAGTACTGCATCCAGCTCTGGGATTCTCAGAACAAGAAAGGCATGGACATGTTGAAGCAGATCCAAAAGGGACACAGAAATGGTCAGGTCTGGAGCACCTCTCCTTTTGAAGTCAGGCTGAGAGACCTGGGCTGTTCAGCCTGGAGAAGAGAAGGCCCTGGGGATACCTCATTGCAGCCATCCATATATAAAGAGGGCTTATAAAAAAGAGAGAGTCTTAAACCAGTCTTAAATGGAAAGAGGTTGGACACAGGGAAGGAACACTGGAAAAAAGTGTGGATGCCCCACCATTGGAAGTGTTCAAGGTCAAGTTGGACAGATCTTTAACAACTTGATCTAGTGAAAGATGTCCCTGCCCAAGGCACAGGGTTTTGACTAGAGGATCTCTGCAAGTCCCTTCCATTGTGTCCATTCCTTTGTGTCCCAACACAGACCATTCAGTGATTCTGCAAGTCTAAAATCAGCTGCTGAAACTTGTGGTAATGAACATGGCAAGCTAATGCAATGGGTTTGGCTGTCTCGGCAGGGAACAAGCCACAGTTCCTACTGCTACAGGAGACCTGAGTTCCATTCACAGCTGTGGATCTGGGTGTCGCGCATGGTTGTTACACCTGGCATTCAGTCTTCCAAAAAGCACACCCAGGAGCATACTGCTCTGAAACAAAACCCACAGACTGTTACCCTGATATATCCCCCTTCTATTTTGTCATATGGTATAGTTACAAGTCTTTTTAAACAGTATCAGCTTCTTCTGACTTACTAATTAGTACAGCAAGGGAGATACAGCATAAATAGCCAGGAGGATGCTAAACTTCTTTCCATGGTTGTCTATATGCTCTATTCTCTCTGTGCAGTGGGGGAAAGTAGAATCCCACACTACCATTCCTTTGTGCTGAACTAAATTAGGAAAAAAAGTTATTCCTCTGCTTTTATACTCTTCCTCTACTTTACCTTGCAAGTTTCTGCTGTCCTGCAATATCTTCTGCCAATCTATTTCTCCCACCCACCAATAAACATGAAAATGAGAGCCGTGACTTCTCTTGTAAAATAGTTTGAGAGCAACAGAAGAGGTTTCTCATTTTCTTCATCTTCTAGAACTGCTTTGGAGCAATTCTGCAAGTCTGTGCATTACAGCGATTTAGAATTTTATTAGTACAAGCAACAAGAGGATCAGGTGTAAAAGGCACTGGATGGTTTAAAAATAATACCTTTCCATAATATGAGTTCTGCCTGAGATATTGCCTAAAACTGCTTGACATTGTAGCTGCCAAAATCCCAGAGTTACACGATGCTTTAAATAGTAGTAAAAATGTGAGTGCATCTAAAATGGGGTAGCACATGCATGTCTTCCCTCACTGTACCTGCCAGAGTGATCACTCCTTTTTGCTCCCCACAGGGGACGTGGGGGTGCCATTCCTCCCCCGCTGCCTGGACGAGGTGCCCAAGCACCCCGAGGAGCGCCGGTGACGCGTGGAGCGCTCCCCGTCCCACCGGTGGCCAGGGGCGTTCCCACCCCTCGAGCCAGGGGCGCCCCGTCTGTGCCGGGGTACAGACCCCCCCCGCCGCCTGCACGTGAGGCCTATGAAGACTATGTAAGTAAATGCCTTCATTCCCAACGTGTGAGCCAAGCTCTGTGATGAACATCAAGTCCTTCTGAGATGGAATAGTCCAGGCCAATAACTTGTCCGTCTCTTAACGCTTTCCCCCTGCAGGTGAACGACAGTCTGGGTGATGCAGTGTGTCTGCAGGCCTGTGCTGGGTGATGTGGGTTCGTAGATTTGTTCACAACTTAGTTTTGGATATGAGAGATCATGCTGGATAGTTCTTGGGGTGTCACAAAAGAGCAATACAGATATTCTAAAATTTGTATTTTATACTTGAAGTCAGTTTTTACTGTAACCAGGTTCCTAAGAATAACAGCTTTGTGAGAAAATGAGGGAGGGCATGTTGTTGTTCCAAATCCTTTTTATTATGTATTTGTATTCAACATTTTGTTAAAGGTATATAACAAATAGAAATTCAGGTAGTTTTCATGAAAGCTGATACAATGATGCATCTTTAGCCAGGAGCAGTACTAATTAACTGTCACCTTTCCTTATGAGGCATTGAAATAATTGTGCTGTACACATCAAAGCTTTCAAGTCACCCTCATTAATGTTTCCTCCTGGAACTATCACCATAACAACTGATATCCAAATAGGGAAGAACATGCTATCAAATACGATGTCTGAATTTTTCCAGCTATGGCAAGCCCAAGAGTAAGATGAACATGATCTGTTCCCTAATGCTACCACCAGGGAAAAATGCACTTTTATTTAATTGTCTTCCTAGAACAGAAGAAAGGAAAATGAAACAGAAATTAATCTTTGTTGTTAAAGCTTCACTCAACCATGTGTATTTGTAGTTTAGCGACTCGATCATGGCCACTTCAAATCAGGGATGCATATTCTGTTACTTCTAAGAATCACAACTGAGCAACAGTAGCAAAAAAGCAAGGAGGAAAAATGTCACTCCTGTAGTCTATATATTTACCTCAACACAGTTTCCATTATTAAACAAGCTAAAAGTCCTGCTAAGAAATGCAATTTCAAAAGTATACCCTTCCTTGACAGACAGTATATTATTATCTGCTAGTATCAAAATGTATGAGACCTTCCTTTCTGTATAGATTACAGACCCCTAAGATTATAATTGAAGTAATTTTTTTTTTCATTTACAGTACTAGTAAATGTCCTAGAGTATTAAACATCTTTTAGGGAGC
Organism: Machaerirhynchus nigripectus; assembly: GCA_013397975.1. Classification (NCBI taxonomy): domain Eukaryota; kingdom Metazoa; phylum Chordata; class Aves; order Passeriformes; family Dicruridae; genus Machaerirhynchus; species Machaerirhynchus nigripectus. The sequence continues at coordinate 221,865 of VZRQ01009384.1, read as the reverse complement.
ATTTCTTGCACTTTTTCTGGATAGTAAATATATGGAAAGCAGAAGGAGAAATTGAGGCAGCTGGATTATCAAGGTTAGGAAGGCATTCAGCCGGTTCCACATATTTTTGAAATGCCGACACTCTCAGGAGCACAAAATAGATACACAGTTAAAAGAGTCAGTTTAGTTTGTAATACGTTAGTCTGATAAAAACAAACATACGTATTTGTGGGGTTGTTTTCCCCTTCTTAGATAGCAGCAAAAAACCATGTTGCCTTATAGGACAAAATTCACATGTTTTGGAGATCTTTCTATCTCCTGTGTCCTTGCAGTATCTATATTCCACAGCTAGGAATATATGAGATTGCTATCTTGCACCAGTTTGCAATGAAAATTTCTTGTCATTTTATAAAAGTTCATAAGTTCAGTCTAAATTATTTTTGTATCTTATGGACTGAGATAATAACTGGAACTCTGATGCTGTGCTGGCAGAAGGAAAAGTTCACTGTCACATATCTACATATAATATTGTAAATTATGTTTTGGGGAAAATATTTTTATTTTTGCAGAAAGTAATCAACACAGTTTTTCTTTCTAAATAAACCGTATAATAAATCAGATATCTGGCTGGATACTAAAAGCAAGTGGATCTATTTGTTGACCTGCAGCAAATGTCATTTGTAATTGTTGTTCTTTCACACTTAATCCTACAGATGAAAAACTAATCTATAATGAATAATTTATCCAACTTACTTTTTTTTTCTGCTTCTAAGCAACCCACAAGTATATTAAAATTTCCTTATGAGTTTATATTTTTCATTTTTGATTACAGTATTTCACACCATGTTTTTCCTACTATATGCAAGCACCATTGGTTTGATTAGTGGTACATATGAATGCACTGTCATTGACTGTGGGTATCCATATTCTTTATTTTTCTTTGCTCTAATGAAATATAGTTACTTAAATGTTGATCTGAAAGGGAATTCAAGAAATAGAATCAAATGGCTACAGCAGATTTTTTTTAAAATGTTTAGACAGCATTTCCTGAAAAAAATCTTTACCCATTTGCTGAGCACTACTAATCAGAGATTGTATTGACTGTTTGACCTTGAAACATCTAGCTGTTCAAATCGGTTTGGATAAGCATTTAAAAGTTTGGATTATCCAATATATAAATATTTTGAGGTTTCCTGATGGCGTTTCTGAGAATCCATAAAAGCAGATGTCTGAAGGTTTCTGAAGAAAAGTCCTGTCATAGTGGTGAATGTATTCATGTGCAACATTTTAAATGTCAGGCCTAGCCAGAGGGAAAAACGTTTGGAACAACTTTCAGAAAAGAAGAGGGCAGGACCAGGAAGGGGGAGTAACTTACTTCATGCCTTATGCCTTTTTTTTTTTTTTTTTTTTTTTTTTTTTTCTTGCCTTTGAAACTTGCTTTATATTGGGTGTAGCCTAGATAGTATCTTACAGGAACTTACCTGCAGGAAGAGGAGGTACTGCCATTAGAAAATACATGCAGTGGGAAAGTAGTTACTATGTGAACCTTATTCACTTTAAATGCAGTTCATTAGCTGTGAATTTGGATGGAGAGTGTAACTGGCAGCTGCTGTGCAGCTTCTGGGATCAAGAGGGGTGGTCCTGGATTTGTGACCTGGTGTTGTATTTTAACTCCAGCCAACAACCAAGCCCCATGCAGGCACTCACTTCCCTGGTGAGATAAAGGAGAGGTAAAAGTGAGAAAACTCTGAGGTTGAGACAAGATAGTTGGAGTGGGTTGGCACTAGCTGGATGCCAGGTACCCACAAAAGCCTCTCTATCACTCCCCTCTGCAAGTGGACATGGGAGAGAAAATATAATGAAAGGTTTAGGAGCTGAGATAAAAACCGTGAGAGAAATCACTCATTAAATACTGTCAAGGGCAAAACAGACTCAATTTGGGGATATTAATTGAATTTATTACCAAAAAAATCAGCAGAATAATGAGAAGCAAAATAAGTCTTAAAAAGACACCTTCCCTGCCTGACCCCCCCAACTCCTTCCCAGCTCTGGCTGCTCCCCAGGCACAGGGAGACAGGGAGTGGCAGTTACAGTCAGTTCCCACAGGTTGTTTCTGCTGCTGCTCAGGGAGAGGAGTCCTTCCCCTGCTCCAACGTGGGGTCGCTCCCAGAGGAGACAGTCCTCCATGAATTTCTCTGACGTAAGTCCATCCCATGGCAGCAGTTCTCCACAAACTGCTCCAACTTGGATCACTTTTCCCCAGGGTGTAGTGCTCCAGCATGGGCTCCTCTCTCCATAGGTCTGCAGGTCCCTGCCAGGAGCCTGCTCCAGCATGGGCCTCCCATGGGGCCATAGCCTTTGCCAGTGGTAGTTCTGTCCCAGAGCTGGCTGTCATTGGCTCTGATGAATGTGGGGGAATCTTCTGGCAGCTTCTCACAGAAGCCTCCCCTGTAGCCCCCCAACTATCAAAAGCTGGCCACACAAACCCAATAGAATAGTTACATGGGTAGAGAAGGAAGTGGATTGGGACTTGGCTGAATGGCAGATCCCAGAGGATTGTGATCAGTGGCACAGGGTCTAGTTGGAGGCCTGTCACTGGTGGTGTCTGCCAAGGTTCAATACTGAGCCCAGTATTGTTTAAGTTACTCATCAGAGACTTGGCTGAAGGAGCAGAGGCCTCCTCAGCAAGTTTGCTGATGATGTAAAGCTGGAAGGAGTGGCTGATACCCCAGAGGGCTGTGCAGCCCGTCAGAAGGACCTTGACAAGCTGGAGAGATGGGCAGAGAAGAACTGTCTGAAACTCAACAAAGGCAAACGCAGAGTCCTGCACCTGGGGAAGAAAAATGCCAGGCACCAGCACAGGCGGGGGGCCAACCTGGTGGAAAGCAGCTCTGTGGAGAAGGACCTAAGGGTCCTCTAAAGGCTAAGGTCTTGTTGGCAACTTAGGAAACAGACAATAGGCATGACAGATTGAGATTCATTATTTGAATCAGTATGATTCATTTCAAAGAAATGAAGAGTACCTGAGTAGGTCTGCTGCTATTGAGGCAATAAATAATAAAATCATAGAATGGTTTGAGTTGGAAGGGACCTTACAGATCATCTAGTTCCAACCCCCCTGCTGCTTTCACTGGACCAGGTTGCTCAAAGCCCCATCCAATCTGGCCTTCAGCACTTGTAGGGATGGGGCAACTTAACTGGGCAAAGCCAGTGTTCAGCACAGTATGTTTTGATCTGAGCATCCAGATTTTTCCACTCAAGATTAAAGCTAAATACTGGAAGGGTGCTTAATCCAAATCTAAGACAAAATTACTGTTGCTTTCAGCTCCTGTTTTGGAGGGCATTTGACTCTGGATCTGTATTTTTTCCTTCTGAATCAGAAGCTAGTAATGAACTGTCCAGTGATATTTTTCTTTGCATTTTTTTAGAAGCTATGGTGAGCCTTGCTAAGAGGTCTAATGTGAGTTTTGAAGTGACTTATCACTTGTTCCCTTGGACCAGAGGGAAAGAGCTACCAATACAGAATACATTTGGGATTAAAATATACATTGCTTTTATATTTACATTCACTTGCATTTTTACTCTTGGATAAAAAGGAGGACTTTTGCACAGAAAGCCACTCATCTTAATATGAATGCTTAGATGAGCTTCTTGCTTTTACAAACAAATATATAATTTGTTTGCAAGAAATAGGCCAGTCTTTTGAGACTCTGTGAAGCTGGTACAGTTCCTAGGTCTAGGACAGCCAGATTAAAGAGCAATTTTAAATGCAAATATTCTCTCTCGCCTCTCATTTCACTGATCAAACCAGCCAAACGCAGATTCTGGAACAAGTGGAGAGCAGTGCTTTTACAAAGTCACTGGAAAAGAACCACAAAATAAGATAGATTGTGCTTTTAATGTCATGCTGTTCTTCCTCTCATTTCAAATGATTTCATATGAAAGCAAATGCCACGTTCAACTGTTTATTCTAAGATCATTGGTTATTTACATTTTTCAATAGTTTCCAAACAAACTGAAACATCTATGCTCATGCTTATTCAGTGCCAACCTAGACAGTGAAAGACTGACAGTAAGAGGCATTTTGTCACACTTAGAGATTTTAAAATGAATAATCAACATTTACATGTGACTGTGATCCACAAAATTGCGCTTGCAGAGGCTTTGCTTAATAATTTAAATGGGAATTCTTAGGGCTTTTAAATCCATTCTGTCTGACATTCCTGGATGTAGATGGAAACTGTATATATACAGATCTAAACTTCCTATTCATGGCATGTTTGCTCCTGTGTTACAGCTTTAATAAATATGTTAAAGTGAGCAATTGGTACTTTTGAAGCCCATAATCACATTAGGACATTGTCAATGAGAGTGAGGCCTGGACAACTAAGAAGACTGTTAAGGTTGTTCCAAACCTTAAGATAGTGAAATATATTGGATATAATAATAGGCAACAGGGATTACTTTATTTTTCTTTTTTTTTTTCCTAAACTGGTACTTTCAAGCTTTAAATGTAGCACTTATCTATTTCTGTGCCTTTTCTGGGTGAGAGAAAAAAATCAATGAAGAATGTACTGAGACTAAAGATCATTTGAATAAAGCTGGAATTATAGACATGGGAATCTGCATGGTTGAACAACATATTGATCAAATATGATTGATTACCTATTTGTGCCCAAGGCACTTAGAAAAAGAGCTAAGCACTATTCAGCTTGTATCTGCTGTGACTTGAAAAATCAAATTTTATTTTTAGTACAATAGTGCTAAACAGGATAATGTTTATATTATCTGAACGACTCTGTTGAGGTTTAGAAGGATGCTGTGCATGGCAGCCTGATGAAGATATAGTGGATTCATTCAGGTTTTGGAGAATTTTGTCCATGAAAAGTATAAATATATTTATTGTGAAAAAATCCAGAAACATAAATATGGAGTTAAAGTAATGGCGAGTTTTTAATGTTTTTGTAAGAGCACAATCCACAGTCAGCACTAAATTTTCAGTGGCTGGGAACCTGCAGTTCCTGAGTTTTTTGCTTACCTGTGCAAACTGAAGTTTGGATCTTATTCTGAAAGATCTTAGTCTGAATAAATAAGGCTTGCCTCATGAAACCAAAAGAACTGTCCTGAGAGCAGTGCAGCAGTAAAAGTGAATACTGCTTTCAGACTCATCACTGCTATGAATTTCTCACATGTTGACAATGTGGTCTAAATCAGACTTTACTATATTATTTTATGGATTTGAATTGTTTTGTTTTGATTTGATTTGATTTGATTGTCATAATCATAGTTATTCAGTGGACTAAACACTAATAAAATACATAAAACTCCTACATCTATGTATTAATGTTGCAGAACTATTTTTTGTGGAGGATAAGTTCTTCTGTCATCCCCTTCATGCTGTCCTTACTTGGCAGAAATAATTCTCTCCTTGACATGAGTTACCAAGTTTTCAGATGAAAATTATTTTCTATGCTAGACAGAATATGAAAGAAAATGCTGATGCAGCTGTACATGTTTTAGTATTATAAATGATGTTAATACAAGTACAATGTAATAAATATTTATATTTTTTATATAGAGATCGAAGTGAAGGGCATCTCTCAATTGATGATCCAGCCTGTATATGGTCCTTAAATATTCATAGTGTATGTGGTTGTATTCATAAGATCCTACATAAAAAATATATGCAGTGTTATCCTCCACAGAGCCAAATTTGTCTGCATCATGCAATGCACCATTTGATCATTGAACAGTGTGATTGTTCAGGAGCCTGTTACCAAAAATACATGTCTACTGTCACTTAGTTCAGTCACAACTTGTCACTTGGGTATTTATCTGATAGAGAACAGTCTAGATTGGTTCAAAATAAGACATTTGCAGGCTAAACATTATCAGGTGACTGTACCTCCACCCATGTTATCCTTTCCCAACAGACTGCAAAGCAAAAAATAATTTTTTAAATTTTTTTTTTCTAAAAAACTCACAGAAACTTGAATTGCTCTTCAAGACTTGAGACAACTTCAATTTAATTAGAATTATTGAGAGGTCAGTTACTGTGTGAATTCAGCTCAGATAGAAGGAAGCCTTGAGTTTTTTTCTTTCAATTCTCAAAGTTTCTTAACCAGATTCAGTCCACTGAGGTACTGAAAAACTAAATAATTTTGAACTTCAAGGTTCATCAGTTCAATGGGAGACAGACACATCTGCACTCAAGTGCAGAGACTTCAGCTGTGCCAGACAAGTACAGAAGCCTTGAGCTCTGTTTTCTGGAAGGGCTCTGGGGAGAAGAGGCCATGGCACTTGACATTATCACACCAATATTGCCTTCAGCATGCCAGTTGCACTTGTGTTTTTCAGTCTAGCCTTTTGGTGAACTCAGATTAGTGACTTTTTATTAAAGTAGATATACAGAGTGCTCTTTATATCAATAGATTCCATGTACAGATGGCAGAGAACTTCTAGTTTGTGTATTATGATTATTTATTAAGAATTTTCTTTGTAGCTAAAATTTGAGCTTGATTAATGTAGTAAAATGCACAGTTTAGGAACTGTTTCATGTTGATTGAAAACTTACATGGGTTGTTCGAAAACAGTATTTGACTTTTAGTGGAATTTTAGGGCCATGTATTTAAAACCACTTCCTGCTGCTGGAAGAGTTCATCTGTTTCTCTCTTTGGTACATTTGTGATATTGTCATCTTGCAAAAAAAACTTCTGCATGAAACTGTAGAGATATATATTTAGCAATTGCACTTAAAATAAAATACAAATATTACAGACCACAGTTCAGTCTCATTCACTGGCTGATGGGCCTTTTAGCCAGTTGCCTATATCCACACAGTTGTTGCTTAGTCAGGATAATGGAAGAAGAGGAAACGTATCTGGTAAAATAAAAGGCCTGAAAAGAAGCCTTATATGCCTGTAATTTTTTTCCCTCATTGTGTTCATTACATTTGCAGCTCTGAATTTCAGCTATACATAGGAAGAAAAAGGTTTGTGCTCATGGATTGGGCACAAAGCCACCTGTCTAGCAATATGCCTGTTCTTTCTGAGTATTTAAGGAAGACTCAAGTATATATGTGAGCTTTTATTTTCATAGGTCTGGGAATGTGTATACATATACTCCGAGTGTATATTGTTATAGACAAAGCTGACTCAAGCTGTGCCTAGAACACAGGATATCTGCTGATACACAGCAGCTTCTTCCCCAGCAGCAGCATGTGAATGTCCTGTTATCTATTGCTTTTGGAAGGAGGAGGATTGACTCTCCAACTGTCCTAGTATTTCCAGTAAATCTTTGCATGGGTATAAAGATATATGCTTACACTCTGATACAGATATGTGTATATATATATATATATATATATATATATATATATATGTGTGTGTGTGTGTGTGTATGTATATATATGTATATGTATATATGTATATATATGTATATATGTGTGTATATATATATGTATATATCCATATATATAGTCTGTAGCTATATTACAGAAAAATACAGTCCATTTCTTCCAGCCCATCTGTTTATAACAACTTGATGCTGCACAGAGCTCCTCTACAGCAAGCGACCTGCATGAGGAACTGTGTAAGGAATCAGTCTGAAGGATCAGAAACATAAAATTTAAAGCATTTATTTTCTTTTCTAACAGTACAATTTGGGGAAAAAAATGTAAATATAGAAAGGAAAAAAAATACAAGCAAAATACAGTGTCCTGGAGGAATAAGTTAAAAGAATAGTTTTACTTGTGCAGTCAGATGGACTGGATGAAGGACACTCTTCCTTTTGTTTACCAATGGTGACAATAAAGTGACTGGAGTATTCATAAGAATACCTCTGTCATGTAGGTAGACCAGTGTAGTTCTCAAATATGCTCATTTTTAAAACAATTTGATCAGTTATATTTTATCAAAGGTGCAGACTTAGTGTAACTCTTTAAACTGCAGCAAAAATGTTGTGAAAATTGATCTTGTTATGAAGCACAGTACCTTGAGTTTGACCTACAGGACTCAGAGAGTCCAGCAATCATTAGACAAGGGAGCTGCAGTATAAAAGCTCCAGGACAATAAAGTAAAATACTAGAGATGAAAAATGTTCTTTCTCCATACAGACCTGGTTTTTTCATTGTGGAATTATGGTTGCCTGCATTTTAATAGCTTTTACAATCACTGTAACTGCTGTAACTCATAGATACCTACTGTTGTTTTGTAGCTCTTGTTGTGGTGTAAAAATCTGTGGAGTGCCTCATGTGAAATCGTAGAGTGCAGTGGGGCTGTTTCCAGTGAAATTATATAAGTAAATGCTTCTTTAATAGCAGGATCATAAGAACACAAGGACCCAAGCACGACCCTGTACTACTTTATGCAATACCATCAAACTGCATTTAAATATTTCTTAAAATCAGTATATCCGTGCAAGTGGAGTACATAGCATTACGTGTAAGTTCCTAACAAGGTGTTTGAGTTGTAGCTTTGGTGTTCGTACTATCTCCAACTCTTTCTGGGCCAGTTACTGAGGTTCTGTAATGAAGATATTATTAAATCATTACATAATATACTAACATTAATTCTTTTCATCACCCAGTTTCTGTCAGGTGCAATTTTAGTCTAAATGGGGACACAGAAGCCTAAAGGTTAGAAACTCCATACTGTGTTATCTTTTATTTGGATTTTCCAGTCCCTTAATATTGTCTCTAACTGTAGTCTTGTGACTTCTGACATCCAAAGTTTTAGAAAGCTGAAGTGAAAAGAAAAAAATCAAACTGCCAGATATACCAAAAGTAAGTCTTGTTTGGGGCAAATATATAAAATAATGTACTATACTGCATATTTTAATATTTATTTTCATATTTTAGTTTTTTTTACTATGTATTAGAATCACACTACTTTTCCCAGTTCCTTTTCTCAGTTCTTTTTTTTCTTCTCCCCAGAAAACCTCAAAAAATTATGTTATGAGCTCTACTTACTAATCTTTCTGAGGACTAAACTGTAAAACAAGCAAGTATACATTTGAACAGTGCATATTTGGGTATTGTAAAAATAAATTGTCCAAGTCTGATGCTGTACCATTTTACTCAGGGTTGATCTCTACAATGTCATATAGCCCATGAACTTGTCTTTATTAGGACTTTGCATTTGTATTCCAATCCTCACACATGCTTCAGCAGGAAGTTTCCTGAAAAAATAATGCATTTAAAATAAAATACATTGGAATTCAAAATGTATTTCTTTCTATTTTACCAACCAATTGCCATCAATCATTCTACTTTTTTGGACAAACACTGCTTGCACAATTTAACTGACATGCAGAATTAAGATGTATGCTTCTTTCTTTTGAAACAAATCCTGTTTAAGAATAGATAGTTCCCTTTGTATTACCTGTTCGCAAAAAAAATTTCAGAATTAGTCTTGCTTTCCTTTGCTTTTCTTGCCAAAACTGTTCATATATGTGAAAGCTTAACAGGTTATTTTAATTTTATTTAGCTATAAATAACAATGAAAGAATAAGTGCTTATCAATGAAAATTAGTTTTGGAAATTGGGATTTCCAAGTATTTTAACACAACTGCACCAGTTACATATATTATATGCAAATAAAGAAAAAATATTATAAACAAATACAGGTAAATCAAGTTTGTGTAAATCAGGCTGTAGGGGAGATGCAGAAGGGACCTGTGTTTCATTGCTAGTTAAATTTTGCCAAATTTAAGTGTGAACACTTCAGCTCAGAGAATGAGAAAAATAAAAATAAGAAAAAACAGAGAATCACTGAAGTGCAGTTGTTGAGCCTGAGTGCATCTATCAAATAAATTAGAAGCAGCAAAACTTTGGTCATTTTTCACTTACCTTGAGCAGCCATTTTACTTTCTTGCAAGGCCACCCTTCATGCAAAAACCCTAAACAAATAAATCCAAAAATCCATTTGGAGCTTTTCTAACTTATGACTCTTGAGGTGCCTATTACACGTTGCCATTTTGTAAAACCAACAGAAGTGACTTGTATAGGGTAAACATAGCACAAGCAGGGTAAAAAAGGTAATTTTCATTGAGTTTTATTCATTTCACTCAGGTTTCAATTGTTATTTTCCAAGGGGTAAAAAAATCTCCTAATCACGTGATTTGTCTTGTATTTCTTACTGTGTATAGTTGTGATGTACATTTACAAGTGAGCTTACTACATTTGTAGCTGTAGCCAACAGCTGTAGCCAAGAACTAATCAGTGCTTAGAGTCATAGAATGATAGAATCATTAAGGTTGAAAAGGACCTCCAAGATCATCAAATCCCATCTTTGACCAAACACCACCTGGTCAATTAAATCCTAGCATTTAAGTGCCACATTCAGCCATTCTTTGAACACTTCCAGGGATGTTGACTCCGCCACTTCCCTGAGCAGCCCCTTGCAATGCTTGACAACCCTTTCATTATGTGAAATTTTTTCTGTTTCCATGCACAGTGCACTATGAAGGAGAGTGAGAGTGTTTTCCTTGGGCAGAATCTGTTGCAGTCCGGTGTTGTGGTATCCACTTGAATAGGGACCATCGGGAATGAAGCAGAGGAAAAACTGAAAGTCAGTGTGTCACTTCTTGAATGAATGAAATCCTGAATAAAAAAAAGAGTGAAGGGACTCCTTTTATTCTACTCTTCTGGATTCTTTTTAAAAGACTCAATCTCTTGCAGAGTTGTCTTGGGGTGACTTTATGACGTTGTATTCCCTATCGCCGCTCTATGCCCAGACATGAATCCTTTGCTTTTCTGTGCCTTTAAAACTGGGTGCGAGAGAAAGAAGAAGAAAAATCCAGATGAACTTTTCAAAGCAGTTCTGTGCTCCAAGGTCACACTCCTCTGTGTGCTTCTGCAGTGGCAAGAGTGGAGGAAGCACCCTTCCTGCTTTTCAGCCAGCTTTCGGCTCTATTTTCTCCAGGGAGAGACGGAGAGTTAAACTTTTCTTTTCCCTGGGACTTTGGCTTCTTCTTCTTTTCTTCTGAAACTGTGCAACAACCCCAAAACATCATCCAGGAGGCCCAGAGGGGGCCTGTGCCAACCCAGCTCTGAAGAGGAGGACAGAGACCACACCCACAGAAGGGCTTTAAAATCTTCCCAGGTTTCTCTCCACGGTCAGAGGTTTTATTATTTAGCATTATTATTCTTTTCCTGTGTGTTTGTTAAATAAATAGGGGTTTTTCCCTTTCATTTTCCTCCGAGGAATATTTCTTTCCTGGACCTGGTGGGGGAGGGGTGGCTGTAACCTGCCTTCTAAGAGAGGACATTCAAATTCAGACGTTCCTCTGAATTTTGTCTCAAGCAGGAACAAGAGTGTCTACAGAAGTAAAGTGCATACCTCTCCACTATATCAGGCTTAGTTCTGGGAACAGGACTTGCCTTCCTGCAACCCAAAGAATGGCACCTAAGTCTTGGAGAGAATCAAGGTTCATTCAGTGCTCTTTTGTCATCCTTTCCAGGAGTACAGCTAAAGGGTACTAAACAGTACAGCACTGTGGGTACCATTCTTAATTGTCTAAGTTTTCCTGTATATCTTTCAAGAAAGTATATCTATCTTGGATGCCATTAATTCCTGCATGTTTCCTTTGTTTATCCAGGATCCAATAACTTAAGATCCTAAATTACACAAAATTTGCAAACAAAGTAGGCTTCTAACTCCTTAAATTACTTTTGAACAGAGGACTTAAATTCTGAATAACTTAGATTATTTTTTACACACTGTTCATTTTGTAGAAAACTTACAGGGGAGTGGGGGGGGAATTATTTTAGCTCTTTATAAAAAAATCCTACCTATCTGTTTTGACGAAGTCTATGACATTTCTAGGAGGAAGGTAGACTACAGTATGGCAAAGAGGCAACACTGTTTTGATAGTCCTTGGCTGAATGAGGATGTTGTTGAGGTGAAATTCAGTTTCGAAAGAAAAGACTTTTAAAGGCCCTATTTTCTTTCCTCAGGACCTCAGTAGTTGTGTACAGAGTACACAGTCATTTGTTGTGTGTGTTGGAGGAAAGGAATTGGTACAAAGAACTAAGCTTCCACTGTGCTTGGAAAATGCCAGCTCATCCATCCTTGATCAGGATATTTGAGGATAAGCAAGCAGGTCACTGAATAAAGTCTGAGAAACTGTTTAACGTTCTGTAGAGCAGAAATAATTAATGAAAGCTGAAAGCTGTCAAAATAAACTTCCCACCTTCAGTAACATGAGGCTTTTCCCTCCCTAGTTGGGGGATAATCTCACTGAACATTTCCTTTAGAGCTCTCTATCTGTGTTGCCACAGTCAGTATGAGTGAGTGTACAAATTTGTATGACTTAGGTGTTGAGCAGCTATGATATAAAACTAGAACATTATTTTGGGGGGAAATTACCTTTAAGAATTTTTCATGTATTTTCCATCCTCTCAAAAAAATGCCTGATGACATAATAATTTGTTTTTTAAAGGACACTTTAGCTCTTCTAAAAGTGCTCGTTAATTTTACACTGTAAGTTTCATTACTGTAGGTTGTATTCTTGAACTGCCCTGAGATTTGCTGACCTTCTTAGAAAAATAAAATGAAAAATCCAAGGATATACTTTGTTTCTAAGGTCAAAGCATTATGAACCTAATAGTTACTTATTTCTTGACATCTGCCTGATGCAGCCTAGAATTTTATGATGGCTTTATAGTTTCCTTATTAAGGAAAAAAGATCTGAAAGTTGTTGTAAAAACTTCTGAAAAGAGAGCAAATGCTGCTGTAGCCTACTTCATCCACTGAGAGGAAGAGAATATAGAGGTTAAGAAAAGGAACACTAAATTAACAAAACCAGCAGGATTTTCAGAGTTGTTGTCTAATCATCATAGTGCTTAAGACTGTATTTATATATATTATCTACTTGGCTCTTGGAGATAAGGATAGTCACATTTTATGTTGGCAGGTGGTGATGTAAGTCTGATTTCATCTCCTGAGTGGAGTTCAGAAGTGTAAACAATGTAATAAGGCAAAAAATCTGTGAATGAATCACTGTTAATCCGAAGTGGCTATTCTGAAAAAATAAGAAAAGTGAGAACAGGTGTATTTCTAGCTATTTCCAAGAAAATTACTGCTGGGTGGGCTGAAGCAAGCTTTGGTACCTTGAGATACTTTTGGTTGGGGCACCCAGCAAATGATCAAAATGTTGCTATATCATCTTACTCCTCTCAGCGAAAGGCTTAAAAACCTTAAGAACATCTGGGAGTAGAAATAGCAATTTTCAAGCCTGATGCAATCAATAAGAAGTTAATGTGAAGCAGATACATTTTTTCCAAGGGTGGAATTAGAAAGACAGTGGGATGAAGCTCCAAGATGTTGTAGATGTTACTCTGATAGGTAGCTGGAGGTCAGGAGAAGGGGGGATCTCTTTTACTCCACATAGGCCAAGGCTGCAATAGAAGCCATAAACTTCAAAGTAACATTTCAGTGTGTGCCAAGCAGGAAAGGACTTGTCCCAGGACTGTGGTGCAACCTGCTCTTTCAACAAGATTTTTGAGTAGACTCAGTTAACAAGGGCAGGGTATCTCTGTCAAACAAAGCAGAAAATGTAATAATTGCCAAAATGTTAGTACAATCCAGCTGTGATGACTTGATTTATTTATTTTAATTGATACAGTTGCTTCCAGGATTTTAGATCAGCAGTTTAAATTTAAATATGCCTGAAGCAAATCATGAAAGACAAATTGAGTTTGGATTTGAGTTGCTTGCCCTTTATAGTCCTTCGGGGAGAACAAGTACAGATAAACACCCAACAAAAAACCCTGTTTAATTTTTATTAAGCAGCTGTCAAAGACATAGGAGCTATCCTTTACCAGTTCTGGAGAAAAAACTCATCACAGGGTAATCTTTCAACTAAGAACCTTATTGAGCAAAACAGGAATGTAAAGATTGTTCCAAAGGGTGCTGGCCACTGTCTGAGTTGCCCTTGTGATTTTCAGCCACAATACCATTCCCTGCATGAATTTCAGGACATAACAATCTGACAGTTCTTGAAGCTATGAAGTCATCCCTTGGAGATAACTGAGCCAGTCTCACAGTGATGGTCATTTCAGAACATGACTGTAATTTCTTTCCTTAATACTAAAATGGTGTTGTGTTTTGGAACATCATGCTTTAGGTATAAGACTAATAATCCTATTAAACTAGAAATTGTAAGATACTTTACGTACTAATCTAGACTGAAATAATATATCAGATCCTTTTCAAAGTAAATAAATAGGAACTGAAAAAGGCCCCTGAACAGCTTGGAAAATAGATGGGATGTTGTAATGAAGTTATTTAATGAGATGTTAAAATGTTCACAATGTTTTTTACTAAGATTGGGGGAACCAGAGAGTTCCAACCATCTTCCATTGTGAAGTGCTATGATTTTATTTATTTGTGTTTATCTAAGATTCCAAAGTTGTTTAGATAGTGTAAAAATATGAGACACAAGCACACATTTTTCTCTGAAAGAGTTTCCATTGTATGTAGGAGTTTTCTTTAGTGGTATGTTGGTCCTTAAGTTCATCAGCATGGGGACTGAGCACTGTAAGTAAGCATATTAAAAGAAACTTACTCTTTTAGATAGAAGTCCTTTGTTCCATTAAAGATGAACATAATTTAAACTCAGTTGTATCTGAGTTAGAACTTGTTTATGTTTAAAGAAATTAGTAAGTTTTGACTGCAGTAAGAGGGAAAGAAAATTAGGTTGTGAAAGCTTCATACACACCATCATCTCTGGCTGGTCCCTGAGGACATTCTGGCTCAAGAACAGGGCAAGGTTCACGTTGTGGTTTACAGTGCACTACCAGACCCTGCATGAAAGTCATGACATAATTGTGAGTTTATGCTAGAAGCTGCAAAGCTTCAATTCCTCATGAAAAGTTCAGTTCTTTCTGATAATGGAAGCCAGCTTCTGATCAGTAGGTGTTTGAAAATTTTCAGTCCAGTCAGCATCTGGAGTAAGAAAATCAGCAGCTTCAAGGCTCTCTCTAGAGAGAAAGAGAGATATAATGTATGCACAGGAACGAAGGCTTAGATACTGCATGTGGAATTAGTCAGACTTTGCTAAGAACCAGTGGTGCAGATGTGCCCGAAAAAAGCATTGTAGTCTGGTGTTCCAGCCTGTGCTCTCACCCTGTTTAGATGTATACTGAATACATAGGTGGGGAAGCTCAGAAAGTTGAAAGCTCTCTAGTTGACGTTCTCAACTAGAACTGTTCAGAGTATACTGATGTCTATGAACAGGATGTGTGAAGTTTCAGATACGTTTGTAATTGTCTTTAACCAAGCCACAAGAAGTTCTTACAGAAGAATAAATTCTATTGAACTTTGCATTTTGAGAAAGATGGGTTTTAATAAAGTTGCTGCCCATGAAGTAGGTGGGAATGCAATGAAAATATATTCAGGTCTCTGTTCACAATTTGTCTTAATATTGTCTAATCACTGAGGTGCTTCCTGCACACCTGCACTTTCTGTGAGTCATATACTCTGCACATGGAAGTTATTAGCATAATGTCTCACTATTTTAAAAATGGTTATATTAGCTACACAGATTTTCTTTTTGGGACAAGTAACCACAATATGGATAATGATCCATTTGTATCTGTAGTACTTTTTTTTTAAAAAAAAAAGATGGTAAAACAGAAACTGAGAACTATGCTCTTTGTATTTTTCTTTGCAGCCTTACTGCTGCCATGCAGCCTTCCCTTCACCATAGATTTCTGACAGAAAAAATAAAAGGGTTTCTTTTCTTCCAGTCATCCCCCGTAGATATTGCTGATTCATGCAACACACTACTATCGGAATACTGAACCTTTTGATCTTCTGGACCTGGATTTATTCTTGGTACAGCTGACTTTACAAAAAGCCATTTCATTATGAGGGTGAGACAGAAAATTCAGTCATGCTCCAACACCATGTTTTCTATTCTTCATATTTTTGTTTCATCTCCTCTGTTGTCAAGCAGAACCATTCTACTCCAATTTATAGATGGTGCCTCTTTCAGCATATCTCATTTTTGGTATCTTTGATCTAAGTTTTGAGAAGTAGAATATAAGATATACGATGCAGAGGTCTCTTCTGAATGCCTGACTTACGTCTGCAAGCTGCAGTTTGTAGGCAGTGTGTCATCACTGTCACAGTGGATGTGGTATTAAAAAGCACATTCATCTTGCCAGATGAGCCTTTTTCAGCACATATGTAAGAGATTCTAAAAATAGGTGTTGGTTTCGAAGGAGTCTACAGTGAAGAGAAAAATAGCCAAAATACAGACACCTCTCATATTGCATTCTCCCAATTACCTACCCAAACCCACAGAATTAGCATTGTAGTTACCATGCATTATTTATCAAGTCATCAAAAAGCAAAGCCTGGACTAAGAGAAGTACATTCTAACGAAGTGTGGACCAGGGTCTGAAAGTGGAAAGAGTAAGTGAAAAAGCTCACTGCTATTTATATCTATCAGGGTCCAGTCCTTAAGGAATTCTTTTTGGCAGGATGCTTGAAATGGATGCTTGAAATTGGATGTTGAAAACTTGGTACAATCAAGAGCCAAACATCTTGCAACAAGCAAATCTGACTCACATACATGATTTTTAGGTCTCTTAGGAACTAACTTTAACAAAAAGTCTCTTAAAGGAATCTGTTCATCAAACACCAGGCACAAAGTTGTTTTATTCCCATATTTTAAATGGTGATTTTGCTTTGAATGAAAGATAACACTCCCTGTTCCCTGAACTTCCACACATCTTAAGTCAAAATTGAACAGAAGAGTTTTTTGTTTTGGACAGTCTGTTTACCATCAAATTCATTAGTAAGGAAAAGTAGGTGTAGTGAATTAATAATCATTCTAATTTTAACAGAATGTTCCTGTAGAATTTTTTCTTCTTGCACTGAAATGAAAGAATTGATGTAGGTTAATATCAACACCAGAATTATTCCACAAACAGCCTTTCCCCAGTTGCACCACAGCTAGATGCAAAA
Organism: Machaerirhynchus nigripectus; assembly: GCA_013397975.1. Taxonomy (NCBI): domain Eukaryota; kingdom Metazoa; phylum Chordata; class Aves; order Passeriformes; family Dicruridae; genus Machaerirhynchus; species Machaerirhynchus nigripectus. The sequence goes on along the minus strand of VZRQ01009384.1, from coordinate 204,910 downwards.
CTATCCTTTTCTGTATGAAAACACACAAGTGTACACTCATTAAGCAGTAGAAACATAGTGGAAAAGTCATCCTTAATCTGTACAACGGATCCATTTTCAATTTACTTAAAAGGCGTGTCTGTAGTTTAAATTACATAATAAAGTAGAAAACAAAGGAAGGGAACAATGAATATAGTGCTTAAAATATTAAAGAACAGATTGAAGATTTGGGGTTAGATCTTGGGGAGTGAAATCTTCAACAAAGAGTAGGAGTCAGAATTCACATTTGGAACGTCGGAATCTTCAGGATTTGCCCCAGACTTAAGCCTCCTCATATTTCAGTCAATACCACAACAGCCCACTAAATGATTTATTAAAAGGAAAACTGTAAGGGAATAAAAAAGGGGGTTGTTTGTCAGTCATTTTGGCATGTTTCTCTAGTACTGGCAAAGGTATTTTATTTATATTATAAAGGTCATTCATATGAGAAACACTTGCTCCCAAAACACTTAGTATTCCATACAGACTTCTGCAGTCGTTTCAAATCACATTAGATTGCATAAACTTTTCTGCAGTGTAATGAAATGGAAAAAAATTTACAGATGCAGTGCATCAGATTAGTTTCACAAGAGCAGTATTTAAATCTTGCAAGCAGTGACATATGCTGAGAGTGATACTCTTTCCAGCTTGCGAGTCAGAACTGTTTTATCCTGAGAATTATTCTGTTTCCTAAAACTGTAGCAAACAGATATTTCAGGAAGGGAACAGTTGCAAGACTATCTTAGACTGTTTTTGCATCCATGCAAATTATACATTCACTGATAATTAAAGTGTTTTGAAAGAGAATTGGCAAGAATAAAATAAACCTCCAGATTGTACAATTTTCTGGCATCTAAAAGGAAATTGCTAGAAAACATCTTGAGCAAGCAGTGGACCAGCTTTTTTATTTTGGATTTGAATTGGTACAAGTGTACTGAATCTGATTTAGAAAACAACAAGAACCTCAATGAAAACTTGCGGCAAAAAGGGAAAAGATATGAGGAAGCAATAAAAATAAGATAGAGAAAGCAGATAATGAAAGCAAGCAAGGGCAGCAAACTTGAATTTTCAAAGAAAATGGTAAAGATGGTGATGAAATAAAGATATGCAGTCTAAGGAAAGACAGAAGTACTTGGAGCAGTGGAATAACATGCCTCAGTGAAACAGAGAGAGATTAAAATCCCAGCTGAGAGAATGAGAACAAAGCAATAAACCCTGCTAAACTTGGGCTGAGAGTAAAGGATTACTCATAAAGAGGAGAAAAGAGAATGAAAGTAATGGGGTGGACGAGAGGCAGGAGCAGAGAGCATGAGAGAAGATGTTGGTAGCATAGCAAAATAAGAAATGACAGACATGGAAAGACCCTGAATTCTTCCAATTCCAAATAAAATTCAGTAGGCACCAAAGGACTTAATGTGCTAGAGAATCATACCCGAAGAAGGGAGATTTTATCATTGTATCTGATTATCCCCCTCCATTCTCTGTGGTTTCTAGTAGTGTCTTCTTGCATTGTTGCCTTGTGAGTCTAGGACAGGTCAGGACTGACTGCGTGCTTTTCTTGAGCTGTCTGCAATGTTCAGCAGTTTCTCTCATGGTTGTCCCATCAGCTTAACCACACAGCAGAACTGGCCATCTGTACTTGTGCTGTGAGACATATTCATGGCTGAACAAGACTGGCCAGTTGTTCGTAACAGATAATACGTGTCAACACTTCTCTGAACGTGTATTTCTGAAGTTTATGAAGCTGAGTGGTTCAGTCAACCTGATGCATTGCAGGAAGTCTCGTAACAGCCAACACCTTGCTGGATCAGGTCTTTCCTGAAAAATTGAAGCCATGATGTATTAGGAGGCTGTACATCTTTCTCTGCATGTATTTCACATCAGTATTGTTCTCAAAATTTAAAAATTAAACAAGCAGACCTTCACATTTTATGTGATATACATTTCTATTGTTAGAAACATCATGTAATTCTTCCTCTGGAGACAGAGCTTTTGGGCTAAAGACAGCATTTTATCTAGGATTATTAATAAATAATTGTTCATTCAGCTTCAGAAATTTTGGATTATTTTCCTGAAATATTTTAGTAGGCTTTTTCCATTACTCCTATTTCCTATCAAATTTTAAGAATACATTCTTTTGTGAGATTATAGCCTATGACTAACAGGAATGAGATGCTCACTTTCTAACTTGTCATCAAGCAACAGTTTAGTCTATCCATTCACTTAAACCTATTTGGGCATGACTATTTTGAGTAGCCAGATCTAGTTCTTTCTCAAAACATACCAGTTTCTTGAAAAACTTGATTCTTCTTAGGCTCAAACTGTAGTACTGTCTGTAGCCATTATCCGACAAATTGTTGGGCCTGGCTGGCTTTTATTAGAAAGAGCATCAATCACATACTTAAAACTGGCATAATAATGTAGGTTGACCTTCAGATATATTTCTTTGGTACAAGAAAGTGCAATGATGAACATTCTTGCTTACTTGTTTTTCTAAACGCTAAAAACCACTAAAGGTGGTTGGAAGGATTTGGAAAGTACCCATTGGTGCTTCTCACATGAATTGGCCATAATTCCTGGCCTTTGTACTTAATGTCCTAAATGTATTCATTATGCACTAACCATTCATGTGGAATTTATTGGTCTGTTATAAAATTTTGAAAACTTCCTGTGCACTCTGATTCTCATTTATCAAGCATGTCATCCTCCCACTTTGAACAGTAACCGCTTGATGTAAAATGTTTTTTTCCTTTGTTCTTCAAACCAACATCCAAGATCAATTTATGACTGTAATGTGGGAGGCAGCTTGCAGAAACTTGCTGGATTTTATGACATCTTTATTTATGTAAGTGGCACAACTATTATCTGGACTGTTCAATTTCTGCTACAGACATATAATGCAGGCACAAAAATGCAAACAAAATAATCTAAAGGATAAAACAAAGCTATGTTAGTAAGATTCAAGATAAGACTAGAAAGGTTGTAAACATCTTCCTCCTTCCCAAGCAGTTCTAATATTAGTTATCCTACAAAATCCCTAGGCATGCAAGCAACCTTTGAAATGCTTTGAATGATTAACAGTTTTATTCTTTTATGTGCAGTATAGCCCTTGGAGCATCATTTACTGCTAGGAGCACTTTACTCCTACTACCATCTCTGGTTTTTTTTCCAGATAAGTATACCAACCAGCAGCAGAAGTGGCAAAATAAAATAGCCATAGTGAAAAATAAGTGGGGACTTACCTGCCACTCTGCTGGGCTCAGTTTTAACACTTGATTTCAATACTACATTTTTTTTTCTGAATTTGCAAATTCTGTTTGGATGTGGTTGCATGTGTTTAAGTTCTGGAGCCTTTAAGCCAGTAGGAGAATATTCTGTCTGTGTTTTTGAGCCATCTGAAGTGCTATGGCAGTGTTGAAACAGCATTGCACTAAACCTCATCTGAATGTATGCTACTGAGTCAGATCCAGGTATCCTCACACTTTTTACTGGCTTTGCATTTACTTTGAAAGTATCATCTAATCATATGCATAGGAGGGAATAAATAACCTCATTTTTAAAATATATCCTTCTCAACAAAGTTATGCATTTTCCCCTGCAGGATTTACGGAAGATAGTGACTCATACTCCAAAAATATGTATGGAAGCACATGAAGGTATTCAGTCATTGAAATATTCAGTCATTGAACAGTCCAGCACATTTCTGATAGTGGTCTAGTATGCGTTAAACTGAGGACAGTAATGTGTGGCAAGTACCAACTCCTGGAGTGAGCTGGGATAAAGACTGGTTTGTCCCATAGGTCATCAGCACTATAGTAATCCAAAGGAGTGAAAACTTAGTACATTTTTATTACTAGAGATAAGAGGATTATGTTCTGGCCCTTGAAGAATTTCAGGAGGAGGCAGACTGAGGAATTGTTGGTTCTTTCTACATTTTGTGTAGGTGTAAGGATCCAGGCAAATTTTTGCAGAATGGAGGGAACACATATCAATGGTGAGAGAAGTTCAAAGTCCATTTCTTGTGCACAAATCAGCTACATTTCAAGTGATTATTTAAACTAGCAGGTAAAGAAAAGGTGACATTCTTAAGCTCATACACAGACTGAAGCATACACCAGTAATATCAGAGTAATTCCTGGGAAAGTCTGGCACTAAGTAGGAAACAAATAAGGTCACAGGGACGCATTTAGAAAAATGTGAGAGTTGTCTGGTACATAGGATAGTCAGAGGAGAATCCTGGCTAGTAACAACAGTGACCAAAGCAATACTTTACACTATCATTTTTTTCTTCTGAAAAGTATCAAATCATGTAATCTTTAAAGAGGTTGTTTATTTTCAAATAGTTATGGTTAACTCAATGTCACGAGTTTTGGGGGGTTTTTTGTCAATGAACAACAAAATGTAAATCCTCAAAATAAATCTCTGTGTTAGATGAAATGTCATTCCACAAGTTCTCATTGATTTAATCACATGTTGTTGTCACAGAAAGGTGCTGGTTTTCAGAATTATCCAAAAATTAAACCAGGCATACTGTCACATCTGTTGTTTCTAATTTATTAGAAATAATTATTTATTATATTATCTTACTTGTTATTTGCTAATTTAAGTAAGAATGTGTTACATTTTACAAAGGAAACTGGTATCATTTCCTTTATTGCATTATCCCATCAGCAACAGGACAGATTTACATGTTGGGCTTTTTTCTTTCCTTCTCCAGAATATTTGCATTCTTTCCTTAATTTCCCTAAGACACCTGGAAGATATCCAGACTACAGTTTAAACTGCAGTTCCAGTCATTTTAGATTAGCTCTTCATTTTTAAAATTAAGTCCCTAAATTATATCCCAAATGCCTCTATGTGGAAAAATGCTCCTTATTCACAACACACTGTATCTGGATAAGCCCAAACGTTTTATCAAGTACCTACTGCTTGCTTGTAAGCGATAAAAGGAAAGAAAGGTGTGTGCATGTTTTATAACAGGACTGTACATGATTGTAGGGGCATCCCACAGTGGTTTAGAACTGGCTTGCTGTGGTTTAAATTAGCTCAGAGCACTTGGAAAATGAGTTGCAGTTTAACTGACAAGGTAGTGCTGTGATAGGACTGAGGTTCTTCAACATCTTACATTTCTCAGCAGATTTGATCTGTTATTTTTTCACGGTTTATGTTGAAACGCATGTAACTATAACATGTTAGGTAGGCTGAGATTGATCTTATGTAATATGGCAGTGTAAAATTTAGCTGTCTGGTACAGCTTCATAACACATACCTATTACATTTCTCTTAGATTACAAACAAATATTCCAACTCCAGGTTTCCAAATTGTACCAGAAGGCTGTGAAGATTTTTTAATAGAAATTGTTTACTGTGTTTCCAGAACTTCATTCAGATGTTTTTGAGAAAAACATGTATTACATTCCATTTTAAATTATGTTTAAGAGATTTTTAAATCATATCAACAGAAAGGCTTGTAACTTTATGAGAATCCCTAACCACTCGTTCATTCTTGGGTCTTCCTAGAGCCAATACATGAAAGATACTGAAGACAGTAGGCTTTAATTTTCACCAGAGTGCTTTGTCCAGAGGATGACGTCCGTCCTGTCACCAGAGGTCCCACCCCTCTGCAGCTGCTGTTGCTCAGAGCCCTTTCACACACACACACACACACAGACAAACACACTGCTCTGTAGTCCCTCCAGGAGCTGGATGCGCCCTTCTGGGATGGGAGGAGCTGGGCAGGGTGGTATCTGAGCTGTCCCACCTGCCATCATCTTCCTGTGTGCTTTGCCAGCATGCAGAGGAGCATTTTATCTCATCATGTACCAGTACATATTAGGGCAGTTAAACAGATATGCAACACTTTAATTCATTTGCCTGCATTTTACAATATGCTAAAAAAATGTCTTGGGCACCTAAGGAAAACCCAGCAGTACCTAACTTACTTTTCAACATGGATGTCATTGGGAAACTGAGTAGGCAACAGCTGCTACTTTCTGTGATAAACTCATTTAGATTGTGATAGGTGGCAAAATAAGAGTTCTCTGCAGTACAGGAGAAAGAAGAAGACTAAACATCATTTAAGGTTAATTCTAGCAAGGAAGACAACATAACAGTTTTAGATTTGAGGGAAGCTAGAAGCACATAAGTTGAGGGACTTTGTTATGCAGCTTATAGTAAAAGCACAGTTATTTTCTTTTCATAGCGCTAAGAATGGAATCATAATGACTTAGCATTGTTTAAAGCTAGTAAACTGCAACTGTAAATCAGCAAATTAGCTAATGATTGCCTCTGGGTAGTGGTACATAATGAAAAACAAATGAGGAAAGGTACTCATGCATTGCACTTTGTAGCTACTAGAAAAATTGAAGTTCTATCTTCATAAAAATACTGTTAAAGGGATGTTATGAAGGGCTGTGCCCTGGCAGCAGAACAATTACTGCTTCAAATGAGTATGTTTTTTAATAAATGCTGCTATAGTAAGTCTGCAATTCAGTGCTAGCCCTTTTCATGGTGTAACTGAGAGGTTGTATCTGCAGTGGGGAGCTGTGAAGGAGAATACTGTATTTCCAGCCCATTCTAGACAGTGCCAACCTCAAGTACTAGAAATGCACATAGCTAAGTAATCTTCAGTGCAGAGATAGTAACGGTAAGCAAGACCTCAGACCTTTCAAACCATAAATTGATTTATTGCCATTTTTAATAAAATAAAGTAAAAATATAATCATAACAGAGCAGTAAGATTTTGATCTCTTGACCCCACACCCATCCGGCTTCTACTTGCACAGTTCCTGAAACTTGCACAGCGATTCTTCAGTTCCCACGTTGCTTGTGCTCAGCATCTTACTGTGGTTTTGCTTCCAAATTATGTTATTTTTAGTAACTTGGCTGTATTTAATTGTCCATGTCGTAAGTAAAATTTGTTTGTTTGCTGTTTAACATTTCCTAGAGAAGTTCTACAGCTGAGATACCTTGTATCTTTTTTGTCACAACATGACTAACAACATTTTTTACATTGAGATGTCTATTTGTTTACAGTACACCATGCACACTAATCAGGGATCTGATCAAATTTACATTTCTTTATATCAGTATGGGATAAGTGTGATGATGATCAGCTCACTCAAGTAAGGTGGAGTCCACAAACATGTAATGGTATTATTTTGGCTTGTTGCTTCTACCATTAATTATTGATAATTTCTATTCTGATAGATAATGACCTCTATTTTTAAATGCCATAGGGAGGGTATGGTTAGCTCCATGAAATTCAGAGGAGGCACTAAAGTTTCCAAAGAGAATACAAAGATGAGCATGCTAAAACAAGAAACCCCATACAAATCGTGTACCCCTTCAGCACTTGGGAGCTGTTTGCGGATTGGTTTTGGAGTTTATCATATCAGGAAGGTAACATAAATACAAGAAACTGATTTTCAGGCATCTGTTGAATTTTAGTTATGAAAACTTACATATTCCTGGCTTAGATGATATGTGACAATGGTGATTTTTAGACTTTGAATTTTAGACAAGTATCCAAAGAGGCAGTTATACAGACTTGTACTTCAAAGCGAGTGTAATCCTTAATGTCTTCAACCTAAGGCATTTTAAAATGTTGTGAGTCACGTTTTCCAGAAACTTCAAACCACAGCTGGAAGCTTTCAAAACAGATCTGTTGCTGTAAAGGAAAGAAAAAAAAAAATACACGCTAGGGATTAGTTATCTCATGTGAGGGGCACTGAAAAGTGGTGAAGAACCTGATACATTTGTCATTTTATACAAAGATTTTGCCACATATTTTGATCAAAAGCATGTGTTTCTTCCACTCTCTGGTATTTAGAGGTCATTATTATTTGTGAAAGCAGCCTTTTTTTCAGCACACAGCCATTCTTCAGCTTTTCTGGCAAAAATCTGGTTTGTGTACATGGATATTTGTATAAGACCAATTTCCATCAACATAGATATAAATATTTTTTTGTTTTAGTACTCATGGAATGCAGAAATCCCTTGTGATGACAATAAGAGTATAGTTATCTATAACAACAGAAAAAATTAATTCCAGAACATTTACAGTCTTGAAGCCTTCATACCAAAAAACGAGTGGGGATGAAATAAGGGAAGAAGAACTTCTTTGGAGAGAGGCTATAAAACATACAAAGCATGTTTTTTAGTCCAAATACGTTTATGTGGAGACCACTTTGCAGTGTTACATTTTCTCATTAAAAGAGAAATTTCTACCTTTGGACATTTTACTGCAGCAGGTGTGCTTTGCAGACTATACATCTGTAACCATTTATAGATATGTGAAAACAAGTGATTATAGTGATCTTATCTTACCAGTTACCACTGCTGATAGCAGCACTGGCTTTGACTGGACACAATCTGATAGAGCCTAGAGCAGTGACGGGGGGTTCTTTGCCAATGAATTAAATAGCTGGAGTCTGATTCCTAGTCCCACAATATTGTACATGTGGAGCAGTTCCAGTGGAGGCATGGGTTTATTACAGCTAAATTCAGAAATGAGAGTTGAGACTGTTTGTGATGGTTGCATAAAATTATTTTCAGAGGTGAAAACAGTCTAATACTTCTTATACTGCCTAAGTTTTCCATAATGCTCATCCAGATGTACTTCCTTGGATACTACTTTGAACAGAAAGCCAGACCCTTTCTTCAGATTCATTGTCTCTCTTTACTGACTGTATGTACTTTCAGATTTCTAATTAGGCATGTACGTAAATGAAGTCCTCTTGTACTTCTATTAACTGTCCAAACTGGCCACTTCTCAAGAAGGTCCTTACACACTCTGATATACAACAGCCTTATGCACAACAGCCCCCAGTGCTGCAGGACTGCAGCAGCTGCTGAGAGTTGCTGCTTTTGGCAACAGACAGTCTCAAGCAGACCGTATTGTCTTGGCAGTATATCAGTTGTCACACGGAGGTAAATGGAGCTGTAGTCTAGTCCTTCTCAGATGTTTTTGCTTGGGCTTTTTTGTTGTTTTTTTAATAAAAGCTATCTTCTGTCGGAAAAATTGCTCAAAGAAAATGTTAAGTGTTTTTCTCCACAAAGAAGGTATTTTCTACAGAGTCCACTTTTGACTGTATGTACAAGGTGCTTTACAGTTACAAGAGAAATTGCTGGTATTTTAACATTTTAATAAAATGCAACCCCCAAGTTGCCAACTGAGGAAATGTATAATGTGATTTAGTAGAGTCCTGGGAAATATGCACTGAGATGCTGCCAGTTATGAATCTAAATCACTGCTTTATATTAGTCTGTTTTACAAGACCAAGAGTTGCAATACTTAACAATGTCAAAAATAAGAACCTATGTAGAAAGGTACTGGTCAAATAATGGCAGCTGGAAATAAATACGGACATGGCAAGGAGTCAAAGTTTTGATATTTGTATATTCAGAACTACTTTTCTCACCCATATGTAACAATGAACTCCAGCTTGTAACACAATATCAGTGTCTTTGAAATGAGATTTCCACATTTAAAGTTCCAAGGAGGAACAAGCTCTGCTGTAGTGAGGAGCCTGGAGCAGACTATCCTTTTTTATGTTCTGCAAAGATTACATCTGAGGGGCATCTTCTGCTGTCTCCTGAGTTCTGAGAAGCCCTTTGGGACCCTCAAGTGCTGATGGAGTAGAGCAAAGAACCTAGCTAAGAGCAGTCCAGACGGTCATGGCAAACTGTCAGTAGTCAGAAGGGGTCAACACTGCAGTAAAATTTTATCATCACTGAAGGCAATATGCTCTTTTTTTCTTTTTTTTCTGTGGATTATCATTTTAACACTGTGTTGGTTATTTGTAATTAGGTAGCTATCACAGGATAGGAGACGAAAAAGGGTTGAATAAGGCTCAGGTATGAACACAAGTTACTAACATTTAGAAATACAAAAATAGAAAATTAATTTATTTCCAGGAAAAATATGAAAGATTGCTATGAGTTAATCTAAAGATTCTACTGAATGTTCAACCTATCCTACTTGAAATCTCTTTCAGAAAATTTCCTTTCATTAACGGGATCTTTCTCATTATCACGATCTCCCTATCTTCTGTCATTGTCATTACTGACATGTATGGTATCTATCTGCAGTATTTGTGTGCTTACTGCATACCTCTTACATGTTTGGCAGAGCATTATTAGCACTAGACATACTACATGCTGAACAGGGTATTTTAAAAAGGAATAACTATTAAATCTGAAGGTATTTATGGGGTTTTGTTTTCAATGAATTGCTCATATGTAAGAATCGCTTTAAACAGGAGAGGTAGTTTAGTGTTTGTTCTTTTCCTTGTAATGATTGTGTTCTTTACAGTGAGCATTAGCTTCACTATGAGGAGATTAAACTGAAGTTATTTTGGGGTTGTATATTTTTTATAATGAAACAAACTAAAAAAGAACAGACTGTAATTTTTAATTATTCATCTAAGATGAAAACAATTAACATAAATCCAAGTTGGAATTCCAGTTATGACAACCATACCATATACAATAAATACAGCTTACTATAAAATGTGCACAAAAAAATGTGTGCCTCTGCACCATTTTATTTAAATGTGCGTATGTAGGAGCTTGATTTGCTGAACTTATTTCAAGCTGAATATATTTAGATTATTAGAAAAAAGGATTCAACTTCATTATCAATTCTCTTTTGTTTTATACTAAAGACAAAAATAAATTCAGACTGGAATCAAAATAATATATCATTTTAATAGACATAGGAAAAGAATTACCTATAGATTTTGTTAACAGAAAAAATATGAAAAATTATTTCATGCATTAAACAACAATATTTGTGCAAAATAGATGAGAAAAAAACCACAGGATTCATTTTTCCCTAATGGTTTGGTTTTAAGTGGTTACTCCATGCTAAAAAGCCATGAGCCAGATACCAGTGTTCTCATAATATTATTTCATGCATGTTGCCACTGAAATATATGGATATAATCATGAGGTAAAGAATTAGTAAGGAGTAGGTTTAGCAAAATAGGAAATCTTCAGCAATAAACGACACTGTCAAAATTACTGTGAGGAAAGTAATGAAAAGGCTCATAAATTAATTATAAGAGGTTACTGTCAGCATTACCTTTTTCTCTCCAAATCCTAGATTTCCCTGAGGGTTTTCCATTCAGTTAAAACCTCAGCCTATCGTAGGAAGGACACAATGCCACTGGGTACTTTGTAATATATTTATAATTGAGATACATCTTGAAAACACATCAAAAGCTAATGTCGAGATGCAAAGCCCATTGTGCAGAAGAAGCATCAGGAACAGCTGAGAGAAATGGCTGCAGAAATGTTAGGTGCTGCTTGCTTTTAATCATTTTTGCACCAGTGTGAAGTGAAGGAAACTGTGGAAAAGGGCAGGATTGCATCAGTGTGAGTGGCTTGGACTGACCTTGATCCAGCTGTTTCTATAGCTGCAGTCACAGGCAACTTCCCTGTCTACAACAAAAACAAGGACATGTTGCATTGCACAGTCTGTGACTATGCAACACTTCCAAAACAACAGCCACAAACCTCAAGGAATGCGCGTGTGTATGTGCATGGTACCCGGTCCTAAAATACGAGGCAATTTCAGACCAAAATGGCTGGTGGTGTCCTTTGCCTTGTTGCAGCTTTATGTGTCATTAATAGGTGCTTTGTCCGAAATCCAGAATGACTGGTGTTGTACGAGTGTATGCTGGTGTTTAGTTTAATTTGCATTTGGCTGTACTGTACCCAGTGACCATGTGCTGTGCACATGAGCAGCCCTTTGCTTGCTGTGCAACATTTTTGGTGCTGGGCATTTGGAACACAGGGGTGTAAGGTGAAGAGCGGAATAATCAGTATGTAGAAAAGAATGTGCCAGAATATATGAATGACACAACATTATCAAAGCTATTTCAAAAGTATATTTTAGAGGCTGCAGCAACTGCCTGTCCCAGAATTTAATCAGAAACCAAAGCTTTGAAAAGAAACCAGGAGAAAAAAAAAATTGAGGTAATATAAAAGTGTCACTCAAGCCAGCAGGCAATGCTAACAAATTGCCATGTCTTTGTCAAATGCTCATCACTCATTCTTGTGTCAGGTAATGACCATACAAATTGTAATTGTATAGATCGGGCAAGATGTTCATTTCAAGCAGTCACCCTTGCTATTTTATTACATGAAAGTCTTGTAAAATCAGAAAATGTTGAAAGGACTGTAGTAAGAGAAAAAGTTCAGAAATAAATGCACTGTAAAACAGGATTAATGGTATAAATTTGGGATTAGCATAAATCCTATTTACCCCTACTTAATAAGGCATTATAAAGCAAGCAAGGTTTATGTAATAGGATTTAATCTTATTTAATTTCCTTTTTAAAGCAAATATCCAGTTGACCCTAACATGTTTAATACAAAAGACCATTTGTGAAATATTCTGCACATCCCCAAAATCCTCTGTGATTCAGGGTAGTGAATATACTTGACACAGTTGTATGCAGGCTCCAAGTTATCCACATACAGGAAAACTTGTCACTAAAATCCAAGGGAATTGTGGTTTTCTCTAAACTTAATAGTGTATCCTCCTCTGCCCCCCTTCTTCTTTTAATTAATTTGTAAAGACTTTTAAATGTATACTCTCCAATTGATTACATATCCATTAATATGAAAAAAGTTAGTTGTTTACTAAATGTGCTGTCTTTGTGTATATTCAGTAATTTGGTACATTTATGCATATCTGGAAATAAATAGTTTTCCAACCAGTAGTTTTTTATTCTGAATGTAACTCATGAAATAGCTCCAACAGTAAGTGATGATAGCATTTGATTTTGTCTATGATAGACTTAATTAGCACCTTTCTTACAAATATATTTGTAAGTTTATATTCCTGAATAATAAAAATTGTCTCATTTGCATTCGAGCAATACTTTTGTCTCAAGATAGAGGTTAATTATGAGGTTTATACTATGTAGAGCTGAAAATGTTATATTTATTACTGGGCAGAGTTTCTCCTCCAGACTGCAAATTTGTTTTTATCCAATGTCTTTGAGCAGTTTAGATAAACAACATTTGAAAGTTCGCTAACTCATGAAATTGCCACAATTTGAATGGTGACAGCAAGATATTAATACCCAGAAATAAGACATCTCAATTTAACTACTTGCAATGAAGTTAACGTCTTTCAGATAATTTCGGACAACTGTCTACTATTGTTGCTGTCATTTTCATTGGTCAGAATTAATTTCTAAGGTTTTTGGAAGATTTGAAAAGCTTATGTTTGCATGTGAAATATTAAGCAAATTTTCTCAGGCTAGTCCTGTAGGAAATCCTAGTAGTGTTTGTGACAGCACCAATGCTCCCTTGAACTCTGCATGGCCAAGCTGAGGATTTTCAAGGCTTTACATTTGTAATGATACAAATGGTATCTTATATACCAACTATCTATATAATGGTATTCTGTATACCAACTATCAGGGCTGTTTAGTGGCTGGAATTCCTTTCACCATGTGGGCATTTTTGCTATTAACCCTACCACCCATGTGCTACTTATCTTGCTAACCCACTTTTTAAATTAATGATAGACTATTTTGAAAAGCCAGGGTTTGAAGGTACTTTTTCTTGTTGTGAAAAGACATTAATCTTGTTTATCAAAGCTGTCTACAGAGGAGAGGTGAGGCTCCTTGGATGCATAAGTGATTTCCCTGCCTCAGATGACCTGAATACTGCATTGAGAAAACTGCCAGTACATGTGTCCTCAAGGAAAGTGTCACTCAATGTAAGCAGAATTCTTAAAGCCTGGAGGATTTAAGATTTTCAAACAAACCTCTCTAATAGCTCTTTTTTCCTTCCCCCTATGACTTTCAGAGAATTTGTCCTTTTTGTTCCAGCTTTTGCTGTTTTTCACCTGAATTCTGTTTCTCAGGCAACACAAACTACAGGAATTGTTGCTAATATATTGTTAACTACACCATCCAAAGTAATTTTCTTCCTAACTCCAACTTACCTGTCAGTGACAGTTTCTGGCTGCTGAATCTGTCTGGAGCAGTTCTCTGGGAATGCTTTCATTTCTTCAAATGCATTTCAGAACATAGTATTTTCTGACAGCACTCTATCTCTCCTCATCTGGACAGGGGAGGGAAACAATAATGAAAGCCTCATGGGTCGGGATAAGGGCAGGGAGAGATCATTCACCCGTTACTGTCACAGGCAAAACAGGTTTGACTTTGGGAAGAATTAATTTAATTTATTACCAGTCAAATCAGAGTAGGACTATGAGAAATAAAACCAAATCTTAAAGCACCTTCCCTTCACTCCTCCCTTCTTCCGAAGCTCAACTTCAGTCTCAAACCTCCTCCCTCCAACCTGCACAGAGGGATAGGGAATGTGGCTTGTAGTCAGTTCATCACACATTGTCTCCTCCTCAGGGGGAGGATTCTTCACACTCTTCCCCTGCTCCAGAGTGGCGTCCCTCACATGGGAGACAGTATTCCATGAACTTCTCCAACATGAATCCATCCCACAGGCTGCAGTTCTTCACAAACTGCTCCAATATAGTCCCTTCCATGGTGTGCAGTCCTTCAGGAACAGGCTGCTCAAGTGTGGGTCCCCATGGGGTCACAAATTCTGCCAGCAAACGTGCTCCAGTGTGGGCTCCTTTCTCCATGGGCCCACAGGTCTCTGCCAGGAGCCTGCTCCAGCATGAGCTTCCCATGGGGTAACAGCCTCCTTTGGCTATCCACCTGCTCCAGCACAGGGTCCTCCAGGGGCTGCAGGTGGATCTCTGCATCCCTGTGGATCTCCATGGGCTGCAGGGGCACAGCTACCTCACCATGGGCTGCACCATGGGCTGCAGGGGAATCTCTGCTCCAGCACCTGGAGCACCTCCTGCCCCTCCTTCTGCACTGACCTTGGTGTCTGCAGAGTTCTTTCTGTCACACAGTCTCATTCCTCTCTCTATCTGCAGTTCCTGGGTTTTTCCCCCTTCCTAACTGTGTTATCCGAGAGTTACTACCAACATCACAGATGGTTTGGCCTTGTCCAGTGACAAATCAGTTTTGATGCCAGCTGGCATTGGCTCTGTCAGACACGGAGGAAGCTTATAGCAGCTTCTCACAGAAGCCACCCCTGCCTGCAGTCCTTCTCTGCTGCCAAAACCTGTCCAGGCAAACCCAATTTATTACAAATAACAAATACAGTTGGTGGTTTTTCCAAGTCATTCTTTATTTTGATCCTTAATGCCATTTAATTTCCACTTTGCCCACATGTTTGGTTGATAGTCCAAACATTTTGGACAGATGACTAATAACTACACTGGAGAAGTTGCACAGGTTGTTTGACAAGCTGTTCTAGTCTGTTATGGGTATTACAACAGCCTAAAATTGCTGATTGCATATTCCAAAAAGCAGACAAGTTCTAAAATCCAAGTAAGTGTGTACATACACGAAATTACTGAAAACATTAGTTTATTTTTTCCAAAAGGCAATGAGTTTATATTTTTAAAAATCCACTTAAAATGTAACAAATGAATATTCACAAGACATTGAAACTCATCAATAAATAGCTCAACAATGGGTCATTGTGAAAGGCACTTTTACAGAACATCATGTCAGCATTGTGAATGGTCATGGTGCTACAACCTTGAGAAAATGGCCCATCACTAATTTGGTAATTAAATTTAAATACCTAAGATAATAATGAATTCTAAGTGTATTTTATAGGCTGTGGTAAAGAAAGGCTGATTTATTTTGAAAAACGGGCATTGTCTTAAGTCTGTGAATAAAATTAGCTTTTGATATAAACCTCACAGTCAACATCTGACGTTTGATTATTTTAAATCACATAGAATCATAAAATCACTCTGGAATTCAGTGGAAATGTTTGAAAAATCTGTACAAATACACTGTTTGTCCTCCATATGGATAAGCATATTTAGAAATTACCTTCAGTGTCTTTTTTTTGTTATTTGTAGAAGCTCTCTTGACACCATTAATGCTGCTCATGGATGATAGGGACAAATGACTTGCAGGCACACTCTTGCAATCATGTCTGGGGTCCTAAACAAGCTCTCTGAGGCCCTTCTACCTGCAGACACATACTCATTCTGTCTCCCTGGTCTCCTCAGGTACTGGTGGAGAGGGCTGGGGATGTCCCAATTAATCCCCTATGCTTTAGGCCATTTAGCATGGTTCGAGAGTTGATTTTCTTCAGTGACTGTAACAAGCATTAATGTATTTTCACTGTGTGGCATGCTAGGTAGGGTGAGTAAGCTAGAAATATAAATAAAAATCCTGATCACTACCACTATTAAAAAAAATTTATGGATGTTTGTGGGGTTTTTTTCCCTCCAATTTTTGCTCTACATTTGCTCTAGATCCCCCTGTTCAGAGAAAATTACAATCTACTTCAGGAGATCAAGTGCTGTGTCTGATTAGCTCTTTAAAATACCACTAAGTGGTGAGGTTTCATTTATTTCCTTTGATCCATCAACCTATTGCCTTACAGCCCTCATGGGGAGTAAATATTGTTTATTCTTCAACTTACATCTGATTTCATATTAAAGAAAAAAATATACTTCTTTTTAATGTCCTTCTCTTGGATAGGAGGAAGGTCATGCTCTAAGTTATGTTGCTCTATAGATTGTAAGGTTTGAGCTATTCCAGGTATCTCAAATATTAATCTAAAGTTCTAAAAGAATAGAAGTAAATATTAATTATATCATTTGTTCTTCTGTTCTTTTCTACTGATACTTCTTTATACTTCCCCTCCTTTCCTTTTTTTGCCTATCTCATCTTTTGAATTTTATTTGCTCCCTTTCTTCTTTAGTGTCTTATGGACATTTCTTGTGAAATCTAACCACGTCATAAAAATTTGTTGAAATTGCTTCAGCTGAGATTTCTCTATCTTTCCCACCCTTTGGTTGAAATTTCAAATATATCTACATTTTTCTGTAAAAGAGTGAAAGGGGTTCTTTTTAATGTATTTTTGTAGTTGTTCAGTATTACCAGAAGTTTTCCTCATGAAAAGAGGTGCAAACTCTAATAGAACTTCCAGTCATTTCCCATATACCAAAGAAAAATGGTAAAACATGACTTAAAAAAACATTTATTCATAAGTTATTCTTTATTTTAAATCACCTTTCCCTGCTAGTGTACTAAACGCAAATTGAATTAATAATTTTCTGCATCAGACGTTCTGGATAATGTATTTTGCTACATGGGTTTAATTCATTCAGCAATATGGTACAAGTTAAAATTGGATTTGCTGTGCTAATCCTTTTAATAAATATTCGAGTGTCTTCAACAATATCACGCCACTGCTTGAATCCTTTCCTTCTCTCTGTGCACTTTCATATTAATTGGAAATGTCTCATCTTTGCTTCTAAGAGCATAATGTTTTATATTCCATCTTTCATGTCCTGAGACAGAGTACTTCTCATGTGCTTCTATTTCTTACTCCTTACCCTCCACTTTTTCCTCTAAGTCATATTATTTGTGGTGGTGTTCCCAGACATGCCATTACAGCCATTTTCTGCTTCTTTTCTTGAAATCAGCAGTAAAATAGTGCATGCATGTACAGTAGGAGAAAAGGCAAAAATAGTAACTGTGAGAAAAGATTTCTGAGAGGAGTGAAGCCCGGGTAGTTAAGATGCCAGATAATGTATGTAATCTTTTGTTTAAGCAGATATTATTACAGAAACCTGAAGTCCCTAAGTATGCTTTAGACAACAGATTTAAAACATTATGTCCAATATAACAAGATGACTTTCAAGCTATAGATTTGAATTTTCAACATTTTTGTATTACCATTCCATCTTGAAGTCGTCTACGGAATTGTATATTTAATAACTCCACCTGAGTAATTAAATAAAACACTCAATCGTAATGGACAAAGGATAAAGTCCTGTGACTGTTGTTGCATCTTTCTATTTTGATAGTGATTATTGGTAATTATTCTTGTGAGTCTTTTTTCTTCAACATTCCTGAACCTGTATTTAGATGAATAGATGTGTTTCCATAGCAACTCCACAGAAAAGCAAATCAGATCTTACATGGGCCAAATTATCTGTGAAAATTCCATTTTTTCTCAGTGAACATTTCAAGATATGTAAAACAGTGCTTTCAAACTAAGTATTCCAGTCACATACCTAAAGCTAAGAGGAAATATTCTGTGCCTTTATCAAAACTAATGAATTTCAATAACCAAGAGCAAAAAGTAAAAAAATAAGATTAGGGGAACTGAAAAGTCTTTCAGTGGACAAAGATCTTAACTAAAGATACAATGAGTCAGAGTCTAAAATGAAAAAAAATTAGTGTTAATGATTTTCTCTTGAAATTGGGAGTCCAAGGGCATACAAAATATGTTGGGTTTTCACTTTTTGCCTAGTAGTGTACAAGCACTAATTCAAGTTGTTACTGTAAATGAGCTACTAAATAATAAAAAACACCTCATAATTATTTTTGCTGTCTCACAGCAGATACTGCACTGAAGGGTGAAAATGAGACACAGAATATTTAGGCTTTTTAATTATTTCAATAAATGCAAAAATGCAGTTGAAAGGATAAATATTAAATTTCTCTTAAATTTAGGAATGAAGCATATAAAATTCTCACAGATTATATAGTTGCTTCGTAAGAAAATAACATCTGAGTTTAGTCTACAACATAACTTAAAAATTAAATACTAAATAGATACAAATATCAGATCAAAAAGTCTGTGAAATAATCAGTTTTATTTGCATCAGTGGTTATGTTAGCAAAATTATTACAATTAACTTTTTTTCTTTATTCACTGCAGACAGTTGATGTTTTCGGAGGCTGAGCTATTAGTAAAAGGAGATTTTGAATGTTAAGAAAGGAAGTGATACTCAAAACTTATGCAAGGTTTCTGAACAAAGCAAGTTCAAAATAAGCTAAACTGTCCAAAAATGTATATGGTCTCTTAGCAAGGCAAAATTTCATTGGAATGGAATGACAAAAATATTACATCTCTATGCCATAATCACTTAACATGCAGGAAACATGGAGAAAACTCTGATGCCCATAGTCAAAACAGCTGTATATGAAACAGCCCTATCATTGTCACCATCATGTGTCATCAGCTCACATCTATTCATGTAATTGTATAATGTTCAGCTATAGACTGGGAAAAGTGGAATCAAGTCTTGTTTCTCAGGTTCCTTGATTGTTTCAGTAAAGTACATGGAAGAAACAGCTGAAATGCTTTATGTCTCCAAAAAAGCTTTTTGCATATACTTCTAGTTTTGACTGTTATCTTACTTATCTATATTTGTCCAGCCTTCTCAGAAATAAAATCTTACTCTGGTAGGCAGGTTTCTTAACTTTTATACACAGTTCCTAGTATTAATAATTGCAGTGTTTAAAGCTTCTGAAGCCTGGTTTTGTCTTCCATTCACCAATGACTGATAAAGTTTTTTCAGCTTTAAGTTAGATGTGTGTGATTTGTGGTCAGAAGGAGGGGGTGTCTTCTTAGGACTTCAGTGGGATTCATTCATATGAGGGGCATCTAGCTGTAAGATAGAGTAGATCTAATCATGTATTGAAAAGTCTTTCCCTTTTTATGTTATATCCTAAATATCTGCCAATGCCTTCAAGATATTTGAAATGAGATTACCTATATTTACCTATGCAAGCATTGTATGAGGCTCTAAAAAAAGGATTTGATACCTTGCTTTGTTCAAGTGCTAAAGGACTACCAGCTGAAATTTTCCCACCAAGTGTCCCTAGGCCATTTGACTTATTTATTCCATAAGGGAGGATATAAGCAGCTTGTTCATTAACCAAAGGTAAGACTATGAAAGCTGCTCTGAATTACACCAGACCTATAAAAAAGAAACAAACATAAGGTTTGGTAGGCATATAGTACCAGTAATGACACAGAAACTACAGAGCATGTGAACCAGATGTAATTGGTACTTCTGGTTGACTGTACCCGAATGCCTGTCCAGTTCACTGAAGCAGTGGAAAGGACATCTTAGCTGATCTACTCAAGGTCTATACTACTGCAGTGTAGTGTATCTATCATAAACTTGTGTAATGTTTACTCTTCTCTTGCTCTTTTTCAAAACTTTTATTATGTTTTCATTTGCAATCCACTCTGAAACCTACTGAGGTTGTATCTATGTGCTTCTAATGGAATTTCTTTTGTTGAGTGTTCTGTTTATTATCTTCCTGGCACGGGGTATCATCCCCAGCTTGATAAATTTATCAAAAGTGCTTGTAACCACTTTTTGAAGACGTTTAATCCAGCCTCAGTTCAGGGACAAGGACTAGTCCTCCATTTCCACAGTTTGTTGCTAAGGCTGACAGAGAATTTTACTCTTTCCCTTGGAAACTCAACTGTTTGGGACCCAGAAACCTGGCCAGGCACTCTGAGCACCTCAGGGTCCAAGTACACAGGCAAGGTAATGGCCCTTGAGAGGGAGCTTCTTGCTATCAGGTACTCACATGCCATGTATAGATCCACAGATTTCTCACATTTATATTTAATCATAGTAGTCACTGCAAGCCTGAGCCTGAATTTTGGAAGGTATTTCATCTATAGTGAATTCTTCAGCCACTTATGAAATTTATTTCTCTGTTTTTAATTCCAGTGCTTGAAATAGTTTGTGGATGTACTGTATGGTCATTGTGACAAGCTTCTTTAGAATGCAACTTGCAGGTCGTGTGATTTTTTACTGAGAATTTGATAACACCTGTATTATCTTTGACTAAAACTTGTATCTGATAGTCAAGATTAAATATGTGCACACCAAGAAACTGAGTAGTGAATGTAGTAACTATATAAGTTACTCACTTTGCTTCATGTTTAAGTTATCAAGGATTGTATAAGGATTTTATGTAGACCCCATCATTACAGACACCTATCTTAGTGTTTTGGGGCTTGTTTTGTCTAAGCTTCAGGGACAGGTGAATAACTCAGACCACCAACTAAGCCAGATCAGAATCTCTGACAGTCAATGGGAACAGAGAGTCATGAGAAGAGTATGTCTTCTACTTTATTCCCACATCTGCTTTTCTTTATAGGCAGGAAAAGTCCAAATAATGAAAGCGTAGAGGTAATACTAAACACTTGGAGAAATACTGAACACCTGATTGTTATTCTTGAGATTTAATAAATCTTTTCTTTGTACATTCAAGTAATACAGAAGAACAAAGAAAGTCATAGCAAATGCATTGCAAGGCTTGCCACAATAAATTCCAATTTCTTTGAAAACATTGCATGTGGTCAGTGAACCTGTTAATGTTGTCTAGGAAATTTATGCTGTCTCCCACATAACAGACTGTAGATTTCCGCAGAATATTCATAATGAATGTAATTTAAAACCTTAGAGCTGTTTTAGTTTTCTAGATTGAAGAAGGAATATTATGCTTCTTATAAATCATAAAGAACTTGAACCCAAATTTGAAAGGTAAATATCATACAGTGTTTTTTCTGGATGCTAGCATGTGTAGCAAGGGGAACATACAATTTTAATTGCTTTGAACAGTTGAAGTTGTCAATCTATAGTGCTGCACACCACATAGTCAGCCTTGGGCACATCAGTACTCTAATTACAGAAAGTCTGGCTCTTCACCAATGTTTTAACATTTGATTTATTTCCTGTTCAAGTTGTTCAATAGAGCCAGAGTTAATTGGTTTTCCAAATGAGTGTTAAAAGTATAAAGACTCAGCTTCATTAAGTGGAGGCTGTACTTACTCTGCACCAATGAGTTGTAAATCCATGTAAAGGTTAGAGTGAGATTTCATAGCCTTGTGTACAAAACCACGACTTGAATTAGTTTGTTTTGCTTACAAATTATAGTTAATATTTGACCCTAGCTAATAAATGACCCTAGCTGCCTTTTCATTTTTAAAGGGGGAGATAAGCTGCCTGAGGAAAAACAATCAAGCTAAATATAACAAAAGTAGACCAATCCATTTTATTTGTTTCATGTGATGTTCACCATTTATCTAAAAGAATCACGATATTTCTTTGCCATCCCTATGTAGTTTCTTTGTTCACAAAAGGGATCAAGCTTTTTACTGAGTCCTCTCCTTCTCTTTGAAAGATTCCTCCAAAACATCGTGTAAACCAGCAATGTATTACGGATAAATCATAATTTCCTGGTCTTGTGACCTACATGCTGTTCACGTGTGTTCAGAAATCTCATGCTTCTAATAGCAAAATTGTAATTAAAGAAACAAAGAAAGTTGGCAGGTTTTTTAACATTTTTTAGTTCTTATTGAGACAATAGAAGAGGGTAGAAGGACTTTGCTGGGTTTTTCTCAGGAATAGCTAAGTTTATTGGCTTTTTTGTTCTGTGGGTGCATATGTGTGGTTTTGTTTTACTGGGTTTTTGGGGGGAAGGGTTGCAGTGTTCCCTTGCATTACATTTTTATTAAAACATATTCCAACTTGCATTCAGAAGAAGTATTTGATTTTTAAGACTCTTCAGTTTGGATTGAATAAAAGGAGTGAAGAATGATCTGCAGTGTTCAGAGTGTCATGCAGGGGTGACTGAAGGAAAAAGCTGTGTGAACAGTGTGGTTTTGTTTAGGAGTGAGGGTAGGAAAATTTGGTGAGAAAACAGCTGCCAAGCCAGCCAGAGTGGGAGCTTATTAGCAGGATGGACTAGGTAGGGAAGATACACGGACAAAGAAGTGGCATGATCTGGGTGGGTCTCCTGATAAGCCCATTAACAAGGACTGGTTGGTCGTAATGGAAGACAGGACAGCAGGGAGGAGCAGGAGCAGTCTCCGTAAGGAGAGTCGGAAACTGAGCCAGACACCCGTGGCCAAGGAGGGATGACGCTGATCAGTAGGTGAGGCTGGGTGAGCTCCGGGGAAGAAAAGAGAGGAGGCAGAGGATGCGAGTTTCTCACCTGTGAAAAGTAACACTGATGTAGATGTCTGGGTTTAGCTGTCTGGAAGGTTGTCAAAGATCTGATACACTTATCCGCCAGTGCAGTTACGTGGGAAGGCACCGAGACATCCATGTGGTAGACATGAACAACTTGAACAGCTAAATGAAGGAGATGGAGTTATTGTTGTATTTTTAAAAGCTAATATTGCAGAGAAAGAAAGAGGGTGGCATATTAAAAATGACTGTAGAACAGTAGAGTATACTTTCTCCTAGGGAGCAGGGGAGGGGCCAGCAGCAGCACATGCTCCCCTGGGGTGGCTGGGAGCCAGGGCCCATCCCATCCCCAGCTAGGAGCAGGGAAGCCAGGGCACACTGGGGCAGCCCCAGCCCGTGGGCTTTGCCCATCTTCCAAGGCTGGGACATGGTCCCATAGGGGAGCCCAGCTCAGCAGGACCCAGGGCCAGGCAGGGCAGCGTTGTGGGGAGTTGGAGTCTCTGCTGGGACAGGGGCCGTGGCCCCTGGGGGCTCAACAGGGAGAGCCCTTGGGGCCCAGATGTTTTCAGCAAAAATAGGAAAACAGAGTAAGAATGTTGTATAAGTTGGTATGTTACTGCAATGACTGTCAAAAATTAAAGGACAGAATGGAAAAAGAAATGAATGTAAATTTAAAAAATCATAGATTCCTGTATTTAAAAGCTCGTGAATCTGCTGGAAATCTTCAGATATGGATAGAGACGTCTGAATTTCTCTATGGAGAAATGCCACAGAAAGCTGTATCAGGCATTAACCTCACACCTAGAGATCAGAGTCCAAACATTCCTAAACAGTAGTTGAAACAAGTTGGAAACTATTTTTTAATTGTTTTAAACATACAGGTATACTAAGATAAGCACTGTGAATTTCATTAAATTAATTTTCCTGAAATTTCCTAAAACATATTCCATATAAAAAGAAAACTGAAATATCACCCTTTTTCTGTTCCATATTATTTATACCCAGGTTATAGATTATAGTCTTCAAACTAGGAACTACTGTGAGATACAAACCTGTCTAAACAGTGATGTGCCAAATAAACTCCATTCTGTTTTTTCAGAAAAATATTTAGAAACTGGCATTTTGTCCAGCCAACACTTGAACATTGAGTTTCAGGGAGATAATCAAGGGCTTTATCAAATGCATTGGCTTAAATGTCAATAAAACACTGGCTTTGGATCTTATTACTGATCAGGTTTATCTGAAGCAGAGCCAGATTTCAAAGGTAATGTTTATATCAGACTACAACAAATACTTTAGGAAAGTTTCTGAGGTTTGGTAGCTATCAGAAATTTGTCTTTGCTAAATTCTCTTACATGGAAAAATGTTTTAGAGTAACTCAGTTGCAGACTGCATACTCTGTCAGCAGCCTAATTGTGATAGTACATCTCATTAACAGTGCTGAATGCAGTAATAGCTTTTCTGCAATTGCTGCTGCATCTAATGAGAAGCAGCACAATGCAAGCCACATTACTGGCCTGATAATTTGTTCTATTGATCTATCACACCTCTTTTACTGCTACCTACCCATAAGGATCGCAAAATGTTCATCGGATATTTGGGAGTTTTGACTTCTTACCTCCACAAACATACAAGACCTCTTTGAAGCATTGCCACATGAGTTGGTGTTGAGTCTGACCTGGATTTTGCTTCTTTCTGTTTTCCAAATTACAGCTTCAGTCTTCAATAGAGCAGATGCAAGAATCCATTCTAAATTATCTGAAATTTTAAAAACATTAGCAATCAATTATCTTAATGGATAACTCTTCCATTTTATAAAACAGGGTTCTGCCAGCATTTTATGTTATTACACTATTTTTTGTATTAGTCTAAATATTTTGCTGGTACTGTATGTAAAATATAAAAGAAAATACATTTAGAGAAAGCAATGCTAAAAGTTCACAGATTTTTCTTAGGATGTAACAAGGACAAAACTGTATTTCCAAGCTCTGAGTCATATGCAAGTCTCATAAATGGCTAGTTGCTATAGCTCACATATAATAAATGTTCCTTGAGAAATTACTCAAGTGATATGAAACATCACAGAAGTATTTCTACTAGGAAATGCTCATAAAAGCCCTGGACAGGAAAATGAAACTTCAATTAAAATTTTACAAGAACTGAGTGCAAATTTTAATAGAAATATGCACAAAAATCCTGCATTATAAATGCATGACAGTTCATTGGCTAATGAAATCAACAGAAAGATTCCCTTGTGAGGTTTGCCTCCAGAAGCTTCTGCTTTCATTATTGTTACCTACCATTTTGGCAAAGGTTATCCAGAGAGGTAGGATATATCTTTCTACTCATCTAAGACAAATGGAAAAAGAAAGAAAGTTGAATTGGTTCAAAGGACATGCTGGGAAGTACAAATCCCAGCCCTGTTCCCTAGGAGGATATTTAGATGTCCATATCAGAGACTGGAGGTTGATAAGTTGACAGAACTAATCAGAAGAATTACATAGGATGTGGAGTGTTTGAGAAAATTTATGCTAATATGGTCATATATGAGATTTTTTTAAAAATCGAACTCTTAGGAAAACACAGGGATAACTGTTCTATAAACTAGTAACCTTTGCCTAACTAGAAGACTTTCTAAAGTTCAGAGTGGGTGTAGGTTGTGCATCCTTGGCACTATCTACTGGACTTAGGTTCTTAAACAGAGAACTCATCTTTCAAAGCAGTGAGAAAATCTATTCTGCCACTATGCAAGTATTGTACGTATCTGAGTCATCTCCTGACTCTGCCAGAGACAGGTCTGAGGCAATTGCTCTTCCTTTCTCAGGAAATCTGACTTAGCAAGACAATTTAAGATAAGGGAACTGAATTGGCATCTGGGTGAGTAGTAGCTTACAGTTTCCATCTGAAAGTTCAGATGCCTTCCTTGCCTATGAAAACTAACTGTGCTTCTTTTTTCTTTTAAGTGGTCGTAACTTAAAAATATGGCATAAAGTAGTTTTGAAACTCTTGCAGAAAAAAACTACAGGGATATTAAACCATCAAATCCATCAGAAAAATGACTTGTGATATCTTAAAAATGAGATATCTGGAGGCATATTACATGACAGACCTCCTCCCCAAATCCATGACATTATTCTCATAGGTTGTACTCCACACAGAAGAGCCTAGAGAGATGGGTCATAGCCTCATGAGGGGCTGGAGATGGATGGCAGACATAGAAAATTGCCCTGATCAAAAGTAGTCCTGCCAGTGGATTGGCCTTATGTACTAAGAAAAGGAATAGACTGACTGAAGAAGTCTAAGTGTTGCCAGAACTTTCTATTCATAAGTTCTGTAGGCTATAAGAAATAAAAAAAAAAATCTAGAATATATGTTGTCTGTAAAAGAACACTGTATCATGACTGTCATTGTGTAGATGTCAAAATTATCAAGCAGGTAAAAAGCAGTGATGGAATCAAAAGATTTGAAGAAGAATCCACAATCCAAATAAAGGAAAAAATCACCCTACAAGAAAAAATGACATTATTGTTTCCTCCTCCTTTTCCATACTCTTTTTAGTGATTATTAGTAGGCTTTTGCCCACAACTTTCTGTAATGACTCTTGAGGAGTTTTGATAGGGTACTTCCAGTATAAGGACTTTGTTACCACCTCTTCTGGGAAATCTCAAAAAAAGGTCAGCATTGCTGTTCATAACAAACCTTGTTTTCCATCAGTTTCCGTCTTTATTTGATACTGAGTGACAGTCTTTGGAGGCAGTCTGTTCCACAGACTCGTATTTGTGGTCCTGACAATTGCCATCTCTGTGTAGGATGATCTGTTCCTGATCTATACAGGTGTACTGCTCAGTTTGCCAGACTGGTAATGGATTGTCATCCCTAAGATCTAGAGAAAATATGTAAAGATACACTAAGAGCTGTGAACATCACATATACACAGCCCTAATTTCATCCATGTCTTCTGAATTTTGAAGCATAAGGCTGTGTATTTTCAAGCAGCCTTCCTCAATCTTGATAATAATATTTAATTAACTTCCCTTTATTTTAATCTAAAGGTTCTGTACTATGTTGTCAAAATCTTTCAGGCCAGGGATCTGTAGTGGAACAATGTCCTGATTTTCTGTTCTCTGTCTTTACTTATCATAGTCCTACAGTCCTTGCAATTATCACTCTGTGGAAAATGCATTATATTGTATTTTTCCTTTAGAGCTGGCTGGATAAATGAGTATACCATTGTCATATGTTGCTTGCATATGCTAATCAGACACAAGGGTATGAATTATTTTAACCAAATATTTGACAAATTAGGACTCCAGCTTATTTTGAATATTGTAGCATTCCTATCTGCCCTGATCCAACAAAGCAGTGATGTGGTCTGATGAATTCCTAACTGTAACAGTATCTTAATGTCAGTAGCTTCACCAGAAATTCATTTACACTTCCAAGAGGTATTTAGATCAATCTTCTCTCATGAGCCATAGATTTGGCTGAGTCAGTTAATGAAGAAATTAGCCTGCGCATCCAATTTGCCCAAATCAGTGGCACCACTATCAACTGCAATGAATGAAACTCCTTCACTCCTTATGAGTCAACTATATAAATCAGAAACTGCTGTCTCTTTTCTACTAAGTGTATCTACTGTGCTGAAGAAAAAGAAGAAGATACTTCAGTCAGGTCAATAGTTGAACATATGTTAGTTTGTATTGTTGTTTGCATTTTTACTTCTCAAAGTTGGTCTAGGATCTTGAGCAAGTAATACCTACAAGTTGTAAGAATTCTGCAGGAACAATGCTGATTATCATCTTCAATTATGTCTTAAGTACAAGGTTTGTTAGATGCACCATTACTTTAAAGAAGCCATCTAATTCCTTCTTCCATGTGTTAATACTCAGTACCTTTCTCTTATTTTTTTTGTATTATATATTAAACAGAATACTAATGCTATTATTAAGATATCATGTGTTCCTAGTAAGGATTAGCGATATGTAGTGATGGCTCAGTTTGATAAGAGAACAAGCTGTACATAGGTAACAATGCGGTGGATAAATAAATTTCTAATGTATATATAGGGTTGCAATCATGAATTTAACTTTAAAAAAGCAAAAAGCCCACATTTTGAAAATAACCACTGCAGAATAACTATATATCATAAATTGAATAAAAAGCTTCCAGTTATTGATCTAGTATGCTGGATGGGAAAAGGACACAATTCAGAGATTGAGGAAGTGACCAGACTGTATTTTTTATTTCACTATTTTGCTCCCTCTTACATTTAATGAGCACATATCTTCGTGGTCACATGTAATGACTCCTTTGCTACTTGTTATATAGTTTTATATTTATTAATAAATAGTTTGTGTCATAAAAGAAAGATTATGCTTTTTGTTTGGTCAGTAGTGTTTCTGAAACTGCTGAAGTGCAATTTTATTGTAATTGAACTGAGTCTAGGCAAAACTCAGACCTAAAATACTGCTGAGATTGAATTTAAGACAGCTTGCAATTTTCTAAGTTATGAATTGCATATTTTAACAAAAGCTTCCTGCTTATGGCATTGTCTTCTCTTTGGTATATTTCTGGTTTGAGTTTTGGGGGGGTTTTGTTTTTCCTTTCTAAGCTTATATGTGCTTAGTGGAAGTGGGAAGCTTGCTAGCTGTGTGCATATCATGTGAAAATTTTCAAATGTTTAAAAAAAGCAAATACATATAAGCGAAAACTAATTCGTGGTTGAATATCAGCTATTAAATAATTATTTCTATTTTCAAGCAAAAAATAAGGAGAAAATTAGCTACTTGAGGACAAAGTCTTTGAATGAACTGCTCACTGAGCTGAGCACTCCCTCAGTAGATGTGATACCAAGTGAGAGTGGTTTTTCTAGAGACTGAATTGAAATTTAATTTGTTCTTTGCATCCCTACTCAAGAAAGCTAATTCAACACTATTATCGAGAAAGATTCCTTTAGTTACATCAAAGAGTCTTCTGTTTGACATTTATAGCTTTAACACAAACTGGACTGGATATTTGAATGTGCTGTATAGTAAATACAAATATCTGAGGGCATAGATATCTAAAGAAACAATATGTATGTGTTATATACTACTTACAGTTCTGTCTTCTGATGGTCTTCCAACTTACCTGAGTATTCATTAATTCATTTTTATGCAGATGCCTAATCAGTTAATCGAGCACAAAGGCAAAATTTCTACAAACTGAATGTCAAGTCCCACTTTGAAACCTGACTTACCTCCCCTTCCAGCTGTATTCTCCTACCTCCAGTTCACAATGCCTGTACATCAATTCTGTAAATCTACACGAGGTTTTTCCACCCTCATGTGACCCAACAACACAAGTCATTGATGGAGAATCCAGCAGTGGCTTAGCTGAAACCAGAATTTCCTGCCCAAGAGGACAGCGATGACATTTCAAGTCAGGCCCCTATTCCATGTGAGACCAGGACAAGCTGGGGCCAAACTGTCTGAACTTCATCAGGGAAAAGGACTTGGGGATCTTGGTGAACACCAAGTTGACCATGAACCAACAATGTACTCTCACAAAGACTGCCAGTGGCATCCTGGGCTGCGTTAGGCAGAGCACTACCAAGAGGTCAGGGGAAGTGATCCTCTACTCAGCACTGCTGAGGCACACCTGGAGTACTCGGGCCAGCTCTGGATTGCCCAGTGTGGGAGAAATGAACGTACTGGAGTGAGTCCAGCAAAGGGCCATGAAGGTGACTGAAGTGTTGAAGCACTGACATACGTATGAAGAGAGGCTGACTGGGTGGGAACTTTTCAGCCTGGAGACAAGACCTGGAGAGATCTTATCAATGCTTAAGTACCTGAGAAAGAGAAGTTAAAAAGGCATAAATTTTTGCCAGAGGCACAGAGCTGCCAGTGGAAATACAGTGTCAAGAACAGTAAGTGTCAAGAACCGTGTCTTGAGGCCAGCAATTGAGGCCAATACAATGACCGGGAGGGTGGGGGCCCTGCCACCCAGAGGCCAGTCCCACAGTGTCCCAGCAAGGTAGACTCAGAGATGGTGCCCAGGTTCAATCAAGACTCCAGATCATCAGATCAGTTTGAGGTCAAACCAGGGAGTCAATCCACAGAACATGATCATGTCTGGTGGGAATGAACAGCGTCAGACGCAGCTCAGGGACTGTCAGACAAGTCCATGGTGACACTGCAGACCTAAGGTCAGGCTGGGAAGCCAGTTGAGCGCTTGGGATCCAGACCAAGAGGGTCCATGGCTCCAAACAAGCACAGCTGAGACTCAATTGGAGACTGGCTCTTCAATGGCATCGCTGAGGCAGGGAAAGAAGACCAAGCTGAAACAGGGCTCCTGGGCCCATGGGCAGGGCTGTGTGTGGAGCTTCCAGGTGAGCAGGTCAGGATCAGTAAAGGCTGTAAGTGCACCCTGACATACAGGCAATTCCACTCAAATAAAATACACTTCTTTAACTATGGAGGTGGTCAGCAGAGAGTTTGTGGAGGCTCCATACTTGGCAGTACTCAAAATCAGTCTGGTTCTTGGAAACTACCTGTTGGACTAGACAATCTCGAGATCCAGCTTTCCAGTGTTCAGGTTTTTGTAATTTTCTGATGGCTAGAAACAAGTGGTAAATTTAGGGTGAGCATATGCCCATAGGTAACTGCTATGGAACAACTGTCTTTCAATTGACATTCTATCTTACTCATAGTAACTTACCATTCTTCCAAGCCCTCAACCCCTAAATCTCTTCCTGTTCCATAAATGTACAGCAGAGATTCATATTCAAACACATTTTAAAATTTAAGCTGTTACGTAAAATTTATGATTCTTAAATGCATTAAAATGTGTAATTAATTAAAAGTCAGGCTACATCTGTAGCTACATTCTGGAAGTTAGAATTTTTCGTTCCACAGAATTTTTCCCCAGATTCATATCCATTTACAAATACCACAGAGATATTCTTCTTTACATCTAATTTGCATAATGTATTAGTGCTCAAAGAACCTAAATTGGGTCACAAGAAGTCTTGACTCAGCTGTGGTGCTCCTGCTGACTCTGTGGACCTCCTGTTGATATCAGTGTGAGTTCTGTATATTGAGGGAATGCAGCATGTCTGAACTAAGTTCAGTCATGTAGATCTAAGAGAATTTTCCCTCACAATATAGTTTTGCATTTTGTGAGCTGTTTTGTTTATACATTATAGATTAGCTGTTGTCTGATGGCTAAGCTTTCATCCTAAAGTTAAAACTCAATAATTTCCTAACTGTATTTTTATGCAAAATATAAATTTCCATTTTCTGTTCCCTCAGCAATATTTCTGCAAGACGTACTTGTCTAGAGTATACCCAGTGATACAGGAACAACTGGAATAACTAAGATTTTCATAAAATTTTTTATATCTTCTCATCTTCCTAGTTATAATTTGTTTGAATATCCAGGTAAAATTGAGGTGAAAGACTGAGTTACAGTCTGCACCATTAAGTAGAAAAATGCAAAGTTTCAGCTATGTGGAAGGTGGTGTGAAGACAAGAATGGAAGGATTACCTTCATGGCTGCCATTGTGTATTGAGTAATCTATTTTTGCACTCAGTAAACTTAGTTTAGCTCCTTTGCTGTAATCTTTAGATCTTGTGACTCTCAGTCAAAAAGCTGCTGCTGTTACAATTTCCTTGATTCTGCTGTCTTGGTCTTGCTAATTTCTCTGCCGTATTCATCTGTTTTTGTTTTGACTCATTTACAGAATTGGAGAAAACATTGATTTTTTTTTAATTATTTTTTTTTTTAGTTTGTATTTTAAAATGGAAATAAAAAGCATTTGTTATAGATAAAAAAGCTGACATGTGATCAATAGAAAAGATACTAATGGGCTGTTTTCCTGTCACTTCCCTTTTGGTGTAGTTCTAGTGTCAGCACTTACTGTAGTGCTGTGCTTCAAGAAAGCCAAAACAAACAGAGAGAAGCCCTTACTAGGTCAGCCAGATTCCAGTAAAAGGACTTGTTTCCTGTGCACCACCATGTACTTTTACCTTTTGCTCAGGAATATATTAGTGTGAATTGTGGCCAGTTGAAGAAAAAGAAAAAAAGCAGAAATAGGTAAGCCAGGTAAAACAGCTCTTTATGCTCTTTCTAATCAAACAATTGAAACCTTTTCTAAGACTATTTTTTTTCTTGACTGCAAGACAAAATTTAATGTGGGACAGACTAGCAGATGCCATCCTGACTTCTTTCCAGATAATCTGCAATTTCATCTTTCTACACAGAGCTCTGCCTGTAATTCTCTTGAATTTTCCTATGCAAAAAATGTACCCTTCCTCATATAACAAAATAATTTGGAGTCTCTTCTAGTTGATCACAGATTACATCAGAATCATTTAGGTTGGAAAATAACTGTAAGACCTTCAAATCCAACCATTAACCCAGCACTGCCATGTCCCTAAGTGCCACATCTATGTGGGGACTCAACCACTTCTGTCAGCAGCCTGTTCCAGTGGTTGACAATTGTTTCTATGGAGAAACTTCTCCTAATATCCAGTCTAAACTTCCCCTGGCAAAAATTGAGGCTATTTCCTCTTGTCCAGTTATGTGTAACCTTGGAGAAGACACCAACCCCCACCTTGACACAGCCACCTTTCAGGCAGAGCAATAAAGTCCCTGCTGAGCCTCCTCTTTTCCAGACTAAACACCCCCAGCTCCCTCAGCCACTCCTCATAAGACTTGTGCTCCAAAATCATCACCAGCTTCATTGCTCTTCTCTGGACAGGCTCCAGCCCCTCCATGTTTTTCTTGAAGTGAGGGCCTGAGAACTGAAGACAGGATTCAAGATGCAGGCATACCCAGTTTGAAAGTTCTTATGGTTAGAACTTTTCTGGTAGATTACTCTTTTTCATCTTAAATGTTTTCTTGTCTGCTTATCATCTGGTAGCAATGGCAGTCACTTCTGGGACTTGGTAGACAAGGAAGCATCATTGAAATGGAATGAGGCTATATTATGCTCACAGAAATATTCCCATATTCTTTGCATTTTATATTAGAGAATATGTTTCTCAGTCCTGACAGAAGTTTTTTTTATAGTTTCTTCACTTGCTATCTTTACAAACTGCAGTATCTGTGTGCTTCATGAATTATGGTCGTAAGTTACATTTGTGCATTTAAATTCAATCTGTTTTTTACTCCTGTCTGGAGCTGAAGTTTGTGAGGTGTACCTTGGAGAGAGAAATACTGTGAGGCAGAAAGCACAATCAAATGACTTGAGGCAATGCTACAGTTTTCTTTGCTGCAGTTTTCCTTGGCTGAGATTGTCAGCTGTCTGACTTCCATTGAGCCAACTCTAGGGGAAAATGCAGAACTGGAACTGAATCAGTAACCAGCCTGCTTCCTTCCATGCCAGGGAAATGAACATGCCTGTCAGCAGGAGATAGCAAGGCTACTATCCCCCAGGAATAAGTTTTGGTATTGCATCTGAGTTTTTTCCAACTGCTTCACATGTAATTTCCTCAACCCCTGCACATAGGTTAGGCACAAATATACTGTCAGTACAAGCAGGGAACTAATCAAGCTACCCTGGCTAGAGACAAGATTTCTGTGGTTAGAAATTTCTTGTGGCTCACAGAAGCACAATTTTAGAACTAGGAAGAAACATACACTGAAGCTTAATATAAAATGATCTCATTTTGTTATGCAAGATGATTTGACTTAATTAGAGCTCGGACTTCTATCCATGAAAACAAGAGGACATCAGATTTGCACAAAATATTTAAGGTGCAGTTAAAGAAAGAAGACAAGGATGGTTTTAAGGCACTACAGAAATATCTCACAATTGGACATCTGTGATAATTCAAACATACACACCTATGGATACCTTTTTTTGTGCTTTAAGACATTGCTGTGATCCATGCTGACCAGGAAGGATGGACATCATGTGAAGATGCAGAACATAAAAAAAGCTTGAAGAGCTTTTAAGCGTAGCTAACAATAAGTCTGAAAGTTCAAAAATTGACACTGACATGTTGTTACCTGTCAACTTTCTGTATGACCAAAAGGTAAATTAAAGGCAAGTCTTGTTCTGCAGCACACTTCCTCATGGCAGTTATCAGGCATTTCTGCAAAGCAGCTGAATCCCAGGAAGCAGCTGAATCTCAGGAAGATAATCAGATACAGAAGTGGAAAGGGGTATCCACCTGTTTACATGAAGGCAGACAGGCACGCGCACGCATACACACACACACTTTTTATAGACACACGATAAACAAAATCTATAAGAAAAAAAGTTGGAGTAATCTGGAGAACTAGAGGTCAGCAAGCTGGACTTTTCCACTGGAAAATTGGTGGAAGATCTGAAGAACGAAACAGACAAATGAAGCTAACACACAAAGAAAAAGGTTTGACACAAACATATTGATGGGGTGCTCAGAAAGAATCAGAGCAGCCTATCTAGAGGCAGTGAAAAAAAATGGGATGTAGGTTAGTCCAGACATTTCTGAGAAGACTGTGATTATGTTCTTTAAAAAAAAGGAAAACTATTAAAGATATTAAGCCATCATTTTATATGAGGAATAGTTTTCTTATGGACTTGATTATAAATAATAATAAAATAATAACATATATAATAAAATATATGCTATAAAATATATGAATAAAATATAAGAAAGTGTGTACTAATCCCTTCGTTTACCCATATCTGGAGCAGTATAAATCCAATTAAAAGACTGAAAAGGATGCATATTTTCACACAGAAAGTAACTCCTGAAATCTGTGTCACAGGATGTTACAGGTGCAAAAATGAGGTTAAAATCGGTTTAAAAATTGTTGCAAGCTTTTGTGGAAAG
The DNA here is from genome assembly GCA_013397975.1 of Machaerirhynchus nigripectus. Classification (NCBI taxonomy): domain Eukaryota; kingdom Metazoa; phylum Chordata; class Aves; order Passeriformes; family Dicruridae; genus Machaerirhynchus; species Machaerirhynchus nigripectus. Next base: position 170,263 of record VZRQ01009384.1, on the reverse strand, counting down.
GAGGTCCACCATCATGCACAGTTCCAGCCACTGACATAGGAAGTCCTTAAATGGCTCCTGTTTAAAAGCCAAGAGACTAATCCTCAAAGTATCTCTGAGATCGTCACTCCTTATTTATTCTACATGGTACTTCTGTAATACTATTTATAATTTTTATCCAAATATTTGCTGCTGTTTGCAGCATACTAGACTGGTTGGAGCTTTGGTGTGGCCCGTGATGTCTGGTGGACAGACAGTTTAATGTCACACAGTCATTAAGGTTATACTATTCAGTGTAACCGAACCTGCTGTGCCTCAGTGATTTTAGTCCATGACAATAAATTGCAGTCACAAAGATATGTTCAAGTAAGGGCTTCCACTCTGTGCTTTGCCTGAGAGCATGATGGAAGGTGGCAGCTGCTATCAAAATGGCAGCGTCAATTGCATGTGCCACCTCTGTGCACCTTTGCAGCACCTCAGCTTGCACACATGAATATTGAAAGAGTATTGCCAGTTTTAGGTGGCTGTTACCACTGCTGAAACACAAGTATGTGGTTTCCATACCACAAAATATCATGGCTTAGTTTGCTTTGTGGGTATTTTTTTCTCAAGCAGACTGCTTTCTCAGAACAGTTATTGTGTTGATTTTTAACATTTTATGATAATGTTAAGCCTGACATACACAGAAATTCTAGAATGTCTAACACCCTTTGTTTTCATAGTGCTTAGTGTGGATCAGTAGTGTTAGTATCTAAATAGCTTTTTTAATCTAGATTTAAGGCCTTTGGGGAGAGAGGTAGTCCTTGGTTTTTGTTTGTGAGATTTTGCTTTCCCCCTGATTTTCTTAGGATCACCTTCACTATTTATGTGAGCAAAAGGCTATTAATTACTTAGTACTTTTCATCTTGTTTTCTGATATTTTTGGTTTTTGTTTTACGATGACCCTAAAGTTCTTCTCCAACCTAAATGATTCTATGATTCTACTTAACAAGCTGAATCTTTCAGACTTCTGCTTCATCCAGACTCAGGCAGTTCTTCATCTCTTCAACTAAACTGTCTTGAACTATCAACCAGTATTTTATGCTTTCAGCAACCTTGTTCACTACAGAAGCTCTTAAATTAAATTTGCAGTGATACAGATAGGCATCTCATTCTTGGTTGTTCATATGGCTTATTATACTAGAATATTAATGAGATTAAAAATTCCTAATAATTAGCACCTAGAACAAGAGGTTATAATTCAAGTTTTTAGAAGCCAACTGGGTAACAAAAGAATTTGGTTTTGATGTCCTATTAACCTGGAAAAGTGGTACTTTAAGGCTGATTTAGATCCAATGGCTGAAACAATGCAGGGGAGATAACAATATACTTTATTTTTTCAACAGGATTACTGATCATCTATAGCATAGGTAACTGCTGGATTGTGTTTCTCTTGGAACATGCCTGAAAGCAATGGCTTTTTAGTTTGAATGTATCTTTCTGTTTATTCTAACTTGTATTTAGAATCTAGCACTGTTTTTTTTCTCACCTTGATCTACTTTAGATAATTTCCACAAGAAATATCTTTCCAGCTTACCAGTATTGATTAACAAAATTATTATTTGGAGTTTTTATTTTTAAATGGCTCCCTAGGGCGCTTAGGACTAAAGAGAAAAGTTCAAAGTGCTCTTCGATGAAGAAAGGAAGTCATAACAGCAAAATATAAAGAAGAAGTAAGTTTTAGGACATGTGAGAGCTTGACAATGATCCTATCTCATGAGGGTGACTGACTTTGTTGCGGAGTCTTTGTTGATTTCACTGTAACCCATATGAAATGGTAGTTTCTTTCTGCTCTTCAATCCTTATTACTTGTTTTTCTTTGATGTTCTTTTTTTTTTTCTGCTCTTCTGCCCTGATGTGGGTTGCCCACAGTCCCTCAGGGGGTCCCAGCCCCAGGGTAGGTTGCCTGCACCCACAGTCTCATCAGAGGTGTTCCTCCTCCAGCACAGAGCACCTCCTTCCAAGAGGGAGTCTCTGGCCGTGTCTCCTCCGAGACTTAGGGAGTTCGAAGAGTTTCTTTAATTTTTATATACCTGGTGAAGGAACAATTAATACCATCTTTACTTCCTTTGCTTTACTATCACACTTCCAAGGGAAATTATTTTTTAAATGTATTTATTCACTGTGGAGCCTGTATTACCTTAGGAGTCCACATTGTTTTAAAATTATTTGATTGTTATTATGACGAGAAAAATGAAATGGTCATGGTTCCTTTGAGTTTGCCAGAAAGAAATTTGGTTAATGGATATTAGTCAGTTCAGGTAGTAATTTAATTTTGTAAGTAAAGAAATTACTTTGAAGCTTTTTCTAACTTTTATGCATACCTGTCTAGAAGCAGTTCTTCAGAAGGACCAACTTTCCAGTCATATGTCTTCACAGAAGGATCTCAATTTCTTGGGAAGGGTTTCACTTTTTTGAAAGGAAAATTTGAAAGGAAAACTGGACAAAAAACCATTTTTTAAGTCGTGAAATATATCATGATTAAATCAAAGTATCACTTTATTTCATCTTGTGGTATATTTTGAAGAAGTTCTGCTTTTTCATCATATGCTCCCTTCATTTTCTTTCTGTTGCTTGTTTGCTTTTACACCAGCGTCCACCAGGCATGGTTGGACAGACCTTCAAAGGCCCACAAACTCTCTTGATAGTGTTTTATAGGTAGAAAAACATAGGAGTACAAAATATATCAGTCTAAAATATGTACGCAGAAAAATATAAAGAAAGAAACAAGACTCAAAAAAAGAAATAATATTTTAATTAAATTAAAGTATTAGGAAGTAATGTTGACTTTAAAAATACTAAGCAAAAACAGGTGTTAGCATTAGAACAAGCAGAAAGTTCCACACAGGCTGTTTCTGAGGAGGGGATGTTTGAATTTCCTGATCAAATTTAATGACTTCCCTCTGAAATGTAGTGTTAAGGTGTCTGTATACATAAATATTTAGGGCAAGAAATTTTCAGGTATCTATACGTCAGTGCTCCTGTCTCAATCCTGATTGTAGTCATCCAGTAATGGAAGAGAATATGATATGATGAGAGATTAATTAAAAGATAAAATAGAGATAGTGACAGTAATCACAGTATTGGTAGAGATCTCTTCACTGTCCTTCCCTTTGGATGAAACAATTTTAAAAAGCAAAAGATAAAAACGAAAAATACTCCTATTTTTAAATACCAGACATACTTAGTTAAACTCTAATTTTCTCACGAGCAGAGAAGTTAAACTTTTCCCTCAAATAATTATTGTGAGATGGTCTGTCAGCACTCAGACACACTGATGGGCATCACTAAATATGCAAACTTTTTTTTATCATCTTGCAATCTTACTCATTTTTTGTTGTGCCATTATTACAAATGTGTGAACAATGAAATGAAGGGCAGCCTATGCCTTTTGTGCATTAGTGAAATCAGATAAGGAAATATTTTGACAAAGCAAAAGAACACTATGTCATTCAGATTAGCTTAAAACTTCAAAACTTGAAGAGTGAGTCTGAGCATTCATCAAATGTTACGAGATAATGGGAAAGTTGTACGAGGGCAGGCTGTAATGAACAAAGCCTTAAGCTCACCAACATAGAGATGTATTTCAGTGCAATTTTAGCCCATCTTTTTGCAACAATATGGTGCATGTTCTAAGGTGACATACACCTCTTATTGTTGGCTTCTAATTATGGATCTTAAAGTGTATGAATTGGTGAAGCTGTTTGATAAGATACTCATAAAAGGTTTATAAAACAGCCTTTCCCATAGCATCAATATCTAATCTGCTTTTAAAGCTGAGACGAGCAAGGAGTGACTCATACCACTTAGGAAGGTGGTGATGTGATCCAAATAACTCTTGAGTTTTTTTCATTGCGCTGACACAGATTTTCACTTCGTTTTCGAGCATGTTAATTACATTAACACTTCTAAATTCTGTTTTCTGCATCTGTATAACAGGGATAGTGATAATGTGTTATATCATAGCTTTGCTTGAAAGTTGCATTCTTTAATACAGTAAACAGAACCAGTATAACTATTTACATTATTAATATGATTTTTTTCTTGTAAATAATGAGAGTATAACATATTTTTACTTTTCATATTACTACCTACAGTTACGTTTCCAAAATGATCCAGAAGATATAAAAACGAAAAAATTTCCAATTTGTTCTTTTAATTTTGATGCCACTGAAGTCCATGAGAGTTTTCCCACTGTTTCAAGGAGGAAGTGCTCTTAGCTCATTGGAGAGCTTGTTGTTCATGTACTATAACTTATAAAATTACACAGACCAAAACGTCAGTGGTGTTTTTGCCACAGGAATTGAACAATCCGGACGACAGATTAGTCACGCAGAAAAATATTTTTCTTTCCTGCTTGTCATTTCTGTGATCAATGCTAGCTTCTATGAAAATCAGAGAATGATTTGGGAAACAGAAATATACAGTGGTTTTTGCATTTGCTTTCTCACTGAAGGTTAAAGCAGAAGCAAAATATGGAATATTGTTTCTTATGAAATTAACAATGCAAAAGTAATGCAAATGTAAATGCACAAAACCTTCACAGAGATATTATGTACTTAAACACCAAGGTTTATATCTCAGATTGAAAGATTTTTTGAGAATGGAAATCAAGAATCTTAAAAGATTGCTATTTCAAATTTTTTCCATATTAAAATACTGTGTTTAACATCCCAGTTGCAATATTATAGAAACTTCTTATAACATGCTTGAATTCTGCTCAGTTACGAGGAAATAGGTGTAACTATATATTTATGAAGTCCATTGGGAATGATTATGATTTACAGCCCCAAATCTTCTGCAGCTAGAAAACTAAGGAAGAAAGAGGAACTATATCTTTCCTGTAGAATGCCAATGGAAGAGAGCAGGTAATTTTGGTACTCCATGCGAGTATTGTGGTATTGTGCTCTGTTGGAAAGAAACAAGGGGTAACAGCTGTGGTTTTGGGCAGACTCATAGATGCAAGTGTGAGGTATTCTTGGGGCCTGCCAACTAGCTCAAAACCTTCCTGGATGATGAATGGAGAACTTATTGGACAGTAAATAGATATTAGTGGTGTATAGTTGTTGAGCTGTTCAATTCTGCCAAGATTGAAGCCACAAGGCTGCCCAGAAGAAAAGTTTTAGGAATATCAGTCTCAAAGTCTTAGATGATTCTGATGCCATGATGGTTTTTTGCTTTTTTGTATACTGCTCTTATATACCCTTTCATACACCCTTTTATACAGCTTTTATGTATCCTTCGTGCTTTTAGCCCACATACTTGTAATAAGTAGCTTAGACCCAAAGTTCTGTTAAGTCAAGAGACCAAACATCTTGGACGCCTCACAGCTGGGGATCAAAAAGCCCCAGACACCAAGGTCCTCTCCAGAACATATTCTGTAAACCAAGATAGGCCCATCCAGGGCGAAGGTTCCTCAGGACAGGGGCTTCTCTTGAGCCTCTCACTGGGGAATCTTTTATAGATTTGCTAATTTGCAAGGTTTGTAGCTGTATACACGAATCATCATGGGTGTGCACTGTTTGTGCGTTGTTCGGGGGGTGCACCCTGGTGCATTTTGGGGTGGGCATCCTGGTGTGCATCTTTTGGGTGTGCACTTTCGGTGTGCATTCGGGGTGCGTTCTACCTGGATGTGGTACACGTGAGGATCCTTCAATAAATACCAAGGTAAAACCCTTTTTTCCCCTCAAATCATGTTTGGCTTTTAATTCTAAGCCCAGGGAAAGGCAACAATTCGAGACTTCAGACATATTGGTAGTTAGCCTCAGTTTTGGAGGATCGGTGCTTAAGGTAGCTCCCAACTCAAAACAGTAATGTAGCTACACCTTTCATCTCCAAGCAAGTCTTTCAATTCAGGCTCAGTTGGGCTGCCTGGAAACAGGTTCTAATGTTATTTGAAAATGCTGTAGGGGTCTTGATCTCTTCAAGACGTCCACAGAGAATCCTTGATGTCATATAAGACCCAGGACAAACCTCTGCCTTGCTGGACTAGGAGGCAAAAGCTGGGATATGTTCATATGTCTAAAATGACAGCAGATAACTGTGTGTAGCTGCTGAATTGAGCTCTCAGAGTCTGCCCTATGGTCAGATGTGAGGTACCTAGCTTTCACACTGACACCAAAATCAGTTAGACTTAAACTTGAAAACTCCACTGAACTGTGCTTTTGACCTCCAGCAGACACTGATGAGAAAGACCTCTTTCTAAGAAGAAAATTTTGTTGCTTAGCCAAATGGACTTAAATTTCAATTACATTCAGCTTCTCCAAGCCACATCTTGAAATACAGGAACCCCATTGATCCTTAGACACTATAGATGATAAAATCAACAAGAATGTTGCTTCTAATTTCAACAAGGGATGTTTTCAGTTTTTCTAGCTTCTCTGATCTTTACTCCACTACTGACTGCAAATTCATTCATCAGTCTGTCTCAAGGTCAAAATTGAAATACAACCTTCTTCAGTTGACAAGATGACTACCATTTAAAAGCTGAAGGCCATCCTTTAATCACCAGTGATTCAATGCTTAATGTTTATTTGCACACTAATAATTTAATATTATTTCAGTGATGCTTTAAGTACTCTTAAGTGTCCTTCCTCCATTTTATAATTCTGAGCCCAGGTTCTGGGCTTTCCAGATACTCAAGGTGATGCTTAGGAGTTTACCAGTCATTTTACTGTCAGACCTCCAAACGTTTTACCAAAGGAATAAATACTGCTAGCCCAAATTACTTACTTTCCTTTTAATATTAATGCTAAATAGGCAAGTCAGTATTCAGTGGACCTCACTGAGATCTGTGTTCTTGACTGGCTACTGGTATGTAAAGAAATACTGAAATTAGGAGGAGAGTTTCAATTTTTTGTATTTTTAGAGCAGATACATTTGAGAAATCAACATCATCAATAAATCATCACCTTTTGCTTCTTAGATACATGCACAGTCTGAGTCTGGTAGAGATTTTAAGTTAATGAAGTTTCAGCTGTGGTTTTGCTAATTACTTGAGCCTCAAGTAGAGTTCTTCAGATTCACGATGATGGGACTCAGAGGTGTCAAATATTTTCATGAGCCTGATTTGGATGTTTCTTATGGTAACATTTAAATACAGAAAATCACCAGTGACAAAAATAGTCAGTTTCCTTTCAAACCATATTCCCTTCAGTGTGCAATTTGCTACAGTCAGGAAGTATATTTTTACAGATTTATTTCCTTCTATATTTTAGTATCTTTAGCTTTTAGAATTGAGTTTTATGAACTTATGCAAAATACATCTTATTAAACTGAAAAAATGAAAAGAGTTAATTAAAGAAAATGAATTTTGAAATTTTAAATAATGTTTAGATGGCTTTTGTGATCATGTATACATTTTAACGCTGGGTTAGACCCTAGTCTTGGCTAGGGGGAAAAACCAACACAACCCTCTGTCCCATGGATTTTCTGTTTCAAAACCCAACTAAATATTGTTACGAAGCACTGTATAAAGCACTGACACTGCCTCTGTGAATCATGAAGATTTTCTTTTAATGTGGATTCCTGAGTCATTGACCATTGCAATCACAGCTAAATCAATGTCTTTATTTTCTCCAGTGCATTAACAGAACAAGGACAATGCCAATGAGGATATAATACTGACATTGTGGAATAGTGGTCCTGCTCTTCAGTCACGACAACCCTGTGCAGAGCTACAGGCTGGGGGGCAGAGTGGCTGGAAAGCTGTCTGGTGGAAAAGGACCTGCGAGTGCTGGTCAACAACAACTGAACATGAGGCAGCAGGCAGCATGTGCCCAGGTGGCCAGGAAGCCTAATGGCATCCTGGCCTGTATCAGCAACAGTGTGGCCAGCAGAACCAGGGCAGTGATTGTCCCCCTGCACTCAGCACTGGTGAGGCCACACCTCGGATCCTGTGTCCAGTTCTGGGCCCCTCACTGCAGCAAAGGCACTGAGGGGCTGGAGCGAGTCCAGAGAAGGGCAGCGGAGCTGGTGAAGGGTCTGGAGCACAAGTCCTTTGAGGAACAGCTGAGGGAACTGGGAGTGTTTAGCCTGGAGAAGAGGAGGCTCAGGGGAGACCTTATCCCTGTCTACAACTGCCTGAAAGGAGGCTGTAGCCAGGTGGGGGGCAGGTTCTTCTCCCAGGCAGCCAGCAACAGGACAAAAGGAAATGGCCTCAAGCTGTGCCAGAGGAGACTCAGATTGGACATTAGGAAGAATTACTCACTGAAAGGGTTATCAGACATTGGAATGGACTGCCCAGGGAAGCAGTGGAGTCACCATCTCTGGTGGTGTTCAAGGAATGACTGGAGATGGCATTTAGTGCTATGGTTTAATTGACAGTGATGTTTAGTCAAGGGTTGGAGTCAGTGATCTTGGAGGTCTTTTCCAACCTCATTGATTCTGTAAAGGTGAGAATAACCTTCTAGTGACTTTTTTTCATATTCAAGCAGAGTCTAAGAGTTAGCTGGCATCTTCTCTGAACTGATAGTAAAAAATGTATCCATATGCTTTCTCCTTTTCTACTACAGTAAGTGCTGACATATCCTCTTTGTTATTTGGCTGTGAATAGTCTTTCCTTCAGTATTTCTAAAACTGACACAGTGGCCTTTTCGGGTTGCTGTCTAAAACCTGGTATAAATTTCAAAGAATTCAATTTTAAAATTCCTTTTAACATTGTTGCTCTTTAAAAGAAGATCTGAGACACAAGTAGATTTTTATCTTATCCAAGGCAAGATAAGCAATGTTTATGCAATGATAAGCATATGTTTATGCTTATCATAGCATAAACAAAATACAGATGAGTGTGTGAAGTGCTGAAACAATATTTAAAAGGAAATGGCAATTAACAAATTATTTTCATCCCACTTCCCTACTTTCTCTTTCTGAAATGGAATTGATTGTGATATATCACAATCTATATTCCATACAATAAAAATAAAATTAAATATAAAGGGGAAAATTTTAACAATAAACAATAAAAAATAAGATTATGTCAATTAATACTAGAAGAGTAATACAAATTGACTTGATATGCAGGCTTTAAAATTCAAATAGTCAAAGAGCTAAAATCACACAAAAGTTTTTTCGATTCTCAATATGGACCTAAAAGAGTTCTGATCTTATTGAGAAAATCTAAGGAATAATAGTAAAATGTATTCATTCAAAAAAGCAACAACAACACAAGTTTTCAGGTACATCAGACAAATGTTCACTGCAGTTTATATTGTGCCTCCACATCTGTGGCCAGAGAAAATTCTCTTCCAATATTTTTTTTCTTTTAGCAGGCAGTCTGCCTGTCACTCTTCATCTAATGTAGTTGTTAAACCAGAGGAACCAGAAATTACATTTTCAGTTACATTGTTGGACACCATGAGTAGACTGCCCAGCAGCTGGAGCAGTCATGGCCCAGGATGATGTGTACACCTAGGGAATCCAGCCCTAGGCATGCTTGAGAAGCTTGTTGAATGCTGCTTCTGGCGTCTCCACCACAGTGCTTAGAGTAGAAGAGGCATTATTAGATGTGAACTTGTACTTGTATATGATAAATGAAAATCAGTACTGTTCTGATTGGCAGTTCATCAATATTTTTAATCCTTTTTTCTCCTTAATTTGTTGACAGTCTGCCCCAGAAAAGGTCAGAATCACTCTTCTGAGAAGAATAGTCTTGCAATGAGCAGAGCTGTTGGCCTTTTTTACCTTTTCTTTTACTTCTTCTGTCTTTTTATTCCTTGGCAAGCATTAAAAGACTTGGCGTAGAGATACCACTAAGTGTTTTCAGTATGTCAGTTTTACCTGTTTCTGTACCTTTAACACACTTAACTCAGTTCATGGAGCAAATACCGGTCAGTTTTCTGAGTTTTCAGACATGAATGATAGGAGGCAGGTAAGACTAAGCTCGACCAAAGCCATTACAAGTGCATGGTAGAAAGAATGTAGCATTTAACAGGGGAAACTATTACAATTCCTTCTTTCTTCAGTCTGGGATCACAACGCATCCTTGTTTGCATGAGAGCCAGGCTGCACCAGAGTCTTGGAATATGCCATACACAGTAACAGGACTTTTATTCTCTATTCAGCAGGGATTTTGTTTGATCAATATCACTTCCATCACTTCCATCACCTATAGAAAAAAAATATGTGAATTTGATCTGGTGCACAGCACAAAGGCTTGCAGAGTAAGTCGAATGAGTTGCTGTGAAAATCATATTCTGAGATCTATACAGACTTTCTATGACTTTCTGGGTGGATTTTAATGCAATAATTTTATTATTAAATAATAATGTTTAATAATAAAATAATAATTTTAATAATAAATTTTAGTGCAATAATATTTAATAATAAAATCCATCAGACTTTAAGGATTTAATTCAGGCAGCTCATCTATCACCACTGACAGACACTTCCTTTAGAAGGCTTTCACTTTAGGATACTAGTAGTAGTATTTAACAATCTTGATCCACTACAGTCAAAGACAACCAGACATCTTTTGCAGTACAATCATATCCCAGACCCTATTTGTGAAGGCAAGGATCTGTATGAGGGTTTTATGAAGATTTGGGGATCCTCACTAGTTGCTGTGCTGTCTGCTGATCAGTATATCTCAGTCTGTGTGAGGGTTGCATTGACTTAGAATCTTTATATTTGAGTAATTTGTAAAAGAAAATGAAAGAACATAACACAGTCATTGGAGAGCACTGAGAAGACTGAGTTGTGAGGATGCATCTCATTGGTACAGTGGGATATATTTAGTCATATGAGATAAAGTTAGCAGAGGTGTCTGACACAAAGATCTATTAGGCTGTCAGACAGTCTCCCAAGAGAAATTGTGGAATCCCTACTTCTGGCAATATTTAGCACTTGATTAGAGAAAGCACTAAAAAATGTGCTGAAAGGAGCAATCACGTTTGACAGGAGTTTCTAATAGATGATCTGTTCTTTCCCATCCCCAATTTCTCTAATTGCATGTTCAAACTTGAGGGAATAGCAATTTAAAGACTACCTTTAAATATCTCAATAAGTATTAACTACTCTTTACTGTTTTGCTCATTATTATATTCACAAATGAGAAGTCCCACTACATTCTGCATGTTTTCTTTTAATTATACCTGGCCTTTATGAATAATTCCTGTACAAGATTGTGCTAATTGAGTTCACTCTTCTTACATATTTTTAAAATCCATGAATAAAAGCCTGCAGTACCTTTAATCCTTGCTAAATTGTACTTCCCAATTGGACAGTATCTGTTAGAAAATTAAATACTACTGTTAAGAAGATGCTGTGAGTAGGTACTTTGGGTTTTACCCCTTTACAGTACACCAGATCAAGAAGAATTTTCAGGAACATTTTTGTTCAAATGTGATTAGCAGCAGTGCAGACATTGCTGCATTCCGTGCAAGCAACACTTGTATAATAAGCTTAATCATTCTCATAAGCAGAAAAAACAGTGAGTTCATCTCTTCTGGAACTGATATCGGCTTAAAATTTGGTTTCTGTAGTGACTGATTTTCATAATTTTAAAATGCTGGTTTTTTCATAGTAAATTTCATTGCATCAGCACTTAAAAACTGAATACGGAGAAAAGTTTAATTAATTCAAACATACGTATATTATATATATATATAACACATTTTTCAGGTTACAGTTTATAAAATATAATCAAACGTTATCATGGTACTGGTGAAATACCATTTAGCTGTATGGCTTGAACCAATGCTAAATAAGAGGTAGCATTGTCTTCTAAATACTCCTGGATGGTCTTTCATAAGGTAAGAAAAATGAATGGAACAGTTAAAATGTTTATGTATGGACTCAAAAATTATGCAAAATTCATAAATCACATACAGAAGACAATTTAAAATTCATTGTCCAAATTTATTTTTAGAAATATTTTTCTATAAAATTAGATTCCAGAAAATATGTAAAGAACTCAAATTGTAACAATCTAGACATTTGGAATTTGATTAAGCAAGAGCTGTGATTTATGAAAAAGGTATGGGGTCTCTTCCAAGTATTAGGATATAAAGCTTCCAGCATTAAGAATGCCTGAACGCTCATCTAGACCAGCTTTAGGATTAATAAATAAATAAATCTTTATTTGCCTTGGGTTTTGAGCACTTGAAGATTTGTTAACTGTTATGTATTACTAATTCATGGAATCCTTAATGGTTAAATATATTTAACTAGAGGATAAAAGTGGATCAAAAACAATAGGATTGCACCAAGAATTAACCTATGTATTTTCTTTTCTTTTCTTGACATAAAAAATATAAGGCTATTTTTGTGGAGCTTTTTTCTTCAGTGCTGCAGTAAAATTGTAAAGCTGTTAATCATCATGACTCCTACAAGTCTTTTCTTTAGGGAATTCTGTAAATTTGAAGACATGGGCAGCTTATAAAATTTGAGGATGTATTTACTGGAGCACAGTATTTTGCATTTGGCCAAGTTGTATTAGCCTACTTCCAGCATTAATAATACATCATAGTGAAATTGGGTTTAAAATTAAATGCAGTTTAAGGTCCTGGAAAGCACCTATGAAAGCATTTCTGCTCTTTGGTAGTTCCACAGCATTTACTTGAACATTTAAAAGCTCTGAGATGGACTATCCAGTTTTCAAGGCCTTGAAAATAAAAGTTAAAATTTCTTGTAATTCCCAGACATTCAAGGCCTGGAAATATAATTTCCTAGATTATTATGGAGCTTGTTTAACATATAAGACATTGTGTCCAGCAAGTCAAAGCACAGTGAGATGCTTTAAACCATCAATAAGTTACTAAACTTGGGCAGAAGAGTTGTCACTGTTTAGTAGATACTTGTAATTATTTCTGTATCTCTGATTCACTAAATCTCACTGCTCCGTGGACAGATCTTATGCCAGCTCTGTCTATTGCTCTCTAACTACAGCTGGGGGAGCATCAGGATGCACAAGAGGTTCACCCTCTGCTTTGCTGGAAATTTTGTGAAAAGAAATATTGGATAGTGGGTGTATTGCAGCCCATCCTCCCTTGGCAGCCGAAGGCTGCTTTCCACTCTCTCCAGTTCACAGGAAAAAGAAATCTTTCGTTTAAATGACATTTATGTGATAGAATGTCACCAGTGCAACTTGCTACTGTAATATACTATCACTCAAGTACTATGTAAAACAGTACACACCATGAGTAAAAATGCCAGTTAAAAAACCCTTTCTTCAGGAATCTCAGAGTCATAGACAAATGCAAAAATGCATCTTACTGCAGATACACAAAGAAGATAGTGTTGGATTATTTTTCATCTCCACTTGCTGCTTATTACTAAAGTAGGTCATTTTATTGATAACTGGAAGAAAGATGTTTCTGCAAGACATTCCTGTGGAGTGGGAACTGAGTGAAGGATTGTTGCACTGGTTAGGATGCCATTCCATAGGGAGAGGCAATACGAAAAGCATCAGAAGTAAATGGGAGAGGAAAGGGTATCAGAATCGGTGATAACAAAGTTAGGGGAAAGTGGAAGAAGTGAAATGGATATAAGCAGCACCTGATTCTACAGAGCTTTGACATGTGGATTAGAAGTTTTAATGTGGCTTCATGAGCACAAGAGAGCAAATGAGGATTTGAAGAAAGATGTTAATTGGATGAATGCTGGAGTATAATAATTGCAGCAGCAAATTGTGCTGTACTCTAGTCTTGCAAATATGGAAGGAGTAAGAAAAGTCTCTTTTCTATTACATTTTCATTCTGTTCTGGTTTTCAGTGCACCAAAATGTATTTTAAGTGTTGTTCATTCATTTTGCATTTAGTTGAAAAAATACCAAAAAAATAGGAAAGAAAAGAAATTAAGCCTGTATTTAGGAGTGCACACAGCAATTTTTTGAAAGTATTTGAGATTCTGCTTTACTGTGCCTGCTTTGGCACTGCACAGCTATTTGCTTTCATGTCCTCTGCCCTGTCTTTATCTGGGTAGTAAACTTGTTCAGTTTCACTCATTCTTGGTGCCTTAATTGTTCAGCATGAGATTTACTTAAACCACTGAAATATGAAGACATGAATGTTCTCTGCTTTGAATGTGTAAAATCACCATGACTGTGATTATACTGAAACTTTAATTATATTTCTATGAACATATGTAAATTTTTCCCCTCTTTGTTTTACCATTCATTTATAAAGGTGTTTTCCATTGCTGGTGTGCAGAAGACTGTTCTTGTTAAGAGGTCGAGTCTGTTGAGACAACTTGGTTCTAGCGAGCTTGTCTACTCTGGGTTGTCTCATCACTGTAGACTCTAGTTCATACATTGCATTTATGAAGTCCCTAACGTAGAGCTCTGATTTTTCAATTAATTGGTATTGCCATTTAAATTTCAGCATTATTGTTTTTATTATTACTACTAATTCTAATTTTGACAGATATTGTGCCACTCTACTTATTTTTTAGTTCATCTTCAAAATGCTTGGTAAATCTTCCAGTGCAGGGGAGATATATATATATATAATCTTCAAAAAACTGATAATACCTAGTTTTTCATTTTTCGGCCCCTGGAGGTATAGCTGAAGAATCCATGGACAGCTATAATAACAGGCGTATGTACTTATGGAATAATTTAGTCAGGATTACAGTTTCTAAGTATAAATTACAATTTTGGGAATCCTTGCTCAGCTACAGACTAATATCCCAGGTACAGTTAGAACATCTGTTCTAACTACAGGTTTTCAACACTGAACAATCCAAATATAAAGTAATTAGTATTTTTACCCCTCTTTGTAACTGGTAGAATAAAAATGCTATGTTTCTAAATTATATAAAATTAATACACTGAAATGTGTTCCTCTACATCTACTTAGAGCTGCCCCCCACCTTAGAATCAGAGAATCACAGAATGGTTTGGGTTGGAAGGGCCCTTAAACATCATCTAGTTACAAACGCCCTGCCATGGACCGGGATTCCTCCCACTAGACCAGGTTGCTCAGAGCCCCATCCAATTGGACTTTGAACATTTCCAGGGATGGGACATCCACAGCTTCTCTGGGCAGCTAGAGCCTTACCAACTGTTTAATATGCCATTCTCCCTTGACCTGTAACTTACATGTCCTTGTAAAAAGTCCCTCTCCAGCTTTTTTGTGAGCCGCTTTAAGGTACTGGAAGGTGCTCTAAGGTCTTCCCAGAGCCTTCTCTTCTCCAGAATGAACAACCCCAGCTCTTTCAGCCTGTCTTCATAGCAGAAGGGCTCCAGCCCTCTGATCATCTTGGTGGCCTCCTCTGGACTCACTCCAACAGGTCCAGGTTCTTATGTTAGGGACACCAGCACTAGATGCAGTACTCTAGGTGAGGTCTTAAAAGGATGGAAGGGTGGGGCAGAATCCCCTCCCTCACCCTGCTGGCCACACTGCTTTTGATGCAGCCCAGGATGTGTTTGGCTTTCTGGCTCCAAGCACACATTGCTGGCTCCTGTTGAGCTCCTTATCAACCAGCACCTTCAAATTCTTTCCCTTAGGACTGTTCTCAATACGAGCAATAAATTCCTTCAAATTACAAACTAGCTTGCTTACCTTAAGATCAGTTATCTAAATCTAACACATCCATCCTGGGCTCTCTTTATAGTAATTGGAAAGAAAGTTCTTGTTTAAGGAGCAATTCAGCTTGTTTTCAAGTATGTGTCAATAGTATGAATTATCCTCTGAAAATATTTTATCTCTGCCCTGTGAGTCTTACAGGAATCTACTGCTAGCTTAGTGCTAGACAACTGGCTTTTAACTTTCTAAGCTAGGGTGATGTGGATGTGTGAGAAAGCACAGATGTGGCCCGGTCGCAGCAGAAAAGAGAGTGAGACAGCAACACAGAAGCAAGGCGAAGAAATTAGTGAAAACTGTGCAAAGGTCCCTTAACTGCTTTTACTTACGAGTTAAAACTAGAAGGGGATATTTGTACCTTCACCTTCTCTGAGGTACAGGACTTCATTTTGTGTACTGCAGGATGCAGCTAATGAGAAGGGTTATTCTGGTTCTCTAACTGCAGGTATTTTTCATGTTCACGTGTTTGCCAGCTAAAATACTAAGTTGCATAACTCACTTTATTTTGATTTACTGTTGTTTGGGTTTTGGTTTTTTTTCTTTTTTAAAGTCTAGATATTTTGCAGTTTGCTACTTTAGAAAGAGTTGGGCTATTTTCTGTAAAAAAAATCAGTTTCAACTCTCTTACAATGTATCTTACAATGTATTTTATCATGTATTATGAGGACATACATAAAATACTGCGAGTAGGGCAGCTTTCATTAGAAGTATTAGATTTATTTTCCGTCTTGGTTTCACAGAGTTGAAACCTACCATTTTTCAGAGCATGCTGTGAAAATTCTATTTTCTAAGGCTATTCAGAGAAGAGGTGATTTAAACTTGGTGCATTTGAGTGCAGGCTGTTATTGTTTGAAAGAGGGTCTTGAAACTAAGAAGGAAATTCATGTTTAAAGAGATCTGATTGTGTTATATTATGATACCCTTGTAACTAGTGATACTTAAAATTTTGTTTGTATTTCTAATATCTTTTCCAGCATCTGAAAATGGAAGAGGATTTGAGTAAATCTAAATAAATAAAATAAATTTTTCTCAATAGTCTCTTGAGTGTTGAATCAAATTGGTACTTAACTTTTTCTCAGGTAGTAGAATATAAGCCTTTTTACAATTATGTCCCTTTTTGCTTCTATATCCCTTTTTCCCCTGACTATAATTTTCATTATCAGTAGTAGAGTAGGGAGTATTTCCTCCAGAAGTGAGTCTTCCAAATGCTAATTTCAGATGCTGTTGTGAGATTCTCCTAAGAGTTTTTCCAGTCTTCCCTTTGTGGGGAGAGACTAGTAAATATTTAAATAAGCTCATTTTCAAATCTGTCTTTTTAAAATTGAGTTCTATTTTTAACTTTTACTTAACTTTTCAGCTTTTTTTGTTATTTTTTTAACTCTAAACAATACTAAAACTCCTCAAAATCATCCATGATTGTTAATAAACATTCTTGGTGCCACTGCAGCTTGCAGTGGGTATTTCTATTCTTTTATCTCCCATCCAAGATGTATCATTGTAGTGCCAGAGCAAATCCTATTCTTTGGAAGACTCACTGTCCTTTCCCTCGACACAAAGTAAAGAGGTTTTGTTGAGATTTTTTTAATGTTTTTTATGTTAAAAGTTGTTTTATTAAGAAATACCTGAGATAAAAGTAGCCTGGCTCAAAAACCTAGCCTAGAAATGGCTATCAGTTTGACTTTGAATATTTCTAATAGTACCCCATTACATATGTTCCAGTTCATTGCAGTAGCCTTTTTCTTCTGAATGGTGGTGGCAGTTACCATGGGACAAAAAGACTTCTACACAGGAAAAGTTTGTTTGTTTGTTTTTTATAGAAGCACTAATAAACCTAGAAAGTGCATGAAGTGCCAAGTCTAGTGCTGAGTGAAAAATTACACTGCATTTAGGGAGGGGATCCTGGGTTCTGGTCTCTGGATTTATACAGAACTGCTTGTGGAGCACCATCTTCATCACACAGAGCAGAGTATGTGAATGTGGACAACCTTGGACTCAATAGGGTCTAGGTGGGAGCTGGGTGTTTCATCTCTCAAAGTGCCTATCCAAGAAGTATTTTCAAACATTAAATTTGTAGGTTCTGGGGAGCTGAAGGTTAAAGAGGAGAAAACTGCTCAGTGAGCTTAAGGCACTTTGAGGGTGTGAAAGGAGCTATTTTGGGTCTCAGTTCTAGATGCCTAAAGGCACGGTGGGTATCTGGGTATAATACATCATATTAAACTTTCAGTAAATGCTGGTATGTGTCTTACACAAAGACTTCACCTGTAGGATTAGAAAATAATTTTCATACAGGTTGACACAAAAGAACATTATCCAGAAAATAATTTTTCTTTATTAAAGGTATGTTGTGCTTTTTTGCTTTGTTTTCCAACCATTCAACTTGAACCATTTGCACTGTATTGACCTGCTCTGAGCCTTTAGGGAGGCTGTTAAAATCTGTAACATGAACCCTCAGAGGTGTCAAATATTAACAAGTGTTCTCTGCCCTGCTGAAGCTGAACGTTGATCCACCTTAGGCATCAAGAAGCTGAGAGAGCTAATTTGTGATTGTTGCCTTTCCTGTTCTCTCAGATGGTGGGTAAGCAGGCTGAAATGACTGTCCTCTAGCTATTCAGCTTTATATAGGAACTCCCATCACCCTCATCTTCGCAGGAGCAGGATCCCACCCAGTAGCATACTAATCAATGTGACTAACATACGTCTCCTGGGATGCATTGTTTCTCTTATCCTGTCCCCAGAAGCAAGATTGTGTATTTAGCTATATAATGTTAAATAAATCACTGTCACCTGCAGGGATATGTTTTTAGCTGTACTTTTTGCTATGAGTTTATACTAATGAAGACAAGTCAAAACGGTGCACTACCACCCAAAATGGAATATGATGGGGTTTGTGTGGACTTCAGATTCTGAGAGAGGCCATTCCCAGTTCCAAAACTCCCTTCTGCCCAGAAAGCCTTTCCCTTACTACAGCTGACACAGTTTGAGAAGTGAAGTCACTGTCCAGGGTCCTTCCTTCAGGAGTTACAGCACCACAGGGATGCAATCTCCCACCTGGAATCCACGCTTACCCTCACTGCTGAGTATCCCAGAGGAACAGGCAAATTTAATATGCTTGACCTAAGGAGACAGAACTGAATGCATCCTCCATAGAATGTTTTCTTGAATTTAGGAGTGCCAGTGAAATCTTGTTCAATACCTCTAGGGAGTTTAATTAGCAGAAATAATGAAGTGTCAAACTAACACTGTACTTTGGGTGGTTACGGTAGTATACTAGACTGATTGTTTATTGGACTGCTGCTATTTCAGAGCTGCCTCCTGCTGTTCCTTCTCCCCTCAACCTGGCTAAATTTTGCAGAGCTTGTGGGGGTAAAAAACTGCCTTTTGCTGTAATTAAGTCAAAGATTTTTAAGTCCCCTATTTCCTTTAGCATTTCCCTTAACAGTAAGCTTTTCTTGTGACAACAAAATGTTTCATTCCAATTTAACTAAAAATACTGGCTACCAAAAATCATAGAGAAAGAAAAAGAAAGAGCTTCCATACAGCATTTCTTACCTGCTCTGGTGTCCTGTCCTATGAAAAGAGCATAACAAAAGTCATCGCTAGGATTATATCTTTAATTATTTATTGTGTGGTTCCAGAGCATTCCGTGGTTCAGAGACAGCTACACAGGATCGCAACTGCCCATGGCTCCCTCAGTGGGCAGTTCAGGCATTAGATGAGCTGAACCACCTTCTGAAGTCACTTGTGAAGTCACTCTCTCGCTTAGGCAAACTGAGCATCTGTCTGAGCCCTTCAGTGAGGACCTTAAGTTAGATGGGAGGAACCTGTACTAAAGCGTTGGTTAATTTGTCACAGAAAAGCATGCCTTTAAAAAGAGTAGGATGCTCAGTGAAAGTAAAGGGGCTTACTCTGCATTATTTATAAAAATCATATGCTTGATATTTATTAGAATCACTTGTTTGACAAGTACTGTTTCTTATAGGTTGCTCTTGGTTTTTTGTTCTGTTTTTTTTTGTTGGTTGTTTTGTGTTTTTTAATAGACTGAATATTACGATTTTATCACAACACCCTTCTTAATAGTGTAGAACAGTCAGTATATTTGACCTGCCATTTGTTCATTCACCTGTAGATATTTATGGAACCATTTGTAACAAACTGCTAGGAAATTGTTGGGTTTATTATTATTCATCAGTATTCTACATAGATCCAACTGAAGCACTGTGGTTTGGACAATGCATCACAGTTTATCAGAGAATAAGCTGAGTTCTTAAATGAGTGAATGATTTCTTTACTCTTGCAGTGTACAGGTTGTTCTTCACAATTGACAATTCTCTTCAGCTGGCTGCGTGTTTCACATTATCGTGGGCAAACATGCCATGCATGTGTTGATGCAATTTATTTTTACAGCTTAATAATATGCTTTGATTTATCACTCTTCTAAGCCGTGGTGCTCTGTTTTCCCCTTAGGGATACGATGATGGGTATGGGGGTGAATATGATGATCCAAGCTATGAGGCATATGATAACAGTTATGCCACCCAAACACAAAGGTAAGCATTTGTACTTTTACATTATTTCTCCGAAGTGCACTTTTTCCTCTTAGTTTTTCATGTAAATTTACTGGTTTATTTTCCACATTAGATTTTACAAAATCTCAGAGTACTTTAGAAAGCTATCAAAAAGTAATAATGACAGTCAGAGTTTATATACAGAGATTCAGATGAAGCAAAAATGAAAGCAGCTGTGCTTTTAAAATTGGTGCAAATTAGGTATATTTTTTTTTACAAGTGATTACATCATTTTCTTATCTGAGGTATTCTGAACTTCTTTGTACCCTTTTTTTATCCTTTACTAGTGATAAGTTGTGAAGGGCATCTCATACTTACGGCTTTTACAATGTTTTGGGAAAAAACAGAGGGAAATAAAAAAAAAATAGTTGTGATGGTAGATACCGGTTTCTGGTTGGCATCCACCATCAAGGTAAACTACAGAAGGGAATTACATGCCAGAAGTAAGGCTGAAACGATCTGTTTTCAACCAGGTACTTTCTAAGCAACTCTCAGAATTATTAAGTTTGGAAATTTATTTCTTGTCCTTATGATGTGGAATAATAGGAAAAAGCTACCTTCACATCTTACATTGATTTGTGTAACTAAGATGAGGCAACAAAAATTATCTCTTTTTTATATACATATACCTCACACACTCATTCAATTATTTGGCAGTTGGTGAATGTTTATTAAATATGGAATGGCAACTTTTTCACAGTTAAGCTAAAGGATGAAAGGGTCCTTCAGCCAGTTACTCAGAAAGTGCTCTTATGCGTTGCTAAATGTACCTCTCAGGTTGTAGAAAGGCAAATGAAATTTTAACAGGAAAAGACACAGACTTTAACTGAGTTAGTGTGATTATCACTGAGCAAGGAAGTGATGTATACGTACAGAGCTTGGCACTCCAAAGTCCAGAGGACCTTAAATTTGGTTTTTTGTTTAGCCATCTTTTTCATTGAATGCTTTGCTGATGAAAATGCCTGTCAGAATTAAATTCAGCTCCAGAACTGCTGTAGTGAGTGGTACTTCAGTGGATAAAAAATACTGTATAAGTATTTTTATATCCAGTAAAGTATATTTAAAAGGATTTGTCACACCTAAATGTGAACCCCATCAAGTATACTTTAACACTTTCAAGTAATTATACATTACTAGCTGCACCCATCATGTCATTGTGTAGGTAGGTATTCTTGTTGTCAAATGTACTTCAACTTTTTTTTAAAAAATTCAGCTCATCTTTTACTACAAGAGTGAATTGTCACAGGAGATACTGCTTCTGATGTAAAAACAGTAATTAGGTGGAAATCTCTTGCTATGACATTGCTTTATATCATCTGAGTTAACCTGTAATTTCTTTTCAAGTTGATGTCCCAGGCAACTAAATGACAAATATATTAACTTTATGAGGAGTGTATTATAATGCAGCTAGAACTAGTAGTGATAATTTGATGCAAGAAAGAAAATTTATAGTCACATAATTTAGTCAGTTAAACAGCTATTAAGCTTAGTCATCAGACATGTTTTCTACTAATTTGAGCTACCTCCAGGATAGCTAATCTGTTCAAAATCTGCAACTAAAACATTTTCTTTTGAAATATATGACAGGACATGCATCATACTTAGCCATGTTGAATGGCACTTAATGCCTCAAGTAGCCTATTGATTTCAAAGAGAGCACTTCCAGAACTACACACTTCTCATTTCAAAGATTTAAAGAACAAATGGACTATTAAATACACAATTTATATTTCTGCACCTTACTGGCCATTTAGCTTCATAGAAATGCCTGCCTACTAAGCCAAAAATAAAAATAATAATACTATACACTGAAATAGTGTACCCAAAATATTTGGTTAGATGTGTATTTAAGAATGTTTTCTCCAAGTCTCAGATCTTGCTTAATAGTATACTGCAGTCATATGATCAAGACATATCAAGTGCACACCTAAAAAAGATTAGCAGTACTGCTTCAAAGTACTTATTCATCTCATCCGGTGTGTGATTTAGAGGAAAAAAATTAACAAAAACCTGCCGTCAATGTCCATGCTCAGCCAGAAAATTATCATTGCTTCCCTCTGCAGAGATTGACTGAACTTCTAAAGCATGAGATGAGAAGAAGTTGTAGTTAGTGGCTTAATGCGGAGTTCCAAGAGCTCTATTCATTTTCTATCCCATTGCTTTTTATGACTTGTTAAGGAATCAATGTGGAAATTCTTAGAGATGGTACATACTCTTGTCTGACTGCCTGTCTCACTGTGCATGTTGACCAAGCCTTACTCTCTTCATTGCTTCAAAAAGAAGAATGTGTTGGGGTGGAGGGTCATGAACAGACAGGGTGGGTGGCCTGAACTCAGGCTGAATTCAGTTTGCTTTGGAGCAGAGCTCATAGTAAGTCATGCCTTGTTCCCTACTCACCCCATGCACAGAGTGAAGGTAGAGTTTGGTCCACTCTCCACCAACACCCCTGTTACCCCTGCCTTTGTCTTCCATACCTTGTATCTACTTCCCATTTGCCAGGGTCTTTCTGCCCATATATATTTCGTTTTGGGCGGCCTAGTCCTTTGTCGTCCAAGAGGTCTGATTTAGAATTTTGCAAACTAAGCTCTGCCAACAGCAGGGAAAATGAGCACAGTATTGACATGCATGGTGCTACAACATAGGATTATGGTTTAGTAGAAGGAGCACCAATTCCCAAGACCATTCAGATGCTGTACTTTAGTGCACAATTATCTAAAAATTTGTACTAAAAGTCAGGGATGGTGTTGCAGGGCCAACAATACCTTTTGTATAGGTCCTTCTCTAGTGGACTTCCCTAAAGAACTTCTCCAGATAGAAGGCTCTGTCCTTCATGACAGCAGTCTGATTCTGAAGCTGAAATTAGGGGGATGGGGTCACCTGTGGAAGAGGCAAGACAGAGTTTCAGAATCAGGCTGGAATTAAACCTGCAGTAAGTCTGCGTGTCTGAACAAGCTAAGCGGCATCTCAAGCACACTTTGAAATACACACAAGAAGCAACTTGAAGAAAGAGAAAAGCAGGACTTTACCTATGGTAAGTGCCACCTGTACCTTATTAAGTTGGGGAGGCTTATTTCAGAAATAAGAGAATTATGGGTTGTGACAAATACAGTCTATATTGAATGGAGGTATGCCTTGCTTTAAGTAGCAGAAGATGTATTTGTAGAGCCACCTTTTCCCTCCTTATGTTCCTGTCCCATAATGACAACTCAGAACACAAGATAGAACCTCAGGACAGATTTAATTGAACAACTGCCTGTCCTTCCCAGCTGAGACTGTAAGCATTATTTACAGGATTCTGTGAAAGACTACACGTTTTCTGAGGACATTTAGAGACCCTGCTCATTTTAGAAATTTTTTCATTTGGATGTCAAAATACAATTTTTAAGATAATTACAACAAACACTTTGTCCAATATCAAAGAGAAGGAAACAACCATTTCAGTGGGCAGGAGAAGACACCAGATCTGACATACTTCCCATGGGCAATATTGCACTGAAATTTGAATTTTTTGATGAAACCTTGTTTTCCTCTCTCTTCCCCTCCCTTTCATGTAATGTGAAGATGGATCTCAGTGATATCTGCCTGTCCAGACACACGAAAAGATATTCAGTAGTTGTTAAGTTCATACACTACTCCCTATGTACTTGAAAGTCAGGCAGGGTACACTCAAAACCTTTCTGCCAGCTAGATTTACCTCTCAAACCTCTAGTCTGACAACTTTATTTAAAAATATAGGCATAATATACAAAATGATAGAAGTGTCAATTTCCAACTCAGCTCTATGTAACACAGAAAATGTAGGAGAATCCTTTAAGCTTTCAAAATGTAATATACTTTTTGATTTTCTTACCAGGAACTTCTAAGTCTATTGAACTATCACCACTCTCCAGGATTCATGGGCTGAGATCACTAGACCACCAGGAGAAAAGGATGCAAAGTTTTGTGAGGAGGTGTAGATAAGCCTCTTTTGTTACCCCGAGGCTGTTAGGGATCACACATGCAAAGTGTGGCCAGAATCCCCAGCCAAGACCAACAGAATAATTTGGTGGAAATGGATGGTTTGCTGATGAATCAGCTGAGAACCATGATGACCAACAGAGTCATCTTCAGCTCTGCTACCACATCTGCAGTCATCTTCACTGACCTTTGTGTCTCTGCCAGCACCAATAGTTTCATTTCAAAGATACCATGTCTCAGTGCCAAAAGAGATACCAAGGAAACCTGGGACTGACTGGCCAGTCATGGGATGAACCAGGAAGGGTATATTCTCTTTAATCCACTTGTGCCTAACTTATCCAGCCATATGTAGTATAAACAATGGTGCCTAACAGGGAAGAACAAAGGAAGACAGTGATTTTCTGATGAAGCTTAAAATTTGGGTTTGATACTATTTCCCTGTTCCACAATGCCTAGCATGAACACTTGTCCATCAATCCATTCCAGGTTTTGTGAACAGGTAGCTGGTATATTGGCAATGGCTTTCAGATGTGGTTTCCTGGCTTTTTATTCTGCCTTTTTTCTGTATGGCTTTTGTTAAAAACATGGTTCAGCAGCAAAATTAGTTGCCGAGTGTGTTCTTTCTAAAGAAAGAAGAGCTTATGACTCTCACCTTAGGCTGTAAATAGACTTGTAGATATCGGGAAACCACTGACAAAGAGAATAAATAATTCAGTGATAAAAGACAGATGAAAATAGTGCACAACATTGCTGTTACAGATTCCATCCCACAGCAGTACAGGCCTTGTGATGGCATGTTGTCATCCTTGCTGTGACTGCAAGATGACATAGGTAAAAAGCATTTCTCATGCCTGCCTGCGCCCAGCCTCACTAATGACAGTAACCCAATTCTAGGGCCTTGAAGCAATTCTTGGCAAAATATTTACTGTCAATCTTGCAAATATTTATATAATGCTATAAGCAGCAGTCCTCTGGACAGACATTTCATGCTGGCATGCCGATCATTTTGGGCTAATGACTTCTTTTTGGTCTGTCAAACTCCCATCCCGCATCTGCTGAGCAAACAGTCAAACTTCTGTTTCTGATGCAGACTTGCATATTACAGGCCATGTCATCTCCAAATTTCCCCTCTACAATGTTAATGATAGTACAGAATCTAAACTTTACCATAAAGAAAGATGCCATTAATATATCTGGAATAAATTCTAAGTTCATACAAGATCTGAAGACTGACAAACATTGCGTTAGGTAATTGCTAAAATGGAATTATCTTAGAGGACTGAAGAAGAGAAAAAGAAGAGGTGCAGTAACACAGAAACTCAAGTTGACTGATATCTTTCACCTAACTGAATTGTATTTAATTCAAAAGGTACGATAATACCTAAAGCTGTGCTGTTACCTGCAAAGTCCAATTGGGCATCTGTTTCTCAATACTAGTAACAGAAGTAAAAGGACAGAAATGCTTCCTATGTCCATTGTGCTACTATGGCAAACAGATGCTATGACCATATTCGTGTAGTATTATCCCAGTAACTGTATGTTCGTAACAATACCTATCCATTCAACCTCTAATAGATCCTACAGTTCTGATGCACGTTTTTCTAGTGACTCATACCCACAGAAAATTTCAAGAGTGTATTCAGCCACTGAAGGTGAAATAAATGACAAGTTATTGACTTTGAAAAGAAACTTTTTTCCCTGGTTATTGTTTCTGCTACAAAGCTCATGTTATCTACTCTACAGCTTGTGTTTACAGCTTGTTTTTCTGCAATATGGGCTGCTAGTACAGGAGCTTTAGGGATCACTTACTTATTTCTGATCTGATATGCAGGAGTACAACATGGACCACGCTTCAGTCCATGTCACTTATGTGGCTTACAGTACAATCACATCAGTGCAGAGCACGCTGCAAAATAATTTAGGAAGAGTATTTTATCAGTTTTATCTGCAGGAATTATTTGCATCAGCAGGATATATTTGCTTGAGCTCCAGTTCATCCTGGTTATCCGTACTTGACCTCCAGATATCAGTATGTTGTATGTGTATCTGTTTCCAAAGATGAGTTTCTCCAAGCAGTGCTGCAAGTAAAGTAACAGACTAGTAGACGTGTGAGGACAGCAGTATAAGGTTCAGCTGGGTGTACATGTTCCTTGGTGAACTCTACTCAGAAGTCCCACTGGTTTTGACTGCTTACTTTGGGAAAAGTTCCAGCACATTAGTTGTGAACTATCCATAGTTAAATGAAAGAATTTTGTCCTTAGTTTAAAAACAATGGTCTGACAGGACTGTGAATAATCATTAATTGAATTAGTAGATCATCACATAGTTAAATGTTTTGGTGATATAATCAGAGGCTTTCACACTTCTGTCTCACTATCAAAGTATTACTATGTAGTAAAATACATAGACACATAAATATAGTCCAAGCTGCAATAGGTAGAATGGTTACACTGATTTTTTTGCAAACTTAGATATTCATTGTTATTTTCTCTACTACTCACTCTTTCACTTTTTAAGCACTATGCATTGTATTTATATTTTGTCATATTTCATTTTGGCTTTGTGCTTATATCTGCCTGTCCATAAATAAAGATTTCCCTGTATTTTATTTCCAACCTGTTGAAATCAATCAAGGCAGGAAGCCTAGAATATGACATTTTATGTATCTTCACAGCAATCTACTTATGGCATTCATCATCAGAAACTGTTTTCAAATGCCACTTTTCATTTATTTGATTCAATGAGTGAAGTGGAATCAAATTTCACTCCTCTGAACTAGAGAAAAGTTTTTCCTCTAAAACTGTCTAGGATTCCTAAAATGCTGCATCATTGCCTTCGCAAATACTGTGTCTGCAGACATTTTGTATTATATTCTGAAATAGTCATAATTCTGTGTCTATAAGAGAATAACTGTGGAATGTGGAATAGGTAAATAGAAATTGCCATGTGAAATTAAGTGGCAGATTGGTTTCTATTTCGTATTTTGCAAAAAGTTCAGAACCTGAAGTAATCTTGCAATTATGTTGGCTCTGCAATCTTATGCATGTATAACTTTACTGCCTTCGTTGTTTATAGTATTTTTAAATTCCTATTTTCAGTGGCATAAAATCAAACATATAAAAATGCTGGAGACAGTTGAATCTACTTTACCTTCAGGCATGTTGTAAGGTACTAAATAAATCCAGGAGTATGGTAATGGAGATATTCTTCTCTGGTAAAAATATTGGATATAATCAAAATTGAGCTTTCAGAAGAAGGGGACTTTATCCACTAAAATGTTCACCATATTATTCCATTAGTTCTAAAGAAGTACTGAGTGAAGGACTATATTTGTGGTTTAAGACTGAATCCTGTAAGTTCCTATATTCAAAAGATACGCCATCTTCCCTGTAGATATAATGCTCTATTAAGTAAAAATGTTCCAGTAAGTTTCAGATTCCTAGAAGGATTATTTCTTTATTCTCACATTTCCACTATGACATATTATTTTGTAAAAATTTCATATATTGTAATTCATGTGAATGCAGATCTTGCTCACCTCTCTTCCAGGCAGAAATATACCTCTTTGTGTAAACAGCTTTTCTTTCATGGCCAACTGTGTGTTAAATCCTGCGGGATTTAACATGTAGGAGGGAGTAGCTTTACAAACACAGTCTTACATGAAACAATTGCAGTCATGTTAGGCTGGATCCTGTTAGCACAGGAACTGAATATTTGATTGTACCAGTTACTGACATTGGAAGTTGGAAATGCCAAAGATTACTGAACAGAAATTACGTAGGGAAGGAAGGAGATAATTGTATATAGACAAGAGTTCAGAGGATCCATTTGAGGATGTGAAAAAGAGACTTGTCTAAAATATTGAATTCCACCTCCAAAATTTTAAATCCCACTTCTAGGGATCCTTGTGAGCTGTCCTGAGCATTAACTTGATTCAAGAATCTTGTCTAAAGGTAACCCTGACTGGGATGTATCTCTAAGGAGTGATAAAGGTTCATCTATCTGTACCTGTGTATAGATGCTGATTGCAAACTGACAAAGGCTGGGAACCCCTCCTCAAAGAGTTCCAGTCCGAAAACCACAATATTGGTTCACTCTCACATTGTTGAGTGCTACAGCACAAAGATGGAAGTATCTCAAATTATTTTTACTTCTTCAAAGGCTAGTGTACAAGTTTTTAGCCTGTTTCATTATGAGTCTGAACAGTGGAACTTTACTGGCGTCAGCTGAATCTCTAGTTTGGACCAATTCATATATTTCACAAAAGAAGCCTGGTTATTATCTAATGGCAGAGTTAAAGTTCCAAGGATTTATCAAAAGCCTCTTTACTAAATTGACCAGCTCTTTCCCAAACATTTCCCAATAAAATACATTATACTAACATATACTCTCCCAGCTCAAAAATACCATTCGGAAAGGAAAAACAAAAGTATTTACAGGAATATATAATCTGCTAAGTCTAAATTAACACATCTTACTCAAAGACTTTCAGTTTCTTAGGATCTTTCAGGACAGACTACAGAACATGCTTCTGTACAGATTCACGTGTTAGTGGTTAAAGGAGATGAACTCTTTCTTGTACCTTTCTGCTTTGGCTTTAGAGAGCCCATTGTATGCAACCACACTTGAGAATAAAAGCTTAGATGCATCCTTCACCAAATAAAATCAAAGAACAAAAAGAGAGAAAGGAAGAACAAAAAACCACACACAACCAAAAAGCAGAAGGGAACAAGAAGTACTTCTGTTCTTCAGTTCTTGCAGTGTTCTGCTGCCTGGTATTACTGCAGCTGTAAGAGCAGCCAGGGAGCCAGATGGTAATGTTGCTAACCCAGGGTCTCTTGCCAGCAGCTTCCTGCAGGTGCAGGAAGAGATTGGTCAGAGGCTAATGCACTCTATTCATTAATGTCGTGTTTTCCTGTGCCTAACCCCACTGACCTCTGAGTGGTGAACATCACGCTTCCCTTGGGTAGCTTGTTGACCCAAGAGTCAGGGTTTTGTGGCTTCAATCTTAACACTTTTGTTTGTGGTTCTCAGCCTAAACCAATTTAAAGCACTATTCTCTGCAGCCTTTTGGGCAAAAAGCTGTGTGGCTTCCCATGGGTGTTGACACAGTCTAACTGGAATTCATTTTTTAGCACTAATACAAATTCAAAAAAGTCCCAGTTAATGAGAGGTTAAAAGTCTTTGTCGGCTTTAAAGATTACCGTTTAGATACAGTCTCTGTACTTGAGCCTTTGTCATATCATAGAAGCCCTAGATAATACAGATTGGAAGGCACTAAAGGACCCTTATCTCTCAAAAATGATCATCTTGTGTTGGTTTGGGTTTTGGGGTTCTTTTGGAAAGTGATCCAGCTTTATCAGCGTGAAGAGAACAGATCACAGTTTATGGAAACTTTGATTTCAAATATTTAAAATGAACATATTCAAAAGCATTAACCAAAATGAAAAGTTAAAAAAAAAAAGCATAAATAGGTAAAGATTATGAAGATTTACAGTATATGTATTATTAATCTCCTTGTCCACAGAATAGGAATTAGGACAGGGTCATATATCCTTGTTGTAAATGTTTCTTACAGAGAAAAATTGCATCAGAGTTTCTCAGATACAAACCCAGTTAAACTGCTTGTAAGATACATACCCCTGTGTATATCAATTTTTCCATGAGTGCTACATGTAGAAGGTTACTGAAGTGGAAGTCATGGTACGTCAAGACCTCTATGTTTCAGAAATCTGGTGTTAAAGTATAGTGCAAGTAAAAGCTGAGAAGCTGGTAATGAGTTAATCCTGTCTGCTTTATAAAATGTGTTGCATACTGCTTTCAGGTGGATGCATGTACTTTAAGTAAATTACACTTCATGTTACTTGAAAGTAATGAATGCTAATGACAGATAATGGTGTTTTGTTTCCAATTAGCACTGCCAAGAGAGTCAGAGGTTTCTAGAGCTCATGATCGCTATATTTTCCAGGAACAGTCTGAGAACTCTAAAATTATATAAACAAGTTTTATTTGTGCTGAATGCATTTGCTGATTGCTTCCTTCTCAGTTGGCCATAATGCAAATGAACTACATCTCTCTGTAGTTCAATAATTTAAAAAAAAAGAATCTCATGTTTGTAAAGCCGTAATCTATCGCGCATTTTTTATAAATATCACCTATTATTCACTTTCCTAAAAAACAGAGGAAAATGTTTACAACTAAATGCATATACTAGATTATAGTGAGTATTCAGAGAGGTTTAAAATAGAGCAGATGAGTGGATAAGTAGTCTGGCTCACAAAATATGGGTTTAAGTCTGGTATTTCATAGTAAGAAATAAGTTTTCTTCACTTACATATTCTTCAAAACACTTTTTAATATGAGTTGGCAAGGAATTTGAAATGCCATTTTGGCTCAAATTTATGAAAAAGATGTATTAT
Source organism: Machaerirhynchus nigripectus (assembly GCA_013397975.1). Classification (NCBI taxonomy): domain Eukaryota; kingdom Metazoa; phylum Chordata; class Aves; order Passeriformes; family Dicruridae; genus Machaerirhynchus; species Machaerirhynchus nigripectus. The sequence continues at coordinate 139,783 of VZRQ01009384.1, read as the reverse complement.
TCAGGGAAATAAAGTTGGAGGACTTAGATGACAATCATGTATTGGGCTATGAATTACATGTTTTCAGGAATGTGTTAAGTATTGTGCTCACAGACATCAAGTATGCGGTATGTAACAAATTACCTCCTTTTTATAGTTGCAATACAGCTTGTTTCTTATTTTATGATGGTTTCTGTATTAACTTAGTATTCTGTTGATAGTGTATTTCAGTTCGGAATGTTCACTGCAGGATTTTTATCTCACATCCTTATTAGCTCTATGATTGTGTGGTTTTTTCTCAAATAAAAATGTACAACAACAATAATGTAGCAATGAATCTTACCTGCTCTTGCAAGTCTTGTGTTCTGCTGGATATTATGTTGATGGGTAATAGCTCAAGGCCCTGGTCAGTGACCACTGAAAGCAGGACTGCTGTTGATAAGTTACTGGCCTTTGGACTGGCCTCCTTTTAAAGCTAACCTTTTTGCAGCTGCCTTGGTTTGCAAAAATGTATCAGGAAGAATTATTAGCATCCTATCTGCTGGCAGAAGATGGGAGTTCTTGTGTTTCTTTTCTTTTAACACCACTCACTAGTCCAACACCCTCCTCTACCCAGGAAAGCAGGCAGGATGCCAAAATGCAGCTTCTAAAATTAGTTTTTCATACAGCTGTCTGCCAGAGCTGAGTGGTATGTCATCAGTCTGTTCTAAACGGTGCAAGTCATTTCTTACATCTAAACTGTGAGCTTTGGAGATATGACTAGATACATGATTTAACCCTGTTGCTGCAGTGCTTTAGTTCACTTTACGTAACCCTGTAATTTCATTTAATTGGCTACTAAAATAATTGCAAAATAGTACAGAATTAATATTGTGTTCTAAAAATAGAACATGTATTCTTCCTGTTTGTTTCTTGCACCATTTCAATAGGAGGGTTTGTGTATTTAGATAATTAATTTTCAAGCAACTGTATGGTTTCCATGATCCGGGACGTCTCAACAGTGACTGTGTCCTACAGAGCTCGGTTGGCATTGGGAGAAGTCTTCAGAAGCGTTAACTTCATTTCATTCATGTTATTCTTACGTCCGTTTTCTGCAACTGCTTTAGCAAATAAATTTCATCTCTCTGAGATACTGACGTAATTGTAATTCATTCACTCACATGAATGACTTCTGACTAAACTACTGAATTAGTGCACAGCAATTATAGTTACATTTTCAGTTCAAAAAAACCCCGAACCAAATCCATGGCTATTTGTAGCCGAAAACAATGAGAGCTGTCCCTAGCCATTCAGGTGATGATATGACCCAAATCAAAACAGCTTGACTGTCAGTTATCAGATACATGCAGTCAGTGTTCTTGAGTGAGACAGAGAACATGAGTCATTCTCAGAAATTATTCCAAGAATAGTTATGGATAGCTATTAAGTTCAAGAAATTAAAAATTGATTACAGGCTGTTTGTGAACAAGGTCAAAATTAGGTTAAGAAAATAATTGTTATGGATTGATTTTTTATCTCTATTGCACTTCTGAAATATTTCTACTTGCACTCCACTGCCAACTAAGCTTCTATCTCAAGTATAAACTAATATTTTTAAAACAATAATCCAATATGGAAAAATGGCCTGAGCAATAATGTTATAATTATAGCAATACTGAGCTGCTTGCCTGCTTCTGTTCATTTTGCAAGAGTCTGTCTCACACAGTGTCCAAGGAAAAAGAAGCAGAAGTGACAACAACTGAAAACTATCAACAGAGAAAGTGTTACATTTTCTGTTTGGGTCACTGCAGATTGAAGAAATACAATATAGTGGAGTTCTTGGAGTTTGCAGATTTTTCTGGGCAGAGACTGATTCTTGTATGGTACCTGAGAATAGAAGTAGCCTGATCTTGAACTTGGTACCAGGTACCAAAAACACAGTGCAAACTGGAAATAATAATAGCAGTCAAGAAAAAGTGTGAATAATTCCCTTTCCATTTAGTTATGTCTCAAAGGTTGAATTTTCTGGATGCCCACTCCACATAATAGCTGGGAATTGCTGATTATTAGGATGTAACTATTATCTGAAATAATTTGATAACGTGTTAATATGACTATACATAATTTTTGAAAACAGTGAAAAAAGTGAGTTTGATATTGTGAATCTTGCACTCCTAGACCCTCGTTTCTTTCAATATGTGTTTTATTGATCACTGTATAAAACTTTCCATGGGTGTCCCATAGCTATGTACAGAAAAAGGCAGTGGAGAGTCAGAGTTCTCTCTACAGGCAGTGGGAACATGCTTTCTTCTTCAGGATCAAAGCTGGAAACCTCTCAGTGTTTTTGGTAAAGATAAGTAGTTTACAGGTTCCATGCCATACAATACAGTCAGCTTTGTGAAAACAAACTATGCTGAGTTTGATAACGCGTAAATGTTTAGAATTTCAAGTAAATGAGATTAGCACCTCTTTTGGCAGCTTAACAACAGTGAATGATACAGTGGTCTTTTTTCAGACCTCATTTTTGCAGATAGAATTTCTCTCAGTCTTTGTCACATCTCCTAGGTTTACATAATTAGGACCAAATTTTTTCTATGCTCAGTAGATAAGAAATGCGATGTACTGTATGATAGCTGTTATTGTCACTGATACGTCTTCTTTAGTATTTTCAAATATTTGCTGTTCCTGAAACTAGCTGGACTATGCTATCATGTCAAAGTGTTAAAATGCATTTCATTTTGTGAGCTCTGTTTTTGTTTTGAGTTGTTTACTCATGATAATAGTGACATGGCTCTCTGAATCTGTTACAGTGTGCCTGAATATTATGACTATGGTCACGGAACAAGTGAAGAGGCTTATGACAGCTACGGTAAGGTCTATTCTGTCTTCAGCAAATGTGTGAAATCAAATGAAAATATCTGTCACTGGCAATTCAGAAATTACTTCCGTACACTTTTCTTTATTTCTCTGATTTTACAAATATCAAACAAAATAGATTTGTGTAACTTTAGGGTGAGTTTTGACTTAGGACCAGAAAATTGAACTGACGAATTTCAATCAAAATTACAAAGCCAATTACTCACAGTCACAGGTCAGTTTAACAGCAACAATAAAGTTTCTGTTAGTGCTTGAATATCTTTCACAGTGTTAAATTTCAGTTTGCTTGATGCCCTAACAATACTGTGCATCTGCTGCTGTCATGTGCATCGTTTCAACCAGCAAGGTTTGTGAGATTTTGAAATACAGACTTAATCAAAGTAGAAAGAAGGAGAGGGTGCTGTATCACCATGGGAACCCCTACTGCACCAAGATAAAGGAGCATCTCATGCCACACTAGGCAGTATGAATAGAGCGAGGGCTGTACTATTTGCACTTCCCCACCAAGTCTGTGGCTGAGCTGGAATAGTTCCACTTCCTGGGTAGCGGGGGCATGAAAGGGAAAGAAGTGTAATTCCAAAGAGTACAAACCATTTTCTAGATCTGTTGTTTGCTAGTAGTGATATATTTCAATAACTAGAGTCTAGTCCATGTTTTCCTATTAATAATTATCAGTACATTTTATCATCAGATGGCACAGTGAATCTCACTCTGAGATGTTCACTGGAATAACAGAGCAAAGCTGACTACTGTCAGCCTAAAGAGTGACCCTAATATATTCAGCAGAGATGTCATGCCTGATTTACTGCTTCTAAAGTATCCCAAGTCTACGTGGTGACTTCCACAGCATTGTGAAAATGACAGCTGCTGGAAATGATGCTGCAAATGAAAGTTACATTAAGGGGTTATATAAGGGTTGCTGCTTGAAATAAATAATTTTATTCATGCAGCTGTGAAGCAAATGTCACTAATGCAAACTTGCAGTTTCCTTTGTATTGGTACAGAAATAGACATTACCGAGACGTTGTCAAAATGATTGCATTGCATAATCAGAAATAACTTATTTTTTTGTACAATCAGTTCTCACAATATATTTGGATGATACAATGTGCAGTCAAGCACATTTTCAGTGCTAGGCAAGTAACAATAATAGCTTATCCATATGAGTGTGAGTGGTTCAGTTACCTTTTGTTTGTTTCCTTTTTGCACATACATTTTTAATAGCTGTAGTGGAAGGTCCTTCCTCCCATCTATAGATCCCCTCTCCACTGCTGTCCTGAATGCACTGCTAAGCCTTTGGACAATGCAAAAAAGAATAGTCTGAGCTCAGCAGTAAGAATTACCCACTGTTTAACTTTTAATTACACTCCACCATGCTGAATCTCCATGTGTTTGGGCAAGACATTTAAAGTAGTGTCACTTTCCTTCCAAACCCTCATTTGTAAAACTAGAAGAATATTACTTGTTTTCCCAGCAGGGATTTTGAATGGACTAATTAGCTAAGGCTTACAAAGTGTGCACAGAGTGGCATCATGACTAAATTTCTGCTCTGCATGAAGCTCCTTTTTTTTTTCCCATTCAGCAGCTGAAACAAACCCAGTATTGCCTGGATTTCCTTTGCTATACTTGTCTTAAAATACATGGCTGATAGCTGTGGACTTTCTTTGGTTTTTTGTTTGAACTATTTTCTGAGCTGCCATTTGAATACAAAGATCTGAGTGTTATCAATAATCTGGAATAAACTTAAAGTTGAATAATATTTCTAACTGCAATTTTGCTACTTTCTGGAAGCAGATACATTTATATGTAACTGTATATGCTACTGTTGGTTCAATTACTTTAGGAGATTAGTAAATTGGCCAGTTTCATGCCTTGGAAATCTGTACAGGAACTTCAGTCATTCCTAAGTCACCAGTATTTATCTGAGGAGGTAATCTGAGTACACAGAGCTATAGAGCTATAGAATATATGCCTAACTTCCTCAGTTTCTGAGTTCTTGCTGCATACACTGATGTTCTCTCTGTATCTGATCTGAGACATCACCCCTTCTCATCCTCACCTAACTTTACCCTAACTCTCTGTTTTCAGTTCTCTACTTTTTCAGGATGTTTTGAAACTCATTGCAAGTCTCCTGAATCCATCCCACTTTAAAAAAATAAGCTGCCCCTTCATTTTTCACTATCCTGCAGAAATTGACAGTCTTTCTTTCATCTGAGTTTGATTTCACACCTTCTTTTGCCTTCCATAACAAGGCTATATCCCTCCTTTACAATTCTTTCTGGCACACATCTGTAATTCTGAATTCTCCCAAACTCTGAATAAGACCACAGAAAAATGGTACATGAATATAGAACTGGTGTCTTGTAACCTTTTAGGTGCTTTGTGCAACAACTTTTCACCCTTATCCATTCCAGTAAAAATGTCTGAATTATCAAAAATTTACTAGCTTGGCATTTTTTTACTTTCTCCCATGCATCCTCTTGCTTCCAACTTACCTTTAGGGAGGACAGTTTTCAGTCCTGAGAAGGTTTTCTTTCATTTTTCATGAAGCATATTCGGTGAAATAGTAGTGCTACTTTGTACTTGCAATCTTTTTAAAGTATAAAATAGAGTTCTCTGTAGCTTGTTAAGTATTATAGAGCACTATAGTACTCCTATGTGAGCTATGACTTTTCTTGCTATCTGTACTCCTGAGAAGTAGCAGGTGGTTTATGTCTCATGGATTCTTCTGTGCTCCTTTTAAAAGAATTTGTGGAGAATTCTGTTTGGGGGCACTGTTTCCTCAGAAGTTTATAAGATTTATGCATTTATGGATTGTTCACAGTATGGTTGCAAAAATCAGAGGGGTATTTCAGAGCAGAGCCCACCTGAACACCATTTAATTCTCAGGAAGTTCCCATCTCTCTGATTAGATGGAAGTACTAAACAAGGAAGAGTCTAAGTCACTTGTCTGAAGCTGGGCAAGATGGATTCCAAAACAGTATTCAGTGCTGTAAAATCCACAGTTTAACTGCCTTAACTCCTTGCTCAGTTTCTTTTGTGTAGATTCCTAAGAATTTCAACCCCTCAAAATCCAGCCAAGGAATCTCCCAAGACAATAGGAAGATCAGGGGTGTACGTAAAATCGCACTGCTTTCCATGACTTAGGGATGTTCCATGAATGAAAATTTGCAGCACAGAACCCCCCCATGAAGTTAGTCACTTAAGCTCTGTTGTGATTTGACATGCTTGTCACCCAGTCTCTCAGAAGGATCAAAGTAGAGACACTTCAAAGCATTCCCTGCAGCAGTCTCTGAGCACATGGAAACACAGTACTCAGGAATTCCGCTTCTAGAGAATTCTGACGATCATTGTTCCAGGCTGAGGAACATAAATTTGAGATATACGCCTGAAAATCTTGGGAATGTAGCCCTAATAGGCTTCCTCATGTGAGTTGTAAAGAAATATCTTTAGAAGGCAGTTTCAAAATAAAAGACCAATCATTGCACTTTAAAAAGAAAAGACCAGTCATTTAAAGAACTGTACAAATTTTCAAAAATGTACAGCATCCTCACCTCTAATCACACTCAACAAACATTTGTGATACTTCTGTCACTGAAGGTTTTGATACCTGCAGATAAGTCTAAACTAAGGTAACATTGTCGTGTTAACTTGATGCTTATGTTTTAAAAGAGATGGCATGAAATTTGATTAATTTATTAACAAAAGGTTTATGTTCTTTGCTCTCATTTTACTTCAGTAATTTTGTGGTTTCCCTTCTGGCACTGTTGTCGTCTGAAGAGATATCTAGTGAAAACATGAATTTAATGATTTGTCTTATAAATAGATTAGGATAAAACATACTCCTAAAGTTTGGTAACTAAGAATCTTTCCTGCCCATCTGTAATGTCATGTCCAACTCCAAAAAGCATCTTCCTGCGACAGGACCACTGTAAATGAAAAGGCCTTTGTAATCAATTCGTGTTCTCATTTCTTTCTCCTTTTCCCTGTTCTTTGTTTTTAGAGGAAAGAGCATTCTTGATTCAAGTGTTATGTTGTGTTAGGCCACATTAGAAGAGTATGACTTGCTGGCAAGGCATGACCAAGAAGCTGTATTTGTTACATCTGACCTGCCTCATTGTTTTTTCATCTGAATCCTCTTTTGCCCTTGCACTGATCAGAGCATTCAAAGCTTTGTTTATCAGCTGCTCTTTCTGTCCTAGTTCTCCCAAAGGCTGGAGACTCCAGCGGTGAGCTCTGCCAGTTGCCACTGCAGAAAGGTTCAAGAGGCTTCTGCCCCTGCTTCCGAAGGGAGACTGCCAAAGCAGTGAGAGTGTGCCTCTTGTCAGATGCCACAGTGCACAGCCTGGTGCATATCCCGCCTTGTGTATTACCTGAAAATGATGGCCATTATGTTTTTATGTCAGGTCATGAACTGCAGTATCTGAGAGACCAGTACACACAGACTTCCTGTTGCTGCTACCAAAAAAAAGCAGAAACCTTAGGTAGAGAGTGAAAGGATAGGTTGAAGTCTATAACCTCCTAAACCACCACAATTAAATTAGGATAACACCATCTGCCAAAAGCCTTAGGCAAGAGTTGGGAAGGTTAATCTGTAGCTTGCCACCTACGCAGAGAGGGAAGATATAAATGAACTCCAGTCACATTACTGCTGCTTTTCAGGAAAAGCTTGTAAGGCTGTTTACTGCATGTTCTGCCATTGCATTAAGGAGACATTATTTAAATATTATGTGTCCTCACCAAAAATTTTCAGCTGTTTAGATTTTCCAGTTGCCACTGCAGATTTTTATATATTAGTATATTAGTAGCATATTCTACTTCAGTTTAGCATTAAGTACTCGTACAGAGCTGGGTATTTGGTTTTAGGATAATTCCATTTTTAATTAAAATTGGAGAGTGTAACTGGTATAATTCCTTTTAATGTAAGACATCTTTTAAGTTGTAAAATGCTGCCACAATGATTTAACTATTTCACAAGTAATTCTCTGCCAGTCACTCTATATAAGAGCTTTGCAATTGTTATGACAATTAGTTTACTAAGTAATGCTCTACAGAGATGGCACTTCATAAACAAATTCTTTATAGACCTTTATGGCTAACAACTAAAAACGTACAGCAATATTCCACTACTTTTTGTTATTATATTGTTTATTTTTTCATTCTGTGTTTGTCCTAAAAAGTGTATCATCTAGTAAATTAAGTTTTTCTACAATAACAATAATAGTTTCTGCTGAACAAGTAAAAGCAAGTATATCATGATGAAATTTGTGGAGGAAAGCATGTATGGAGGGTTCAAACCTCAAGAATGCTGATAAATAGGTTGATTGAAGAGATGTTACCTTAGGATACATGAATTCTCATACTTCATTAAAAGACATAAACACGCTCATGTCATGGAGAAACTCAAGGAACTGCCACCCTAGTGGGAAATAAACCCTCTCTGGCAATGACAAAGTAAAATGAAGCCATGTCACAATGTACACAGAGGAAATACTTGTGAATTTTGAAGTACTTCATAGCAATTTCTCTGCAGATGGAGATAGGAGGTTTTTTTCAGCTGTTGAGTCCAAGATCCTTCCTCATTTTCAGTAACTTTGATATTGTAGATCACTGGTCCTCGTATTCATTATGCTCAGCATGCAGAATGTTTCTTGCCCTATTTTTTCCTAGCCTAGTCTCATTTAAATATTCAAATATAGGAAATCAAGTGCTCAAATAATTCATGCTGACTGATTTGCAGATGTAAGAGACATAGGTCTGATTCTCATCATTACAGTGTTTGACTTCACATGGCTTGTGACTACAGTGTCCTTACTAACACTAATTAACAAAGTCTTACTAATGTGCACCAATTTTTTATCTATATAATCTGAGTGTATACATTTGGTGTCTCCTAGAAAATATCATGGCAGCACACCAAAGAAAACTTTCTATGGTGTCTGGGTCTTAAAATTGTCATGGAATGAATAATAAAATCATAGAATGGTTTGGGTTGGAAGGGACCTTAAAGATCATCTATTTTCAACCCACCTGCCATGGGTGGAGGCACCTTTTACTGGACCCGGTTCCTCAGAGCTCCATCCAACCTGGCCTTGAAGGCTGCCATGGATAGGGCACTCAAAACTTCTCTCGGCAACCTGTCCCATTGCCTCACCATCCTCACAGTAAAGAGTTTCTTTCTAATATCTAATCTAAACTTGGTCTCTTTCTGTTTGAAGCCATTCCCCCTTGTCCTGTCACTACGTGCTCTTGTAAAAAGTCCCTCTCCATCTTTCTTGTAAGTTTCCTTCAGATATTGAAAGGCTGCAATTAGTTCACCTTAACCCTTCTCTTTTCCAGGCTGAACAATCCCAATTCTTGTAGCTTTTCCTCATAGCAGAGTTGTTCCGTTCCTCTGATCATCTTCATGGCCTCCTCTGGGCTCACTCCAACAACTCCATGTCCTTCCTCTGCTGGGGACCCCAGAGCTGGATGCAGCTCTGCAGGTGGGGTCTCACCAGAGCAGAGGGGCAGGTCCCCTCCCTCACCCTGCTAGTCATGCTGCTTTTGATGCAGCCCAGGATACAATTGGCTTTCTGGGCTGCAAGGCTCATGTCCAGCCTCACATCCACCAGTACCCCCAAGTCCTTCCCATCAGGGCTGCTCTCAATCTGTTCATCCCCCAACCTGGATTGATAACAGGCGTTGCCCTGACACACATGCAGAACCTTGTACTTGTTAAACCACATGAGATTCCCATGGGCCACTTCTCAAGCTTGTCCAGATCCCTCTGGATGCCATCCTGTCCTTCAGGTGTGTCAACAGCACCACTCAGCTCGGTGTCATCTGCAGCCGTGTTGAGGGTGCACTCAATCCCTTTGCCTATGTCATTAATGAAGATAATAAATAACACTGGTCCCAATTGGACTCCTGAGGGACACCACTTGTCACTCATGTCCATCAGGTCTCTCAGCCATTAACCACTACCCTCTGGATGTGACTCTCCAACCACTTCCTAATCAATCTTATTATTAGGCATCTCAGAGGCAACAAAAGACAGACTGCACCACTATGGTGGAGGTTTTGTGGTATCTTGACAGAGCACCTGGCTGACTGTTTAGCACATACTGGGTGCTTCTACACTAGCATGGAAGCAGGAGTGCTCTTTTGAAGTAGATTTACCAGTTGTTAGCATTTATAGGTCTTCCGTCCACATCACTGAGTGGGTCCCAAGTACATAACTTTTAGTTTGAAACTAAAGCAAAAGATGCAGTCCCAACTGTTTGTGAGATTTCACTTCCAGAAGCTCAAACTAGGGCCAGTCTGAAATGAAAACTACCTGTAGAAGCCATATTGTGAATATCAGGTCCTCAGTGTCAGCTGTTTTCCTCTGCAGTTCATTCCTATTGAATTCCTATTGGTGTCCACTGTGTGCTAATATTGATGCAGCATCTGCATCCTTACTGCCCCCCAAGCTGTCCCTGCTAACAACCTTGCTACACGTGCCATGGTTCTGAGGAGTGTGTCATGCTCCTGCACAACCACCTTTATTTTGGGCTGATTGAGGCCTCTGGTCTCTTGCTGAGCATGAAGCAGATGTACACCCAGCCCTGGGAACTCAGAAGTGCTCCTGAGTCTTCCTATACAGTGCTCAGTTTTTTATTCCACTGGAAATGGGAGGCATTGAAGATTTCTGCTGCATATGGACAGAAGACATACCAAATAAATTGCCCTCCTTTAATCTTCTATTTCAATCATTCCTATACTTACTGATAGCAGCACTCCTACTGTGGGACAGAATGAACGGTCAAAAGCATTTTCTTGATTTTCTGCAAAATTTTATCAATTCTTTTACTGGAGGAATCACCTTAGCTGTATCCCAAGTGGCATTCATTCCCTCAGAAGAGATTTATGATTTTCATAAGAGCATGATTTTGAAAGGTTGCAGGGAAAGGAGCACATTTTGAATTCAGCTATGACAACTAATGTGGGTATGATACTAGAGCTATTGCTGTTTTGTCAAATCAGTGTTTTAATTAGGCTATAATTCTTTAGAAAGTTCCATATTTAAACTCATCACATTCTTTTAACTGTCTGTATGTCCTAAAACTTTTGTAGCTTAGTTATGCTACAACAATCAAAAAAATTCTGCATGTAGCACAAGATTGGTTTTAATTTATAGCATCTTATTGTGCTTCCTCTATTACTGCTGAATTATAAATCATTTTCTATGGCAGAATAAGAATAAGTAAATCATGCAAAACTTTCCTATGTAATATTTCAAATGATAATTTCACTGTCTTGCACCATGGGAACTGTAGTGTTGGAGAATCTAAGACAAAAGTCCTGTAATATTGATGTGCATCTATTGATTCCCAGATGCAGTATATCAGGGCATGTTTCATGTTGCATTACCATAAAGTAATAGAAAACTATCTTTTACTTAAAATAAGTGAAAAATAAAACTCCTTCTACTCTGTAACATTAACGCTCACCTCACAGCAACACTGATAAGAGTCTTTTTCCTCCTGGCGTTGCAGTTTCCCAAACTAGTTGCCAGTGTACTCTGATGCTGCTCCTTCCCTGTCTGTGGCAGGTGTTCGCTACAAAAGTGGATGAAGCCTTCTAGGAAATCATTTTCTCCAGTGGTCATTACTGCACCTCTCGCTGTCTTTACTTCACCTGCAGGGAGGGCTGGCAGAGGGGACTGCACAAGCACTTCTCATCTGCTCCAGTGCTGTCAGCTGGAGGATTTCTGTGATCCTCCACTACCGGTTTAAGCCAGAGAAGCTCACAACCCGAAAGCAGATTTGGAACAGATATGCAGTTTAAATTGTTAGCCCTCCTGAAGAGAAGGTACTATTGAGCATAGGGGCAGTAGGTTGGGGTGTTTTGAAGAGCTACAGCCATGTTCAGAAACTAGACTATTAAACCACAAGGTTTTCCATTCATTTCTCCTTTTTAAGCTGTATATATTTCATACAGCAGGTCTAGTAAAATAAAGGGTACTTAGAATGGTGTAAGTAAGTTTAATTGGTTTGAGCCTGTGTTTTGGAAACATGTCTTGTCTTCTCAAAACTCCAAATTTCAAATAAGATAGGCGCCATTTGTGATTCGAAAGATAGTCACTTCAGCTCTTCTTGTCATAAAATAATAAAATGCATAGATGTCAAGTCAGAAAATCCTGTGTATTTTGCAAGCTTTGCAGATAAGCAAAAGAGACCAGAAAAGCAAAAACAAAAAAGTGCAAGTTCTCCTTAAAAAAAAAAAAATCTGTTCTTGCCTTTGTCTAAAATAATATATACTTGTCCAATTATGATACAAGAAAAGTGCAGCTACCTTTTCTGTGTGGATTTTGGGGCTGAAATACTGGCTTTGTCAAAGTTAGTTGAGCTTCGGTCATTAGCTTGTGTAGGACAAATTTTCCAACTATTTGCAAGCAATATTTTGTCTCCATCCATCTTTCTATGGAGGGAGAAGTTTGGAGGCATACTAGAAATACAGCACAAATTGAATTGTCCAAAGAAAGGCATTCTAATTTTATGAGTTCTCATTTTAAAGCTATATGTCTGGTTTCTATTGGGTCTTCTGCTCAGCACATCTATATCACTTTTCTCGTACTGCTCAGGCAATTAACTACATCTCAGAACACCCCAGGGAGAGAGGTATTCCTGTCTCATTCTACCAGTGAGGAAGCCATACCACAAAATATTGAACAATTGTCCAAGGTCACTGAGCAAACAAGGAGTAGAGCTAGTAATCCCAATTCCTGTGCAGTGTGCTCTCTCCACATGTATGCAGTAAAAGAGGGGTTTTTTTCTCACAGGAAAGAAAACTATTTTATTCTGAATTAAAAAAAACAACTGTTTCTAACATACCAAAAGGTAAAAGAAAAATCAAATTGAACCGTTACACTACTTGCTGTTATATACATCTTAACTATCTATTCAGAATAGCTCTTTCTAATCTTTTCCTGGCCACTTGTCTTAAATAATTGACCAGAAATTAATAAAATTGTGCCAAATAACTGTGGGCAATATTCAGATGTTAAATAAGGTTTATTATAATAGGGTTTATTTCCCACTAGGGTGGCAGTTCCTTGAGTTTCTCCATGACATGAGCGTGTTTATGTCTTTTAATGAAGTATGAGAATTCATGTATCCTAAGGTAACATCTCTTCAATCAACCTATTTATCAGCATTCTTGAGGTTTGAACCCTCCATACATGCTTTCCTCCACAAATTTCATCATGATATACTTGCTTTTACTTGTTCAGCAGAAACTATTATTGTTATTGTAGAAAAACTTAATTTACTAGATGATACACCTTTTAGGAAGAAAAAGTGGTCAGGTCTTGATTTGTACCAGGACTAATCAAGGACTATAAATAAAAAATAATTAGGAAATAATATATTTCTCTGTAAATCACATGCCTTTAATATATATTTTTATTTTTAACTCACCCATTATTATGACCTGCCATTTAGCTATTGCATTGTTTCCCTCTTTGCTTTTGCGAAAGAGTTTTATTCAGTGCAGGAAAAATCCGTGATAAGGTTGCAGAATCCTAAATGAAGAATAAAAAAAAAAAGTGTCAGAATATGTGATTTTCTCTAATCTTTACTTAAAGACATTTAAGCATGTGATGATAGCCACATGGATAGACCACTAAATTTTTCTGTGCTTTCAATAATGCATAGCTAAAATAGTAAGACAGAAACAACTGCATATGTACACCTCTCTGTTTTGATCCCCTATTGAAAGAAATTTTTCAGGTTAAAAACTATATGACCTTTTTACATTCTGACTCTCCAGTAAGAAAAATTAGCTAAAATTCTGTATTTAAATAGATTAAAACTATGGAGTCTCCTAGCAGTTGATAAAAAAATAATCTTCAAAGATACCCTCAAGTAATGTATCATCAATGTCTGTAATAAATACTGGAATCAGTTCTATAACTCAGTGGACACAGTAAAGTAAGAGTCCATCTGAACCATAAAAAGCAGTGCAAAAACATTAACATGCCATTTCAATCAGGCATAAACCAAGGACGCTGATTGCCTCTGATAATAAGAATTAATTTTATATCCTAAAGATGAGCTTCAAATGCCAATTCCCAGGAAGCATATAGCAGATTGAAAGACATATGCAGTGTAATTAATAGGGCTGTGCCCATGTCTTCACATTTCTTACCAAAGTAGCTACAACACTTAGTATCACACACAAAGCAATCCTTTAGTCCAAGCACTCTCAGATTCCTCACCTGTAAACTCTCTTTAAGTTTCCATCATGCTGCTATAACTTACACTTTCAGTTTCTGAAAGCAAAATATACAATATTTCTTCTTAACTAAGAATGGCAAAATTGCCAACACCAAATTCCTGAAAAAACTGGACCCTCTGCCCTCAGTTATTAATCTGCCTGTGTGGATTTCTTTTTAACCATAGTCTTTGAAACCTGATAGCACTGGAGACAGAAGTAAAAAGAACAGGGAGTGAGTGTGGTCTGCTAGAGCAGTAAGACTGAATGGAATTCTGGATGTCACCAAGGGAAGGGGAAGATCAGACTCCACAGCGTTTATCTTCACAGGAATCAGAAAAAGGAAAAGGAATCAGCATTAAAACAAAACAACCACTCTGCACATTTCTTCAGCTCTTGGGCAGTCTCTCACTTGCAGTTCTCCCAATTACCTTTCTCTCTCCAAAGCTACACCTACTGCCTGCTCTTCACCTGAAATCCCTCTCAGTTTCCATTTCATTAATATGTCACTTTATTGTGATGAAATATGTCCAGGCTCTCTTTCCTTCCCCTTTTGGCACAGTCTCACAGAGAAAGATCAGACTCACTCACTGTTCTCCTGTTCTCACAGTGAAAGTCAGCCTGGTAATCAAACTTTCAACCCTTCTACTACCCAACAAACTGCCCAAATCTCTGTGTGACTGCTGAGGTAATCTATAGGACTCCAGCCTTTTATGACTGTTCCTGAAAATAGAGATTTCCATTCTCACGAGCTCCCTTTCTTTCTTCCCCTGGTGCTGAAAGAAAAAGGTTACCTTGGAGTTCTGGAAGGGAGACATGAAAGAGGAGCTTTCATGTCAAGGAACCTTTAATTACTAGCATGTGGATATATTGTTCATTAAAACTCCCCCCTAGGAAAAAAGCACTAGCAATCTGATTAGTTTTTTGGTGTGGCTGCATCTTGTAATATATTGGCACAGTGTCGTTCAGAGACTCTTGAAAGTGCTGCTGCCTATCATCTTGCTTTCTCCACAATACGTATATAATCCTTTGCTGCTGGATGAGTGGTAGACCACCAGGGTTTTCCCAGCTGAAGGCTGTAGTTCCAAAACTTCCACATCTTTCTTTGGCTATGGATTCACCTGTTAATACAGTAGGCTCGATCAACAGGAGCTGTTAGCTGTCAACTATCACGTCGTATTTCAATTATGGTGTTAAAGTCTGAAATAGGTCCACCATGTTACTGAAAAAAAAGAGCATAAGAGACTTGTACCACAAATTATGATTCAGTTTTTGTTCCATATCAGGAGCTGGTACAGTCACAGGAGCAATTTGCTTTAAGAACAGTCAAGGAAAAACAGTTTCCTCCAGTTGGTAATATAAAGTCTTTTTTTACTGCATGAGTACTACCAAAAAGACTGCACATTTCACCTTTACATGAAGGTGCTTCAATCTGGATGACAGTGAGGGAACTAAAAAGGAACAAGAAATTGACTTGTCTTTGTGTTGTACATTTACTGAATATTTTTACTACTTCAGTCATTTTCATTTATTTAAATAAAACTTCTCTTTTCCATATAAATCTCTCTTGTTCCCAAGGCCTCTCTGCAAATGCACTACCACTTCAGCAAAGGGTAATTGAAGCCGCAAAAAATTTACAGCAAAATGCCATTTTTAAAGGTGTAATGATACGTACTGCAGAGGCAGGACTTTTAAATTCACTATACAGAAATTTATTCCCTGTAGGAATGAGAGACCTGAGGATTTAGAACTATGTCATACTGGCTGCCACTTCTTCAGCCCTCTAGGCAGTAGCTTTCAATGGTAAACTTTGGCTTCATGTGACCATAAAACCCCTGATATTCAAAAAGAGAACATCCTGAAGAACTCAAGAAAAAGAAAATAAATGGAGTGCACCAAAAAATCACAGCAGGAGTGTTTCTTGTTCCATAGCAAGATCAACTGCTACCAAATCTTTTCCAGAGATGCCCTCTCCATATACCCTAGCCTGAACTCACTTCAGCTCTACAGCTGCTATTCCCCTCATACCTCAAGGCAATGAGATAATGAAGTATAGTTGCACAGAAGACATCTTGCAGAGAAGAAATAGCTTTCAGAACTTTAACAGGCTTTTTATGTTTTATATTTTCATTTTTCATATTCACACAGCATTATCTTTTTACAAAGGGAATCTTTGATGCCTGATTTAACTATTTAGTATTTTTTGCCTAGTGACAGCTATTTATGTTCTTAGTGACCACAAAAGTCAGCAGTCATTAGCAAAAACAAGATACTGGCAATGTTGCACTCTGGCATGTTATGATACACTGTGGTTTGTGCATTTCCATTTTAATCACTCTAAGTATGATCAGTTGAAGTCAGTGGAAGACAAAACCAGAAATCATTTGACAACCCACTGGCTGATTTAGGCAATAATTCAAGTTTTGGGTTCAGCTGCTGGACCACCACTGTAGGGAGTTCCCTGATTGCCCCTTTGTGAGGGTTAAATTCCAGAAATACCACATCAGGGAGGAAGAAGATTTGTAGAAGCTTTGTAAAAACTGAATTAGACTTACAGTTTTTAGCTTATTCTTCCTGGGCATACTTGATTCACCAAATTTGAGAGAGTGTTCTAAAGATACTGAAAAGTAAAATCTTTTGCTTAATGTAGTAACTTCAACACATTTTTCTTCCATTATGTTCTTTCATTTGGGCTCAAATGGAAGTAAAAAATCGAACATATCTTTCTTTTCATTATGCAACTCCTCATCTTGTTACCATACCAACTGCATTAAATGTTCTTCAAATTTCTGCTTTAACTTAAATGCTAGAAACTCAAAACATCAAATAAACTCTGAACTGGCAGACTAATGCAGTGATTTTTCCAGAGCTGACTGTACCGCCAACACAGTAGTTTTTCATTCTCTGCTGAAAGTGAAGGAGTAAGGCTTTTTTTTCTTTTTAAGACAGACAGGTTGCCTGTGTAGAGAAGTAGGTTAGTTTTCTGTAATTTATTTTTTGTTTTGTGGGAGGGTAAAGAAATGGATGGTAACACCATCCTCATTTTGTTCTTCTAAAGCTTTCAGCCAAAACCGTCAAGAATTTTGACAGCCATTAGCAGTGGCATCCCTTTGTTCTTTCAATTTTAGATATTTACAAAACTTGTTTGTCTCTTCTGTTTTTAGCACAAGAAGAATGGGCCACAACCCGTTCCAGCCTAAAGGCACCACCTCCAAGGTCAGCCAGAGGGGGTTACAGGGAACACCCCTATGGTAGATATTGAAGGTCCTCCTCATCTGTGACCTCATCTCAAAGACAATTAATAGCCTGTGGTCTCCACATAAACAGCAACAAGACAAGTAATAGTCCATTTCTTTTCTATCCTAGGGATTACTGCTCATTATTATCCTATGTACTACTTGTATTTCCTATAACATTGGCGTGACATTGGCATTAGTATTATTTTATAACACGGACTTAAAAAAACACAGACAAAAACCTTTGGCAAGCATTGTCTATAAACTATTCAAAGATGATGTTCTGTTGGTTGTATTCATTGCTGTGTGTAACTTAAAAAGCATGACACTGTTACAGATCTCGAGTCTCTCTACATACTAGCTAAGGCTGAGTTTCTGTTTAGGGTTGCTGAAAGACTGTAATATGATTATTTTTTTCCTTTTTTTTTTCTTCTTTTGAGCCAGACAATAATCAAGCTGTAGATAAGATGTTTTAACCTGTCTTTTTTAATATATGTTAGTTTAGATTAAGATGTTCGATATTAAGTTTGTAAATTTAATTTTAAATGCTGTTTTAATGGGGTTGAAAACAAGCAGCTACTGTATGTATGTAGCTAACTGAAGTTGTTCAGTGTTTTAACCTGTATTTGTTAAAAAAAATCACTTAAAGTTCCATGTGTAAGCTTCTCTAAATAGGAAACCATAATTTTGTCAAATATGTTTGCCATAATTTGTCAATAAAGCTGAAACCTTTTGTAACAAACTAAATTTGGAATTACTTGTTTTCTAGCTTTAAATGCCTGCTTTATTTCTTTTTCAAGAGATGCCTAAAATGTTTTTTATATAAAAATTACAAAAATGAACCCAAGCCTGTTTTAAGATTTTTTGTGTAACACTTTAAAAGTTGTATTAATAACTTCTGGTTGTTAAATAATATAAAAGTTAACAAACTAAACTGTTACATGAATCATGGTTAGTATCCACTAATGTATAACATGTTAATGGAAAAAAAATGCTTTAGAACAATAAATGGATTTTAAACTATCCTTTAAGCTTGATCTTGCTAAACACAAACTCTGATTGACTTGTTTGTATTAGCATGTCTCTCGTGAGAATGTAATGGAGTTTAAAGAGGTAAGATTACCACTTACCACTGTTAGACTGTCTAAATGCTAGTTCTTCAACCTTTGAGTTTCCCCGCACATTAAATATCCCATTCAACATGTAAGCATTGCATAGATTCACCTATTTGTTTTCACTCAGAAGAGTGCGTTGACTGCATTTTTCGTAGTATATAACAATTTGTCTTGATAAACAAATCATCAGTGTCACTGCCCAGTTGTTGGTACTCAACTTCAAAAACTTTATTTGTAATTTTCAGTGCTAAATATCACCGCCCTTGAAGGCAGTTTAGAGGGCTGATATTTCTTTTGAGACTATCAGACTTGATGGCTGATGATTATTAAGGAAATATGTCGCAGGACTCAAAGGATGACTAAACGTTAAACAGGTAACACTAATAGTAACTCTGTAATTTTGAGTATGCAACAGTAATGTAAAATATTCTCAGTTATTAAGTTACTGATAGTTAAAAAAGTAAACCTACCAAAAGATAACAAATAGGTATATAGGCTATTAAAACAACTAATTAACATTAACTAGTGACAACAAAATTATTCTACAATATATAACCCTCAAGGTAATAAACAGAACTAAAATTAACAATAATAGTAATGCAACTCTTGCTAACAACAAATATATAACCTAAATTTTGATGAAGAAAAGAAAAAAGAACAGAAGACTTGATGGTAGGGATGCCAAAACTGTTAATCCTTTCAATACAGTCTTTTTGTTTACAGTGGCTTTTTGTCAATGTGATTGGTTTACTTTTTTGATGTGACTAAAGTACAGGCTGATTGCTGTTCAGTTTGTGAACAAAATCTCTTGCAGCTGGAGTTGCATGCTAGCTCTTTTTGAATAGTTTATGATGAGTATGTTTTGTCCTTTGAAGTGTTAAAGTGAATTTAGTAGGCTACATGATGGTTACATTGAGTTTATTCTGTCTCACTATTTCAGGGACTCACAGGCACTGGACAGCTAAGCAGCAGATCTGCTGGGAAGTGGTCAGGTAAGCTCTGCTGCATCTCAGGGGTTTTTCCTATTTCCTGTTTGATCTGTGCATTTGTTTTTATTAATGCACGAAAATGTATTCAGCTACAGTTTTAAAATCTGTGTCTTTCCAGCAATGTTTCTCTGCATATCAACACAGTGATTATGGTATAGTGGCAATCAAAACATTTATATATGTGTTATGCAACTCTTCATTTAAATGAAAGAAGTCTTGTCATCTGGCCTTTAAATGGTAAATATTAAGATGGTGTACTTTATAACTGCTCTTGCCAAAAACATGAGCTTCTGTTTATTAAAAGCATGCCTACATTTTGTCTAGTTACATAGCAAAGAAAAATACAATACTAGCTTGTCTTTGCTTCTGAAAATATTTGGCATTTCTTCCTATGAAAAATTTATCTGTATAGAGACAGGAAGTTTGTTATTTATTTTTATGCTTTGTAGTTTTTTCTTTTTTATGCTTTAGGATGGTAGGGACATTGAGGTATTGCTATGCAATGGCATGGACTGAGGCATTACTTATATTTCTCTGTTAAATAAATTCAAACCTAAAAGTTTATCTTGAATGACCTCCTTAAATAGAATTCAGGTTCTGTATGAGATTCTTGACTGAAGACAAATGTCATTACTGGAAACAAATAAAAAAAATTCAGCTAAGTTACAACTTTGTCCATGGACTCACAAGTGTGAACCTAATCACGATACAAAAAGTACAAATTCTTGTTATCATTGTTAAACTAGATAAGATATACACAAATACACAATCCTAGACACATTTATTACTCTGGCATCTTTTCCCATGACTGTGGTCCGGATGCTGTAACATTTTCCAGGTATGGTGGTATTCAGCAGTTACTTACAAACCACAAGTTGTGTTCTATAACAAGATTTAAAGGGTTTAATTTTCCTCTCCTAAGAGTCGCCTCACAATCTTTATAAATTGCTTTTATTGATGTGCTACAACCACCCTACAGACCAAAGTGATATAACATGGCATTAAGGTTTGTCCGCATATTACACTCGCAGCAGTGTGAGTGCACCACTGTAGGCAAATCTTCCATCTATCCACCTTGCATGTAGTTACACAAATTTGCTTCGGTCAGTATATATCTCTAAAGAAAAAAAAAAACACTTTACAATGCTATGAATAGTTTCCTACTGGTATAACTGTGATTATAGATTATTATGTGTTATAGATTTTACTATTCAAGTGTTCCAGGAAATGCTCATATGCCTTACTGAAATGATTAATAACACAAAGCCGTGAGCAGGTCATACCTGATGTAAGTGAGATCCAGGGCAAAGTAGATAAAATTAATTTCTCACTTGTGCATCACATTTTTATGTGAGGGTAACTGCTGTGAACTCCTTGAGGATGGACTTCAATAAATATAGCTTTATAGCAGAGCAGCATCCTTTAATATTCTTGTCTCCAAGTTCACTTTACAGCCATTACTTGTGTAGATTTAAAAAAATGGCAGAAAATGTCAGTAAAATGATGCATTGTGAAATAAGAATTATTTCATATAAGAATTCTTACATAAGAATTATTTAGAAAAAGTAGGTTGAGTCAGTGCAAGCAAGCAACTGTTTATGCAAACATTTTTTCTATTGATTTTCAGGAAAATAGTATGAAAAATTACTCATGACTGCATATGCTGTTCAGTGCTAACTAAAAGTATATTTCACTACTGTTTCTGAAGAAGCCTTGCAGTTAATCAGCTATGTCTTAAGAAAAACATAATCCACTTTATTAATTTTTGAGAGAGTAACAAGAGAGTCTGGTTGTTGTAATTGACAGCTGTCTTCAGGTCATCCATGGAAAGCTGTGACATATTCCACACATCCACCAGTCAGGTCAGCTGCAATTCTGAGGTCCTGAAAACTTATATGCACCACCAGAAAACATGTAACTCCATTCATGCTACAGATCATTCCAAGACACTTGTCCTCAGCCAAATTGGCTTAATTCACATACCAATTAGTTTTGTTTGTAATAGGAAGAAAAAAACAATATAAAATATCAAAATAAATAAGTGAAAACATTGGGAAAGAGAAGTTAAAAATGCAAAATTTCTGTTCAGATATTTCTAAGATTTTTTTTGTTTGTCCAGGTTGACTCATATATAGAACAGTTTTATCTTTAGAAGAAAATAGTGCAATATAGGTTTTAGTACTTTTTAAATACTTCTTTAGTAAATCAGCAAATTGTATTTTGTTTAGCAGACTTCTTGCATGTATTCAAGAGCCAGTCTAACTGAAAAAATTAGGTGTTTCTAGAGCAGCAACTTTTATTAGAAAATGAAGTAGCACCATGTAACTCTCCTATTCAGCTTATCTTACAGTGTTTAAACAAAGATCTTAAATCTTCATATGAATAAATGAAGACCCTCAGGAAATACAGTATATGTGACCTCACCACAGAGGATATTGGCAATGTTTTTGTAGTTCAGTGAGGTCCTCAGCCTCCATTCAGCCGTAAAGCCAGGAGATCTCTATCCCCTTACTCCACACCCCTTCCATAGCCCAGCATGATTACACCATTTTATTTAGACATGTGCTGACTTCCAAACTGCATAACACTGGTGTTAGTGATGGTGAGGGAGAGCATCAGAAACATCACTGTGTCTGTGGTAGGTCTGAGGAAATAAATGTGCAGACCTTGTGACTGAGCACGGCAGGATGGAAGGGCCCGTGTCTCTCTGCTGCCAGGCAGCTGCCAAACCACAGCCATGACCGAGGTACTGAGCTGCATACCAGGAATTTAGTAAAGCAACCAAGTTACTATTAGAATGAGGATAATTAACAGATGTGAGTGCATCAGTTGAAAGGCTTATAATTTTATCACGAGAATATGGATTTATGGTAGTCCTTATGAAATAGCATCCAGGATTATTATATGAAGGTTAAAATCAAGAACAAGTAACCAATGTATTGTATTCAAATAAAAATCAATTTTGTCTACATTAGTGATATATTTCCTTCGTCTTTGACAGTGGGAGTGTTGTTTTGTGAAGTGTCTTTCCAAGAAGTCCAAAGTTTTGCAAGACTCAAATATTGCAGCTACAAAATTATAAATGGAGGTAAAGGGGAATCATCGAATCAGCTAAACATTGGAGAGAAAAATCTTTCATAACGGGTGAAAGAAGCCTGTGATCCATTAAGGAAAGGAAGTCCTAGAGCATTTTCCATATTGTATTGCATTAACATGCAGAAGCAAGTTAATTCAAGACTGTATAAAAGTTAAGTAGGGACAGCACTGGTATCAGTCTTCGTGCAACCTTCTTAGAGATACCTCATATTCTGTAAAGCTTACTGGTACACTGCCTTTCTTTTATGGAAAAATACTGTGCAAAATAAAAAGACAACTGAGAAACTCTACATGAGTTTCTTAAACAACTACCTATTTTGACAGAAAATTGTTCTCCTGTTGTCTTCTGTAATTTGTTTTGTGAGAGAAATACCAGATCTAAACTAGATCATAATCTTACACAATCTGTTTGCTAACTTTTTAGCAAAGATGTTAAAGAAAATAGTTTTGGTTTTTTAATAAGTATTACCCAAATTCTTTTATAATGTTGTAGAACTTCAATAAATGGCTCAAGATTGCAAGAAGATAAAGTAGTTTGGGAAAAATATTAATACAGTCAGAATCATAGAATAGGTTATAAATGAATCCTATGTGACAAAGAACCAATTTATCCCTGTATCAGAACCTATGGATTTTTAGGGGTCAAGAGGACAGAGTTCATTTGTAAATGCATTTTTTTCAAGGTAGGATTTTAAAAAAAATTTATTTCATTAAGAGATTACAAAGTTTTCACACAAAAAAGAAATGCTATAATTGGAAAGTTTGGCTGTAGTGAAAGCCCAAAGAATAAAGAACATGTTTTTTTATTATTTCATGTCATCCTCTGTTGTCAACAGATTCATCAAAGTACAAAAAGAACCCTAATTAACAAGTAAAATCACAGGAAAAACTGAAAAATATTTGAATGCTGAACAGAAAAATAATCCTAATGTTCTCTGAAGCTTTTTGTCCTCCATTAAAACCTAGATGCACTCTGTGAGCTCCGTCAGTTATCAAAACCCAAGAGTTATCAGAAAAAGTGTCACGTGTTACCAGTTTTAGTGCACTGGTCTGCTGACACAGAACAGGCACACAGGTAACTTTCTCAAACCAATTATGGCTTCAAAGATGATCACCATCACCCACTCTGTTTTTAACTAACTAAATTTCTCTAGTCATTACTATTTATCATTGAAACCTGACAAAGCTTTGAAATCATTAAGTCTTTCCTTTCTCTTCAACTGGTTGTGTTTCTGGTCCTGTAGGTCAGATGCTTGGAATCATTAGTAGACATTAAGGAAGATGATTCCTACAGAAAGATTTGCTGATCTACATAGCTGTTAGACAATTTAGGAGCTTTGCTCATGAGTATGCCAGAGTCTTTCAGTGGAGACATACTGTATACAGTGTTTATGTTCTGAAACCATGGAATCTGAAGATGAACTGTGCCTGCAGTATGAGTACAGGAAAGATTTTCTGTCCTTTCACAATCTCAGGTTGACTAAGTAATTTGTATTGAATCTTGGCAGAACATGTTGAAATATCTCTCTAAATCATGCATATCTGGAACAAAGTTTTCATTCTCAAAGAGAAGCAATTTTTGTCAACTTAAGCATAAGAAATGCAGATTTCTAAACTTCTACTAAAAACATGTCACTGTTTGAAAGGTTTGTTCTTCTTATATAAATACTCTTAAAAGGCTGTGTTGAGTAGTTATTGAAAGGCATAAATGCCTCCTTTCCTAAAATAATTTAATTAATTTTGAAACCTAGTATGCTTTACCAGAGAATAGCAAGATTTGTTGAGAATGCAACTGCAGACATATTTCAAATATGTAAATCAGAAGGAAGGTTTATTGGAGGAATATCACACCCATGCTGTAATGGTATAGGTCATCATTCACATATTAAAAAGAAAAATATGAAAGAAAAAGATGTACAGTTGATCATCTATATCCTGCATGTGCCCTAAGAATTTTTCAAGATGCCATACGGAAATGATCAGAACTGTCTGGTATCTTTTCACAACATTTGGGTGTACAAGGTGGGAAGTAGAAATGCTTTGGTTCCCTGATAAGATTAGAATTAATTATGAAAGCAATGTTTCCTGTTTATTTCTGTTGCTGCTGTACCTTATTGATTTAATGGAGGTACAGTTTCTTGGTATAGAGTATTATTATACAGTGTGAGAACAGCTGCTTATATCTTGTTTGGCACTGCTGTTGCCATGCTGGATGCATTAGCTTGTGATGGATGGCTTACTCGCAGGAAAGCAGTGAGTACCTTTGTCACGTGCCCTTGCATTGCAAGACCTTCACACTGTGTTACCACCAACAAGTCAGAGGTGCAAACTGCTGAGCTGCTCATCTGTGACTCAGCATTCTGGGTGGGCTTGCTTTCTTTTACTTCTCCACAGTAAACAGAACAAAATTTGCAGTTATTTTGTGTCATGATTTACTATATTCACTTCAAACTCCATATTCATTGCTCAGCTAATAATTCATTATATTTCTTCCTGAACTTTATAACAATCCTGCACAACCACTGGCAAAATTCAGTGAAAAGGTCTTGCCAATGCAGCTTCTTTCTTTTTCTTTTCCTTTTCCCTCTTTCTTTCTCTTCTTGACAGAAGAACATAATATTTCATATACTTACTGTAGCTGAAAAGATAATCAAGGACACTGTCATACAAATGAAATGCTGCTGTTGGCTAATAATATAGGAACTCAGTGTGATACTCTCTGAGTATTTAAAACTGATAGGGCTCTTTTTATCATTCTGTATGGTATTTTGAGTATTGAATACCTTTTAATATCTGTTTTAGATTTCATGATGTAAAGATACAAACAACTGACAGGAATATTGTATTACATTGAATTCTTGTTAAGCAAAGTAGGTTTCTGCTGGAGAATTTAATCCTGCAGATCTTACCCAGGTTTCATATACTAAAAATCCATGCTGACATCAAGGACTGAATTTGGAATATGAAATTCAGAATGTGATCTGTAGTCAGTTTTATAATTTAATTAAATTCAAACAGAACACTTACCTGTTAAGGACTGGATTGCTTCATTCCAGCCCATGTCCTGCTTAGCAGCAGTGTGAAATAACTTTGATCCAGGAAGAGTACTTCAGATACAGTACCACATCAAGATTTTACTTTTTATGTCATCATAACCAATTTTCCCACATGCAAGAAAAATACTTAGTTGAAGGTACTTGCTTGGGACTGTTGCTCACTCAAATCTCAACTTGGCAGTCAAGTTCATCCATTCATGGTAGTCACCACTTTATTTTCATGAGAACTATCAAATTTCTGAAGGAGACACAATACTTTTTGTATCACTCAATTGGTTTGCAGATCTAAGGCAAAAATGGGTTGCCCATTAGACTGTGAAGGCCTGTGGGATACATGCTTCAGGGAATCCAGTGCTCATTTGAAAGAGTTACTGGAACCCCAGTAATGCAGCATAGTCCTTACAAAGCTGAAATAGCACCTACAGTGCTTGAAAGAAAATTGCTGCATAGAACTCAAAGTGCTTACTAAAGGCAGCAGGTATTTCAATCTCTGCCTTGTGATGGAGAATTAGACTAACGGTGAAGCTGCGTGATTTGGCTAAGGTCAATCAGCAGGGCAAGGTGATGTAATAAAGTGCAATTAGCAAAGCAGCAGGTGAGGGTAAGAAGCTGCATCAGGAAATGAAACACAGGATGTATTCTGAGCTGGGATTTGTTTTGAGAACTGAACTCCCTTGTCCACAGAGCAGTTGCACTGTCATCACTTGGTGCCTGCTGGACTTCACCAGGCAGCTGGATGAAACCACAGCAGAACGTGTGTGTATAGGGACCATACCTACATACACCAGATTTACAGTGAAGAAGCCTGTTATTGTTATCTTCATCCGTTTCCTTTATGATCCTATTTTTCTATATCTGCATCACCCTTTGCCATAGTAAGTTTCTCATGCTGTATATCTTTGATGGGCAAGAAAGACATCTCGAAACACTGGTAAGGGCATGAGACTCCTGGTAATACCCAATGTCCTCCCCACAGCACTGAGCACAATGGGACTGGACCCTAAAAACCTGCATATTGTTAAACTTTATAGTGCTGACAGTTCCAGAAATAACAGAAGTTCTATTTTAGACTATTTTAGGGATAATTTTCGATTCAGAGTTGTTCGTTTGGGTTTTTCTACTTTGGGGTCTGCTTAGCTAAATTAATGGAAATAAGGCACCGGATTTTGTAATACACAGTCAAACAAAAATGACCCTAAGAATATGTTTAAGGATCTAGACAGCCATTAGCTTTTTAGTATAAAAACATTTTATACCAGGTTCTTCATCTGAACTTATTTCAATGAGTCATTCTCATTCATAGCTCTCACAGATCGAATACAGAACAAGCTATACAGTTTAATCTGCCATGCCTCCATTTTTCTTAGAAATATACTTTTGGCAGGGCTGGCCATATTATCTACCATTAAGATGTTCTGTGAATGCAACTGTGTCCACTTCGAATTAAATGTTCCAAGATGGGTTTCTGCTCAACCCAAGGATTTTGGTCAAAATGCTAAACAGTTCAGAAAAATAAAAAATCTTTTTTCTGTCAGATCCAGTAAAAGATGTTTGGGGTGCATGGTGGAGGGGTGAGGAGAAATATGTAGAACAAGCAAAAGCACTGTCTTCCCTAATGTACAAGTTGATATCTGAGGTAATGTAAAAGGATTGTGTGCCCAAATAGGCTCTTAGCCACAGAACCACTGGCTGACATTCCCTGTGATTTGGGTTATAAGTGGAGGGTGTTTAATGACAAACACATGAGTTTGACTAAAACAGAGGAGTGGATTACATGATCCTTCAGCATCTCTATCAGCAGAGTTTTCTGTGAGGGTAGGCAAGTTGCTCAAGGTAAATGCCTGCTAATGTTGTGTTTCTTGTTGTCTTGAGATCTTAAAAAGACTCTTTGGATCTGATTTTCATCAGAGTTACATCATCATCAGCTGTGCCTGACTGTGTAAAGTGCTGTTCAAGGTTAGGTGCAATACTTGGCTTCCCCAGGCAATGTAACAGTGTTGAATGTTTTATTTTAACTCAGGAATGTAATAAACAATTAGTTACACTAATGAGGTATTCACATAGTATAACCACAAATGACACAGAAAGCCAACTGTAAAATTCATGATTTTGTCCAGAAAAATTAAAGTTTTGAATAGAGTTCAGTAAATTAATAAAGGAAAAACACATTGAATAATGAGGATAAAAGAAATATTGAATAGCTGTTCATTCAGTGCCCTTTGTTATGCATGAAATCAAGCAGAAAAAAAAATAACCATTTTAAACTCAATGGTTAAAACAAAAAAAAAACCAAACAACAACCTAACAAAATTTAACTCAGACACCAACTACATCAAGTGTATACATGACAAGACCTGAATTTGGGTTTCACTGACCTGTAACTGATATTTAACTAACTTCAGAGTGCTTGGCTTACTTTAACCATTTATTTTGCAAGCTTGATGTTTATACCTACCTAATAGTTTCGATCAAAGAAAAATGTCTCCAAGTTCATGGAAAAGTTTACACAGTTTGCAAATTGAGGTTTCTTGTATCATAAACTTGCTTAGGATATAAGGGATTCCCCGGAGTGACCCAAAAATAATTTTCTGATTCTTTCATAAAAATCTTCGTTTTGTAGAATATCATGAGATGTCCACAAAGTTGTTTTCCAACTCAGTAGACTTGCTAGAAGCTATGAAAAGGTGTCTACATTCCCCTACTCCACTGATCAGGACTTTTTTCTTCTATATGAAGTTACCTTGGTGTAACACTTGGGAAAATACTGAGCACATTCATCACCGAGCTTCAAATACCTACTTTTGCTGCTACAGGTAGCTAGAGTATCTATACATTCAGTGGAGTGATCTTTGCTTACAGAAAATAATTCAGAATACCTAAGCCAGATGCTCTAAAACACTCTCTGGATGTGCCTTTGTCTCCTTGGCTAACTGAAGAGACTAACTAATGTGTTTAAAAAATGCCTCCCTCTCCAGCCTAAATCTTTACATTCTCTAGCAATTCATTGATTTTAATGAGAACTTATTTTAATTAGTCTCTCATGGGACTAATTCTGTAAATATTATCAAGAAATGAAACACAACTCTAACCCAACTTGTTCTTACAGGTTCCCATTCTCATCCATAACAGCACTCAGAATTGATTTACTCTGGAAGAATATAATTATTCTGCTGTAATATCTGCATAAAGAGTGTTGGTGTTCATAAAACTCTCCCCCACAATGTTTTTATTACATTGCCAAAGGCATACTCATACTGCTGTGCATGGACTATGAGCCTTCATCTCAAGTACAGGTACAGAAAAGGTATGGAGGCAGCACCTGATAAATTTGTAGCAGAATAAGAATTAAGCATTTAGATGAGAAATCTAGACTAAAATGATAGCTAAAGTTTTATATAGTAGCTTTACTAAAAGGTTCAAATAGTAAAAAAAAATAAACCAAAACCTAGAAATACCACTGTTTACTTTGTTCCTTTCCCTCTTTTTTGCTCTGGTGTTCACACATCATTTTGGAGACCCTAAGCATGTGATCACATGCTCTCCCATTCTACTTGTGCTTTGCAGGGAACAGGAATGTGTAGCAAATTCTGTTGTTATTTTTTGTAACTGTCTTATCTCATAGCATGCAGAATTTGGAAGGTAATGTCTTCCGAGAGTTTTCTGTCATCCAAACTATAACCCTGTGTCACAGACTTGGTTGTGAAGCTACATAGGTCATTTAAACTAAAATATTAATGTGACAACTAATTTTATGTTCTTCATTGAATATGTCTGCCCAACTTTATCTTGATTTTCAGATTTTTGGAGCCTTAGGGAAGTACTGTACCTTTTGAATGGTGTTCAGGGAATTGAGAGTGCTCAACATCATTTGCAATAAATCACTGGCTTCTGAAGGACTTAGCCTCAGGTTGGGACTCTCCACAGCCCTGAGTTCTGGACCTACCATTACCAGCCTCTCTAGGATATGCCACCACTCAGACATACAGTGATCTTCCAGTCTATCAGGTAAGCTGTAGTATTTTTCTATATGGTTTTAGTGTATGTCAAATGTGAAATAATTAGGTCAACTCAGTCTGCAAAATGTAGGATTATTTTAAACTAGTTCATATTTTGTTTGCCATTGGGAAAGAGCTTATACGGAGACACCTGTGGTGCTTGTTACTTTGAGACAGGACAGTTTGACGATGTATCTAAATTCTTAAACTTCTTCTGTCAAAAAGAGATATAATAGTTAATCATCTTCCTCACAGAAGTAACACAATAATAAATAAACTATATTTGTGCAGTGTGTTGAACACAGAAATCGTTTTTAAAAATGCCAAATATTTGAAGAAATCATCTCCCCTTGGGACAAGTGAATTCTCTGAGAGTCATGGGAAAACCAAATTTTGCAGATTCTGGGGTTTTTTGCTCTGTTCTCCACTTCTTCATCTCTGAAAATATTGGTATCTTTATTGAGCTGCTGTGAACATTCACATGTTAAGGTTTATATGGTTCAGTTACTGTAGCATTGTTGCTACAAACAATGCACAATGAACATCTGTTAGAAAGTAAATACACTACAGCAGCAACCATTTGGATGAAAAAGAGAAAACAAACAAGGGTCATACCATTAGAATTTAAGACAGATACAAGTATTTAATTCAATCTTATATCCAGAATGAGTTAGGTCTTTTGGAGAAAAGGGTACTACGGGGTCTTGCAGTGAAAGGCTATGTCCTCTTGTAGGTACTAAAGGACATCACGTAATTATATTGGAAATTACAAATCTAACATTTCCTAAATCCTTCAAGCTAAATACTGAGTTGTATTCTTCTGTAATAAACTTACATACATCCATATGTCATAGAAAAATACAATTATTGCCTTTAGTTATTAGAAATGAGCTTGTTTCTTTGCAAAGAGCGTGTGAGACAAAAGACCACTGTCAGCCTTTGCTGTTGGTAGCTAGTGCATCCAGAAGGTTTCAGCTCACAAAAGTAATATCAATAACTAATGTGGAGTCTCGCTGTAGCTGGACACACCTTCATTTCCTACACCCTGGTGTAACCAGGGTCCTTCCCTTGCTTCTCCTGCCTGCACACCAGAAAACAGACCTGAAGTCTTCCCTGCAGAACAGCATGAAGTCCTCATATGGGACCCCATTCCCTGTCACTGTGTGTTCTAAAAGGGGTGACACTTTTCTGCCCACATTATTTTTGGTTCCGCTGTCGCAAATGGTGATAAAAATTTAAACTACGCCCTGCTTTAGATGTAGATTTTTCTCTGCAGAGAAGGAGCTAAAAGAATGTGGCCAGAAGCTATTCAAGCCTAACACAACTCTAGACTTGAGAGAAAACTCGCTGTATTTTTCAAGATTCTTTCTCCTAGCTAGAGCTGGAAATAAACCCTAGGTGACAGTATTCACACTCCAGTTTTATGTAGGCTGTGAGTGAGATAAAAAAATGGGTGAAAATATGCAGCTTTCTTAAGGGTTTACTCAGATTATATTTAAGTGTGTTAACTCTGTAAATAGTAATCTAGGGCTCTTAGAAATATTTTTGTTTATTATTATTTTTGCTTTGCATATAGCAAATGGAAGAAGAAGGGGGAAACTGCACTGCATCACACAGAATGCTTTTCATCAGAACATTAGAGCCCAAAATTCATCAGACTTAGAGCCCAAATTCCTAACCATTATACCACGTTTCCTAAAATGGCTTACAAAGGGGATTTGGAAGTAGGTGATCGTTTTCACTCTTTGCCTAAAGAAAATAACCTAGTATTCTTGGAATCTTGAGAGCAGTAATTCCTTTTCACTTGGTAACTGCAGATTTTAATAAGTGATAAAATATTTCAGAAGGTTGGAAGACTCTACTTATATTTTTAGAAGATGAACAGAAGTCTATAGAGAGGAAGAAAGGGAAATCTGATTTTTCCCCATCCTGAGCAAATCAGAACTTCGTAGCAAAATACCAAGGTTCATCTGATTCCATTACTTCCTTGCATGTTCTGGTTTTTTTGTTTTCCAGCTGCATATATATATATGTATATACTCAGTTCAGGTACAAAAGACTATTTTAACCCCTTTTCAGGTATGTGTCCAAAAAACCCAAATGGGATGAAATGCCTTTACGGTTTGGAAAATGTGCCTAAATGCCTAGTGTAGACTATGTAGCTGTCTTTTAGGTAACTGAGATTGGGTGAAATTTATCCCAACCTTAATAATTAAACTTCTAAGGAAGAAAGTTTTAAATTTCAGTTGTGGGAGTTGCTTTCATTAAAAGCTACAGATTGTGTATATCATGTCATATCATTAATTAAATTGTGTAGAACTGAGAAGAACAAGGCTTGAGGCATATGTTAGTCCTTGGAGTTTGAGGTAAGCCTGTTCTGTGCCCAATGCTCTGTTGTCAAGCAAGAAGTTGAAAAGTGGGCGTAGAGAAGCACAGCCCAATGCACAAGAGCTTTGCTGTGAACAGATGATTCAAGGCTTCACTTTGAGCTTCTTGTGCACCTCATTCACCTTGTGGAAATTGGCCTGTGGAATTTCCCAGAGGTTAATTTTCTGTACTTCTGTAATTTTTGCTAATTCTTTCTTCCGATGCTTTGTTCTCAAATTGCTTTTTTAGTAAAGAAACAGGATTTGTTTAGGAGAAGGCACTTCTGTTGATAAACCTCAACATTTTCAAAAGATAGGTTAGACACTTCTCTGTGTATTTGAGCACTGAAGACATACCTTCATGTTCAGAAGTACTGACAGCCTGCAGCTTTCACTAGTCTCAGCTTCGGGGTCTCAAAAACCAGGAGTCATCACTGGCATAAAAGATCTAAATATCCTGACCAAAACCAGCTTTTTTGTACTTCTTGTCTTGCAGCTTTATACAGATACTGTTAAAATTAATATGTTACAGATTTTTGAGACAGCCAGCTAGTACTAATGAAAGCTGGAGAAGTACTGAAAATGCATGTGTCATACATATGTTTCACTATTAGCTGGAATTGAAGCTGAAGTGAGCCTCCTTTATTTTTCTAAAAGTATCCCTAATGACTGGGATATGTTGCTGTAGTCATGCACTATAATGATGGTATACAAAACAGGTAAGTAAATGAGGAGGTAAATTGTGTCAGTATATGCGTTTTTCTCAAGATAGGTAGAATTAAATGGTGGTGAATACTCAGCCTGAAGCCATAGACATAAGACACTATGGACCATACTAGTAATAATGACATTAGGCTCTCAGTTACTCCCAGGCCTTACTGGTGAGTTCTGTAGGTATAGCTGTAACCCCTCTGCAGCATGTACGTTTGGGTGACTAATCTCTCCTTATAGCACTGATACAGAGATAAATGTTTAGCTAGGGCTGAATCTAGCCTTTAGGCTGTGTCCTGAACTCTCTTTTCTCTCAAAGTCACATATTATTTTTAGCTTTTATTGACCTGACCAGCTGACTCCACTCAGCATTTGTTTCTGGTCAAATGCACTGCTCCCTGTCTAGGTCTAAACTGACTTACCAAAGAAGTTGTGTTCTTCAGGCATGAAATGGATTTTTATTACTGAGGTCCACAGTGCAGATCATTGGAAGTTATGTAATAATATGAAAGGACATATAATTGAAAGGCTGTCAGAAGATAAAAGTGTATCAAGCTTCCCAGAGCATTCACATTGCAACTCCTGAAGCTGGCTGACATTGAAAGAGCGATTCAGTGTTCAGTGCTGGCCCCTCTGGTAGCAGTGCTGCTCCTCCTCAGTGCTGCCTGTTGAAATATCTCAAGAGTCTGCAGCATAGAGTTTAGTACAGGATTTTTCCATTAAAGACATTAGCTGCTGCAGTTCACAGTAAGTTCTAGCTCAGCTCACCTGCTTGGGACACAGTACTTTGTCCTTGAGTAGGCAGGATTGCCTTCATCCTATTCTTCCCACTGGAGCAGAGAGGAAGTAGAGTGTGAGTACATATGGAGCAATGCACAACAAGTGAGTAACTGCAATACAGGCATATATTATTCTTGAATTTGTTTTAAATGTCAAGCAATAACACATGAGAAGTAAAAGTAAGTCTTTAACTATCCTGACATTCTCCTAAATGTGCAGTAAAACCGTAAGAGATGCCTGTATTTACTACAAATAATAAAACTGGAGCGTTACACTAATCAAATTCAAATCAGTTCAACTGCATAATTTTCAGTGAATAGGTGCTTATGAAAGACAGAATGAACTCCAGAAGGGAAGGTTCATTGCTTCCTAATCAAAAGCAGTCAGCTTTAAACACCAGCCAGTCAGGTGATAGGTTTGTCATTTCTCAGCTGTGCTCTTGGAGGGAATTTGCCAAGAAGGCTTGACAGCCTTTAAACTTCACAGAGCATTTTTTGCCTGTTCTCAACATCATGTTGAGCTACAAAAGCTCCTGGGAGACTGGGAGGAGAGGCAGAATAACAGCAGTTCTATTAAAATATATTTGCTGCAATGAATGTCAAGCAGAGTTTATGGTGCGAAAAAACAAGTATTTCCTGAAAAGAAATTTTCACCACCCCTCAGGTCTGATTCTTTCTTGTCTAATGATGTCCAGCTACTTTGGGGGACTGAGAAGTGTCAATGATGAATTGCCTGGGTGTCAGAGAAATAAAGGCTCGTAATGCATCATTAAAAACTAGAAATCAGGGTGCCTGAATTATGATGGAAAGCTTAAAATTAATATATTACTGCTATGTACAATTAACAGCCTGAAAGTCAGAAATCATTTGCTATCATAATTTAGAACAATGGCAGCTCTCCATATTTACAGTAGTTTTACATTGCTTTCTAGAGGCTTAGTACAAAATGGAGAGAAAAAAATTAATGTGCACCAAGGCAGTTAAAGAGAAACCTGTCTTTGAACTGTTCTTTCATTTTGATCAGCATGAGCTCTGCTAATAGGGAAAAGAAATATGAGTAGGTGGCAAGCATCTAGGTTACTGAGGGCAAATCACTCTCAGGGGAATAAGTTTGGAATCTGAGCAACAGAGTCTGACCTGTGCATGACGTGGGATGAACAGGTCTTCTCTGTTTTAACCCAGCATGAACAGCAATTGCAAGGCAGCCAGCCTGAAGTCCCTCGACCATCTTCCCCTACATGAAGGTCTGTTCTCCCCCTCCAATGGCAATCGTAACATTGTCCTAGAAGAACTTTTCAATGTCTTCCCTTTTCTATTTTCTAAGTTCTTTCTAATGTCGTCCTAGCGTCTTCTGTTTCACATCCTCAATTGTGGGACCTCATACATGTTTTAGTGATTTTCGGTATTCGTTGAAGTCCCATTAAGCTTCTTAAATTCTTAAATGGCTTCTTGGAGGGATTTTGTTGGATTTTTTTTCTTGTAACTTAGGTTATAAAAGTAGCACCATAAACATTAATTGAAGAGCCATTAAGCAGTAGGGCTGTTTGTTTTGGGTTGATAGAGGACATAAAACTTCATACCCCGTGGTGGAAAACAGTTAGATCTGATGATGAACATGCTATTAAATATACCATTACCAGACTTCTATCAGTTTAACTTTAGAAAATAGCAACCGGCTGTAGCCAAAGCATACACAAGTGATAGAAATTAATATTTTGTCATGTCATAGCCTGTTACAAATATTGTCATTTCTAATGCTTTGTGCTAATGACAGTGACCAATAGTAGTCATTATCTCTGTTCATTCTCGTAAAAATTTCCTCAAGAGAATATTATCACAACTAGAATGCTCTTTAAAATTAAATAGTGTTTTTCTATAATAGAGAACATTAAAAAAAATTAGATACTGAGAGGTTGGCTAACTATTTTATTTGGTAATAGCATGTGTGCAACAACTAAAGCTTTTGTGAATTTTGCCCTAAGTTGAACAGATATTCCTTTTAGAAGCATTTTGGCATGCTAGCGTGTATATGTGTCATGTCTTCATGTGGTCTCTGAAGAGTGGAATAAAAGGTGAATCACAAAAGCCATAAAAAAGTCTGATGCTACCCTTGTAGAGGCTTGATATTAAGAACATTGAATTTTCTCATCCATTTCTTATTTCAGTTATGAATTCTGCTTACTTGACAGGTACAGAGTACTTCATTATGTGCACGAACAGAAATGCTTAAATGGATGAAGCAGCTATTTACGTCTGATAGGAGCTAAGTGGGACATTAAATTAATGCCAAACAAGTGAGTGCTCATTTTAGTTTTGTTATAAATGGCTGCAGCACAGCAGTAATGTGTTGACTCTTATGTGCTGACAAGTTCTATATTTCTTACAAACTTCCCTTAGAGCTCAACATGGAAAGACAAATTCACACTCTGCATGATGAAATTAGCAGCAGATGCATTAATAATTGAATAAGGATCTCTGGAGACACACCACAGTTCAGAAAGAGAGTTGTTGACTGGCTGGTTTAAGGAGAGGCTTCTGTCCTGATATATATGCACTTACATAAGCCCTGAGTTAAGAGCTGCTGTCTGTATGTAGCCTTTGATATCGAATCCACTTCCTGCTCTTAGCCGACTTTGCATAGTTACATTTGACAGGTCCACGAGCAGACTGACAACCATTAATCTGGGCAGAGCATGGCTTGCTCATCCCTCCTTCTCCCTGACTGCTCTTAAACTTCAAGGCAAAGGGAACGCAGTTTCTTTTGGAATCATCTCCAGACAGTGAGTGGGATATGAGTGACTGAAAGACTTTCACTGTATGCCAGACCCTTGTCATACAGCTCCATTTCTATAGGGTTGAAAGTTTCCTGAAGTGCAAATCACTGCTTCTCTCACAGAAGGAGTAGGATACTGTACCGCCATCTTCCTTTCCAGCAAAGGTGATGCCCTTTGATTTAACTACATGCCCAGGTTTGAGAGGGAAGGAATTTCACAGAATCGCAGAATGGGTAAGGTTGGAAGGGACCACAGTGAGTCACCTGATCCCACTTCCCTGCTCAAGAAGGGCCATCCTAGAGCACATTGCCCAGGACTGTGTCCAGACAATTCTTGAATATCTCCAGTGAGGGAGACTCCACAACCTCCCTGGGCAATCTGTTCCAGTGCTCATTCACTGCACAGTAAAGAAGTTTTTCCTCATATTCAGTTGGAACTTCCTGGGCATCAGTTTCTGCCCTTTGCCTCTTGTCCTATTGCTCAGCACCACAGAGCACAGCCTGGAAACATCCTCTGATACCCTCCCTTCAGATACTCATAGACATTGATGAGTTCCCCTCTCAGTTGACTCTTCTTGAGGCTCAACAGGCCCAGCTCCCTCAGCCTTTCCTTGTACAAGAGATGCTCCAGTCCCTAAATAATCTTTGTTCCCCTCCACTGGACCTGCTCCAGGAGCTCCATGTCTCTTCTTGTACCAGGGAGCCCAGAACTGGGCACAGCACTCCAGATGTGGCATCACCAGGGCTGAGTAGAGGGGCAGGATCAGCTCCCTCGACCTGCTGACAAAGCTCTTCCTGATGTACACCAGGGTACCGTGAGCCTTCTGGGCCACAAGGGTACACTGCCAGCTCAATTTGTCTCTTTTGGACAATAGCAGAGAAAGCAAGGGGATTGCCAGAAAAATAACTCCGCTTTTTAAAAACACCATGAAGTCTATGCTGTAATTCTTAATAGTTACTTTGTAATCACTCCTCACAGCAAATAATATTATGCTCTGAAGACATCGACTAAATAGTGTGATATTTCATCCACAGCAATACTATTGAAGCAAAATTCTTATGGGTTTAAAACCAGAACTTCATTGCACAAGTGCGAAGAGAGTGACAGTAATTTGAATAGTCTGAAAATTTGTTCCAGTTAGAAGAATTCCAAGATTTATCACAGTGTTGCTAGATTAACTCCACAGAGGTCTCCTTTCTATGCATGCAGACTTTAGGCACTGGTTTTGAACACAGGTTGAATTGACTTCTGTGTTTTGCTTTCCTCTAGGTTATTTTATAAGTCTCAGGATCTGGAAGAAAAACTTACCCTCAAAATATCTATCAGTGTATTTTCTGGAGTTTCATCAGCTACAGGAAAGCTAATTCTAATCTCAGATTTTAAATACTTTACATTATTTTGCATAAGATACAATATGATTCAGTGAAGTGGTACTGTCTTTAAAGCAATACTCAATATTCAATTGTCTTTAAAGCGGTACTTCAGTTCCTTCTATTTAGATAGGCTATTCTTTTTATTCAATAACAGTGCATGTGTTATTTATTCAGTAAGAGTTTAGTATGAATCTTGTCATGATGTAAATACAGAATTTGAGATCTTTTTAGTATGAGAGAGATTTAAACAGTTTCTGTTGTCACTTGAAATAAGAGTAAAGTCCCAGAGATTCATATTTGTATAATGAAGTATTGTCTGAATCTAGATACTCTGAAACATCCTGCAAGTGGCTCAGCTGAGGAAAGAACAGTACATATTTTGCTTTGTGATACTGAACCACAATGCAGATATTAAGAGATCAGAGACAATCAAGTGAAGGTGTAAGCATGCCAAAATAATGCCCTGGTTTCAGCATCACATATTCTTTTGGAGTGCTTGAAACAAAGATGTAAATATTAAATTGGATTTACATAAATATTTTTAGTGAATAAAGCTACCGTTTCAGAATTAATAGTTTTCATTGGATTCACACATGTATAATACATTTCATTGCTGTTTAAAAAAAGTACTCTTACCATCATCTGAGTTTTTAAGGAGAAGACTAAGTACTTGAACAAGGTCATGAACTGCTAGATGAGAGGAATATACATGAGTTACATAGACCAAAAAGGAATAAAGAAACTGTATTGATGGGGATGGGGGAGAGAGATCACGAGTCATTAACTGTGGCTTTATGCTTCACATCTCTCTACAGTGGGTTTAACCCTATTAACTGATTTCCATTATTCTGCTATTTCCATGAAATAAGATCCTAAGTCTTCTCCAGGTTAGAAGTGAATATTATGCAATCCAATAACTTTTGTACCTATTGTTAGCATATACAAGGCACATCAGTGGTACCAATGTTTATTCTTAACAACTGAAATAATTACCAAATTTCACAAGTCTGGCAGTTATCACTTCTGTGAAAGTGAAGAGATATTTCTAAAGCCTTGTAGTGAGTGAATAAACCAATGGGTTTTATCCAGGTTTTGCAGGTCGCTGGATGTTCAAAACAGCAAAGCAAATTAAAAGAACCCCTTCTCTTTTTCTATCACAGTAATTTTGCACTTGAGTATATGAGCATTTGCTAATATAAAAGCTGTTGAGGAAGATATGGAGGGAACTTCTAACTCTTCATTATAAGGTAGAAATAAATGTTGCATTTCAAATCACAGTTCTCCTTGAAATTTGATTTCATTTTAAAAGGCATCTTGAGCACCAAATTTTTGTCCCTTGGTGACTTCCAATCAGACAAAACCACTTAGAAGTGAAAACATAGTTTCCTAATTGTCATCCTGTAACCTCATCCTGAAGATGAAGTAGCTACTTTTTGATTTATGCCTCATCACTATTGATGTTTTTGCAGGCCATAAAATTTTTTTCACCTTGTACGTTCACCACCTTCTAGCCTTCATAGTCTTCCTCAGTTGCCCCTTTCTTTTGTTGTTGTTGTTGACAAGTCTGTTAGTACTCCATGCATGCATTTGTACTTATCTACAAATTACCCAGAAGAATAAATTGTTCCTTAGAGTCAATACATCAAATGGAAGGGGATGGGGGGGAAGGTGTAAAAACCAAAACCTTTTAATTTACTTATTTTTCTGAACTTGAAAAACTTAAAAACTTCAAAACAACTGAAACTTGGTTGTGGAGAAACTGGTATATGCTGCACCCTCCATAAGTACTCTGTTGAGCACAAGCTGTAGGAATGGCCAATACAACTGAAGCAGAGTAAGATGCTGCAGCAGCAAATTATTGCAGAATATCAGTTCTTTCCTCAGGAGCTCTTGGGATGACAAACCAAGCATGGGCAGTGTCCATAGAGAGTCCTTGTCCACTGCCTTCAAGCAAAACAAATATACAGGGCTGAAGCCACTGTGCATTTCCAAATTATCCTCTGAGACCTGGGATAGCTGTGCTGAGTTGGCAGGGCCAAAAATTCAACACAGAATTCTTCACAGAATGCATTTCTTTGTAGTTCACCCTCAGAAGAGAAAGGTTAGGTGTTTCCATGTATTCTCTGTAAACCTTCTTTGAATTTAATAAATTGGATAGGATGCCAATTACACAGAATGATCCAAGCTTTTGGATAAAATGATACCACTATATCCCAGTAAGTAACACCATGATTCTACTTCTCCTGCTATTTGAGAAAGCAGGACCTATTTTTTCAATGTCCCATATGAGAAGTGCATCCTTTTCTGATCACAGACAAAGCTGGGTACTTTTACCAGATTTTCTCTTTCACTTTCCAGTCTACTGAAAGAGATTTTCCACTCCCGTCATGGTTTTCCTCAGTTTCCTAACATTTATCAGTCTAGTTAGTGTTGTCATCTTTCTTCCTTCCCTTCTGTCTCTTTGATAATGCAGAGATAATGCACAGGATGTCTCCCGACTTTGGAATAAAAATATCTATTTTGAACTACACAATGCAAAAATGTCTAAAATTGGGCAATAACTTAACACATGCAGAGCCAAAGTCTTCTGTATTGCACAGTGGACCAGTCATTAAAGAAATGAACTTCAAGGCCTTAGGAGCAGATTTCCCACTGCTGAAACAGTAAACTCAGTTTTGTCTTTCAGAGACTCTTTGGAAACGCCTCTATCCCACACAGCTGCAGTTTCCTGTCCTTTTTGTTACCTACCGTTGCTAACCATAGCTCCTGTGGAGCTGATATGAGATTTTTACATACGTTTTTGGCAACTTAAAAATGCCAGTCTTCATGGGACTGTGAAGACAATTAAGAAGACAGAACCAGCATACAGTATAAATAAATTGTGGTTACAATCCTAATCCAAGATGGAAATTCAATCCATCCACTTTCATCCTCTTGTAAACTCATACTTAATACCCATTTCCATAGTTATATTTATATGCTCTGAATGTCTCCTCTAACGTACTTCTAAACTTGTCATTTTAATATATAAAACCTTTTTGAACATAGATGGTGCAGTAAAGACTTCCAAAAGGTAATTACAAGTTCAAAGACTTCACTTAGGACAGCAATTCCTCAGTACAAGCAAGTGGATCCTCTTAGTCACTAGATAAACACACTAAGAAAGTAAGAAGGGCTGGAATCTCAAGATGGCAGTTGGAAACACAAAACAAGACGGAATTTTTTTTTCCTATAAAATAAGAAGCTGTGTATCTTGGATGCTGCCTAGCAGGGACACCTGAAATTCAGGCAAGGAACAAGGGATGTTGTGCTTGCATAACAGTGCTTGCATAGAAGTTAGCCATAAAGACCCAAGGAGTACAAGTGGTGCTTCAAAATCAGTTGACAATGCAGACTTGAAGGGATGACTTGGAGCAGCTCCTGAAAACTCCTGTGCCCAGACACAAGCAGAAAGCTAGATGTTGGCACAGGAAGTTTCCTTGCCAGGGCAACAGATTTTGCACTCTCTATAGCTTTAACATCAAGCCTA
Source organism: Machaerirhynchus nigripectus (assembly GCA_013397975.1). Taxonomy (NCBI): domain Eukaryota; kingdom Metazoa; phylum Chordata; class Aves; order Passeriformes; family Dicruridae; genus Machaerirhynchus; species Machaerirhynchus nigripectus. The sequence goes on along the minus strand of VZRQ01009384.1, from coordinate 98,691 downwards.
CATGAAGTTAAAGCCTTCAAAGTGAACCCAGCTTTTGGTTTATTTGTTTCCTTTTAAGCAATAGTCAAGAGGCTGGCAATGCATGCCTCATTTTCCATAGTATTGAAACGGGCAACAAATTATTAGTGTTTATATAAATGAGAAATAACACAGGTTGGAATCACACTCTCACAGGGGTTAAGAACTAAAATGATCAGCATGAACCCCCTCATCTCTCAGTAAGTGGAACACAGATGAAGGCTGCGTGTGCTGGCACTGCGCTGTATCATCGCCTTCCACTTTGGCATGTTGGTGAAATAAGCAGTGACACTGGCAAACAGAGGACATCTTCCAGATTGCAGTATGGACACAGAAAGAGATGGCCTGTTGGATAACCAGGGCCAAACCTAAGCTAAGGTCACAAATGTAGGCATAGGTTACCCAGGAGGAATAACTGGCAACAAAGAAAGTTCATCCTCAGTCTCAGGAATTTGATGTCTCATTTTTGTCTCAAAGGGGAAGAATTTACACTTTTTTTTTTTTTTAAATAAGATGTCACATTTCTCTAGAATTTCTCTCTGTGTTATATGTACAGAACAGAATTCAACATTAGGATTCCTCTAGAAGATTAAAGTGGGGTTTGCAATGTTCATTCTTACTGGGGGATTAGGGAGTAATGTTTTCACCAGAATTATGGTTGTTCCCATTGCACAGAAACACGTATTTATGACGTATTAGAAGCACTTCAGTTCAGTGCTTACTAGGAATTAGGCACAGTGATTTGTTCAAGCTCATTTGGCATTTTTAAAAAAAATTGGTTTTATCTGAGCTCTTCTGCTTTTGCTTGTTTCTAAATTTAATTAATAATAAGATTTTCATCTACAGGGAGCACTGACAATTTAGCCACTAGAATTTTTCAAGTATTTTAGGTGCAGATCAAAGCAGACTATTGAGCTATAAATCAATCTAATATTGTAATTGCCCTCCCCATTCAGCTGTTTACTGTTTCTTGTTCATCAGTTATGCATCAACCAGATGTTTCTACTGGGATGGACACAATCACTTCTAGATATTTTCTATGAATCCAATGAATTTAAAATCAAGGAATATAAATTAGTATCCAGAGTTCAGAAATACATCTTTCTTCATTTTGTCAAAATGCCTGTTGCATAGTGGTGTGTTTCTCAGTTGCCCATTTTCATATAATCTCTAAGAGGTCTTAATTGTCTTTTCAGTTCTATCCTACGTATATTTTTATGCACTTCCTATTTTGAGATCTCACTTTGAGTCATATTCTTATATTCTAATTAAAGTATATTCAGCATCAATCTTTATATGAATACCAAGTGGTGCAATATTAGCCTTTTATTATGGCTTTCCAATTATTCCTGTTGCTTTTTATCAGAATCTTATCCAGCTTTTTAACTCCTCCCACTCTGCCTTGGTCCAGAGAGATATTTAAGATATGAAAATACTGACATAGTACAGAGAGAAAGATTTTTTGTAATGACTGGTTGTTTAATTGGTAGTTGAATAGAAAGTGTTTTGAATATTTAGGTACTCACTCTGAGTTTGCCTATGAAATCAGAAAGAATTATCTCTGCAGAAAACCTCAGAAGAGGGTGCAAGGACTGTGAAAAATTTGCAGGCTCTTCTAATGCATCATATAATGACAACGCAGAAAAAATTATCCTGAATTAAATACAAAAATGTAATCTATGTTCTCCATGTTCTTTATGTATCTGCTGTTCTTGTGCTCCAGATCTCCTTCTTAGAACTTCTACTTGCACTGTATCCCAGAAGTATTTTCTGTCATATTGTATTATGTTTAGCATTATCATAAATATAGTTTTGAGTAAAAACCACTTATTTTGTAAATATTTGTGAACTATAGAAAATCGCTCAGCTCATCCCAGTATCTGTGGATTCAGCTGGCAGAATGAGGTAAGCATAACATCACCGTGCAAACAATTCACTTAAAGAATACAATGTATATGCTTGAGAGGTACAGATACCTCAGTAGAATCCTGCATGCATGTGTCCTGTCAACAAAAGGGCAGGTATTTCCATCACGTGGAAATTGGTTGGCACAACTAATTCTCTGTGAGAACTGGAAAAATGGACAGCAAAACTGGTATTGTCAAGGACAAAAGGAGAGTGAAGGGGAACACAAGAGAAAAGAATTATATATTTAGGCATGTAATTAAAAATATTTGAATGATCCTTATCCAAGCAAAGGACAGTTAAGAGTGATAAATGTAATAACTGTGAAGAATAAACATGAGAACTCATTCAAGCTTTTTACTAAAACCGCAAAAGGCTGACTTGCCATAAGCTATAAAAGATGTCATTAAATCATCAGCCTTTAAGAATTGCCTGTTGTGGTTTCTGAGATACTCCTTTCTCTCCCAGTACTCTGATTAATTGTATACAACTCCAGGAATTGATACCTGTAAGGAAGTTCCAATGTCAGACAGACAAAGAAAGTAAAATATAAAGAAAAGTCATATCTTATTACAATAGGAAATCCTATTCACCTCAGTAGGTCTCATCACAGGTGTATAGGTGGTGAGATCCGTCTCCAAAATTATGCTGTGCTAAATATGAGAGTACAGCAGACAGTTTAATAAATGGGCTACATCAAGTCAGTTCAGTGGTGTTCTGTGGAGTATAGTCTGTGTACCAGTAAAAATCTCCATGATTTTTATTAATTCCATTAAAGTAGCACGCTACCTCCAAATATTTATAGAGATCAAGCAGACTCACTTCAGGACAAGTCCTTCATACATACCAGAGGGACCTTTCCTGAAATGTAAAGAGTTGGCATCTGCTGAGCCATAATCCCTAAATCAGAAACACAAATGTTTGGATTAAAAAAAAATGAAAAGCCCCATTCTTTGTTGTTGACCTCCTGGTACATATTTTTTCACTTTCGATGCTGTGTGCATGACTAGCGTTCTTTATTCGGGGCTGGAAATGCAGTGACTTTTTGGCATAGTGACCACAAAGGACAGTGGTGATTAAATTCAAGCCAGCACAAACCACCAGTGACACTCACTGACTTGAGAAGATTTGAAATCAAGTCTTCAGTTCAATGCTACACATGTGATGCAGTACGAAGCAACTGAGATTTGATACTCTTAAGAATCAGAAAAATAAAAGGATATTTATTTTACCCCTTTAAAAGAGTATATTGATCTGATACAGGAAGAACTTGAGGAAATATAAAACATAACTTTGTGAGTACCACCACTGAAATCTATTTGGTTTTATACACATAGAGTTTTAGCATCCCACTGCACCAGGAACTGTGTTCAGTAACTGTTAAGTGTTTTAGCTCAGGAATTGCTGTCTGTCATATTTACAGTGCATATATATGTAATACAGAATGAACATATACAGAATATTCCACTGTACAAACTAAAGCTATAAAAATGAGCAAACTGTTTTAATTGCAATGCTGAGGGAATGAAATCTGAAATTCTTTTCCAAAGTAATTTATTTTTGCATAGTTTTTTTTCTTGGATTGGTTGGAGGGTTTTTTTCTTGAAGAGACTGAATACACAGTTATTGGAGAGTACTGAAAAGTTGGAGAAGAATGAGAATGAAGTTGCAGGTGTTGGTGCTGACAACCAGGGTCACAAGCAGTGATCTTGGAATGTCTGCATCTTCTGGTTTGTGCTGTGGTTTTAGATTTTATGTATTCCAGTAGGATAAGCCATGATCAAGCTGGGGTTGCATGGATTTCAATTTTCATTTTGGTCTTACTCTTCCCAAGCCACACTCCAGCACTGCTTCCAGCCTCATGCCAGGGTCTCCAAAAGTTGTTGGAGCTTCTCCAGGTCCATAGCAGGAGGTGAAAGAACTAAGTGCTCCAGGTCAGCCTACCTGGTGAGGGGGTTTCTTGCAGCCTGTGCTCCCAAGGGTAGTGGATTGGTAACTGCACACTGGAGCTGGCAGTGACATCTCTGAACCAGCACCTCTTCAGAGCCTGAGGCGCTCACCAGCTGTTGCTTTTGACAAGATGACAGAGAAGCAGTCACATTTCCTCTGAATTCTGCCTAGCTTTACACACACTTGTGACAGGTACCCAGTGTACACTCATTTTCTTTCTGTTTGGATTTCACAAATCTATTTGCCTGGGAAGTAAATTCTAAGTAAGTTTCAGGGAAGACTGGGATTGTCCACATAAAAAAAGTTTGATGCCTTGAAACTGCTACAAAACAATAAAAAAAATCAGTAAAATACCCCCAAGTGTGATTTTAATTGTTTTAAGAAGTTCTTTTGTGTTGTACTTTCATGTTATTAATTTCTGTACATAGTAGAATTCATTATACTCTGTAAGAAGAAGGGAAGGCTTTCAAATTAGGTTGCATATTGGATTTTAGGTCTGTGCATTAGAATTTTCCTATGACTTCAAAATTATCACAATAATTAATTCTTGTCTATGCAAACATGAAGGGTTTGCCTTCATTCCTACTCTGTCATAACAAATACAAAATTCTTGACAGTATAAAAAATGTGCCCTGAATCCTATTGTCAATATTCACCTATTTCCCTTTTCATAAGAGAATGTAATTTTACCAGACATCCCCTTAACCCTGGGGTAAAGGAAAGTACTCTTGCCATGTTAAATAATGAGCAGTGTAAATTTCAGCTGTTGGGGATCGATTCTCTGTCTCCAACAGGAGGAAAAGTGTTGTATTCAGACACGAAAGAACCACGCAGACACCGTTCTGTCAGGATAGGAGCCAGGGCCAAAGAGAGAGCAAAGAAGGGCCAAAGTAGGGCAAAGAAGGGGCAAAGAAGAGGGCCCGGCTCTTTATTTTGTCAGTTATATATCTTTTTAGAGACAACCATGGATTGGAGGATGGGGTTACCACCTCTCCATGACACTGGTCAGACCAAAAGTCTATCATAATTCTCCGCCTAACAAAAAGAATGATAATAACAAAGACCGGTAGGTAAACATGGCCTGATGTTTACAGAAAAAGTGCCTGAGAAATTCTACTACAGGAATGAAAACACAGAAAGACTGCAAAACTCAGGGCAACAGAAAAGCTATTTTCAGTGGTTATGACTTTTAATGTTAATAATTTTAAATAACTGATAGACTGATACCGTTCAGGGGAAATCTAGTTTTTCTACACCCTTACTCTTGCCAAAAAGGTCTTAGCAAACAATATAAAGTTATATTATGGCCATCACCTTGACACTAGAATTGACATAGTGCAGTGCATTTGTATTTATAGTTTGTACAGTAGCACATTTCACTCTTACTTTTATAATTCTACTATCATATAATTCGTATCTTTTCAGATTTTGTCACCCTGAGTTACTTATTCACCTGAGAAAGGCCATAAAAATAAGGTCTGGACCTCTTTAATTGTAGCCATGAAATGAATGTAAGAGTTGAGAATGCTGCTCTTGCTGTGGTTGTCTGTGTCTGTACGTATCCATATTCCATTCTGGACTGTGACAGGCAAGCAGGACACAAATATGGGTGAAAAAAAACCCTTTGATTTCTGATTTGAGAGATTGTCTGTGACAGCCACAATACTGGCATAGAGAATCTCAAACCTTGGTTTAGTCTCTGTTGCTAAATGGAACATCCTGTGCTTGCACAGAAAAAAGAATTTTTCCTAATTTCACAAAAAGCAAAATATGGTCAATCACAGCCACCGTTTGTGGGATCTTTTGTCGTTGTTGTTTGTATTTTTATTCGTGACTATTAAAGCCAGATTTTTTTAAAAAACCTTGCAAATAATATTTGTAGAATTACGAATGTACCTTGGAATTTTTTATTATTTGCATTTTAAGTAGCCAAGTTTACTTCATCATTGTTGTGCAATTCGACTACCTCTGTTCATAAGGTGTACCTGCAAGCCACTTTGCTGAGCTCTGCAAGGTCAGTAAATACCCTGCAGGAATTAAAAGGCTTATTTTTTATCAGAAGGGGTCGGTGATTAAGGACTGCTACATTGCTTACAAAAACTAAAGGAAATAATCATGAAATAAAAACAAATACAAGGATCTAATGGCTTTCCAAGCAAGCATAAAGTGGGATTTGGAGAACTGAGTCCTAAAAAAACTTGCTTGATATCTAACTTCAAACAAAAATTGAATATGTAAATGTCTTCCTGCTACTAGGAAATCTATCCAGCTACAAAGAAAGCTGATTTCCTATAGGATGCATATATAGTTAATGCCCTAAGAGAAAAGGCTCAGGTTATAAATTTTTGAGAAAATGGTATGACTTTTCAAAAAACCCAGGACTTTAAAAAGCAGAGAANGGGAAGGAAAATAAGAAAAACCTTAATGTTACAATCCATTGATAAAATTAAATAGTTGTAATGGGATTGGCTTACTGGTAAAATATTTGGGGATACAAAAAATGTTTCATAAACACAATGAGATCTCCTGTCATGTAAAACCCCTATCCTTTCTTCAAGGGCCTGTCAAGAAAACTAGATTTACTACCTAAATTTTATTTTTCAAACTAAAAGACAGAATGTTCTGAAAATCAAGCTGTCACTCGTTAATACTGTCAAAATAACATGTCAATTTTACACGCTTGTTCAATTAGACTTCACTCTTTCTTCGTCCATTTTAAATGGTGTTTGTTCATTTGTTATTCTCTGGGCCCTTTTTTCAGAGTCCCATGGACACAAAGCATAAAATCAATGATGCTGAAGTTTATGTAAGCTTAATATTGGGATGAAAAATGAAGGTGCCTGGGCCTGCTGTCAATAAAATGTATTTGTGTCATTCTCCATGTAGCACCTTGAGTAGGGTGAGTGACAGCAATCTCAGTCTGAGAAGAGGAAGAGCCTTAGGGCTCCATTGTATTGGTGGCTGGTTTTATAACAGCCAAAACAAAACATTCATGATCCTTAAACAGATTCAGATTACCACATGTAGACGGGCAAAGTAGCCATGTGCAGCGCTGTGGTGTTCCAGTCTTTTCCATGCACTGCCCTGCTAGGAAAACACACCAAGGATTGCAGTTTGTCAAGAAAGAGGAGAAATATTTCCTCCAAGGAATCTTTACATTCAGCATGAGATTCTCACGGTTTCTGTGGTCAGTTGAGGTTAGATACATACAGTAATTAGTTCATGTATGTAGTCTGTAGTGCCTCCAGTAAGAATGTCCTTGAAGGCCAACACAGGCAGAACAAGTCAGCTGATGCTGATGTGCCACCCTGTTAGTTCAAATATGTAGACACTAGAAAGGGTTGTAAGCTCACATTTCGGTCACCATGTGTGTGTGCATTGCCTGGCTAACCACATGTGCATCCACAGGGATACTAGATCTACAAAAGGATCTTAAATCACTTGCTTTGGCTTTGCTACTTCCTTTTGATATTGAGCTGTCTATATGAATGGAACGTGAGAAAATAGTTAATTCAGTATCTAGATTCGTTGTAAACCTTCCTGATTGATGACTTGCCTTCTCCTGGGACCCAGCATTGTAGCAGAAACCAACTGGTATAACCTGCAGCTACAACTACGTCCTGGAGTTCTGCTTCTTCTCTAAGGAAATGTACTTTTTGTTAGAACTAATGTTCAGGCTCAGGAAAAAAAATGTATCTGAGGAAGTGTGTTACACATGGAACTTTAGGCTGTTGCTCTTCTTGATGATACTAATCTGTTTTTCCTACAGAGAATCATGTGAATTGTTACCTGTCATTGCATCCCCATGTTCATCTCTTAATACTTGTGGGTGGGAGAGACACCAGTTAAAACAAATTTGCTGCCCATACTGGGCAATTTCCTTGTTACAACAATACATTTTTTCCCTAATGTCTCCTTTGGTTTCATAAGTGCTAATAGATTCTTACCTAGTGCTTTGAAAATGCTTACTGATCCACACAGACAGAAAAAGTAAACAGCAGCTAAGCAATTGCTCTGATAGTGCAGTCCCTCAGGAGGCAGTCATAACATCCACCCCCACGCTGAGTTATTCTCTCTCAGGAGCACCATTAGCAGTCATTTCATCACCACCGAGTGTGTACGTAATTCTGTAACATCAGCCCCAAGGCTGGCCTCAAGTTCTCCCCAGCAGAGGTTAAACTGTAGACAAAACCACTTCACTGTTACAAAGAAAGTAGAAACCAGCCGAAAGTGTTAAACTTCCAGCTTGAAGTCCCATTAATATGGACTCTTACAGATAAAAGAATTAAACTGTGAACACAAGTGAATAGTGTATGACTTATTTTTAATTGTATACGAAGGGACAGCTTGCATCTAATTTTTTGTTTAGATTAATAGTTCATTTTGGTTTAAGTGTGTTTTACTCCTGAGTTATTCTGAAAAAGAATGGTTTTGAGAAGGACACAGTGTCACTGTAGATGTAAGTTGGATATGAACTATGAATGGGATGCTATTTGATGACAAATGTAATCTTTGAAAGAGTAAATAGGTAAACAGTATTCAGAAATTGGCACCTTTTTTTCACCACATTTGTCAAACTTCCTGGAAAGCCATGCACATTTACAGTTTGTTGAAAAAGATATGGGAAGTCAAAAAAGTGTATAGAAAAGAATTCTGAAAATAAAAAAAAATAAGTAAGTGTACCAATAGTGAAATACTAAATAAATTCTTAGCTATTAATTCAGTCAAGAAAAGACTGGTAAGTAACTTGACTACAGCCTTCAGGTGCCTACACACAAAAGGTATTCCTGACAGTAAAGAGCCCTCTAATTTAGGAGTAAGGAATGTGTAATTAGCTGGAGCCAAGAATTCCAGTCTGTTCTCCCATCACCAAATTAACATGAGCTTTCAACCATTAGAGCCATCTGGGTCTCATAGAAAGATAGGCTACATCTCATTCAGAAGCTACAGAGGCTGATAGATAACCATGCAGGAGGTTAGACTAGACAATAATGCATAATTTCTTCTGCCCTTAATATCTATTTCTGAATCTAACTAAAAATGAATAAGGTTAACAGAATCTGGCCCTCAGTCATATGTATTTTATCATTTAATTACATTTCCATTTGAGGATTATAATTCAGTTCTCTTACAACTTCATCTCTGAAACTTTTCTACAGGATCCCAGAAATAGAGTTTCTTGCCCTCATAATTAAACTTTGAACCAAATAAAAGTTCTTCTGCTTGCAACTCTAAATTAGCATGTGAAAAATTTAAACAAACATCATTTTAGCTTCTTTGTTATGAATGAATCATAAAGCCCACAAAGTGTTAATATCTGTTATAGCCCTTGAGCTATACAAATGTGTGGTTTTGTTTTGATCATGCTTGATATGCTATGTCTTGACTAGATCTTATTTTGTTCTGTTTCTACAGGTTAGTGAGACTTTAATCAAGAAAAAAAAATCTAATGAACAGTAATTTGAAACACAGCATTTGGAAAGGTCAGAATGGTACATTACATCCTTATTATCCAAAAGAACAGATGAGTTTAATATCCTGGCAGCATTTTCCTGTGAAGAAGATATTAAACAAGAACTGAAAATGGCACAAGGTTCTCTCTTCCTTTTCTGTGACAAAGATTGTAACAAGATGATGAAACTCACAGAATAAATCCCTTTCTGCTTTAATGGTCCAACTGTGGATTGTGTCTAGATTTCAAAAACCTAAGCCAAGCAGAGAGCCAGCACACATGCTATTTGTTTCAATTCCTTTACAACACACTTTCCTGCTTATATTACCCATTTTCCATTAATATTTTCTAGTGTTAAACATGGGAAGATTTGTTAACAGAGGGTGCACAGTACACTGAGTTTTGCCACATAATGTGTTGAACTACAACAAATAATGCACTGCATCATCACTGCTGAAAATACAGATTTTCCAGCCTCTCTTTGAATAACCTAAGAACAGAGATGCTGTATTCCAACACAACACATTGCATATGTCCTGCTTTGGAGAGTCCCTGAAGGTCTGGAACTCTTTGAAGGCAAAGGAATTTGCAGTATATCTAATAGGTTTTTTTAATATAAGAACTGTCAGAATTTCCTACATTAAATCATTATCTGTATGAAGTCTCTTCCTCTTGCTTTATTGGTCTAATAGGAGAAAAAGTCTTCTGGAACTGAATGTTGTATTTTAACCCTAAAATACACCATCAGGGTCCTCGTGTTAAAAGCTATGGCAACTAAACAAATGCTGTGCTTAAAATGGAAAAAATTAAGTATATGGCGTGCCCCTGTATTAGTTACTTACATGCAATTCACATGAGGTATGATAAATCTGGTATTACCTAAGAATGTACCAAGTTAGATTTTAAAGATCCTAATAATTATTAAAGAAAACGTTTTCTATTGTTCCAAAGATTTAAAAAAATCTTGAAGTATTACTGGCTGAAGTAGACCTACATGGGTTTGCACAAGCTCACAATTAGAAATCATGTCAAACCTCTTTTTCCCACACCATCTGGAGAATACATTTTGAAAAAAACTTCTCCATGGTATGTTACATGCAGCATCTTGCTGAGAAAAGCCATTCTACTTGGGTCAAGAGAAACAAAATGACCATATCTGAAATATGTTTTCAGTATCTCGAGTGAATGTATAAGTATGTATGTTTATACTTGTGGGGTGGGGTTTTTTTTCCTTTTTTTTAGGTGATTTTGTTTTCCACTGGAGATTGCAAATGTATTTTTCATCCTTTGTTTTGCAGCTATAAAGTAGGAAAGCTTTTCAGTGCATTGGCAGTGTGCAACCTATTTCAAAACTTCAAAGGATTTGCAGAACTACAGACAAAAATCCCTAATGGTTGTTCATTTCTTAAGTGCCTATGGAAATTAATGTTTTCTGTGTGTCTAGAAAAAATCTACCAGATACAAGTTTCCATCACGTTCCTTGATATTAAGCTAATAGTCCTTGAAACTGAAATGACTACAAATAGATCTTTTCTGCTTCCTACATCTAATATGCAGCATACAGAAAATAATAAATAAAACTATTTTTTCAGTTCCTAATTATTATTCACTACATAAATCTGTGGATTTTTGTAATTTGAATTACTGAGAACTCTAACCATATATACTTTTGATATGAAAAAAATAAAATATATGCAGTTGTATTCATTTTTTTAAAGATCATATTTAGGGCATGGCTGAATAGAGAATCCATGGTGTTGAGGGGAGACTCAGTGTGTAGTCACACAAACAACTCCAGGCTTTCTCAGAGAGTGAGTCCAATATATCAGATGAAGGCAGTGGTGTTTGTTACACTCTTTTCAGTTCTCGTGATTATGCAAAATGTTGTTACTGTGTCACACAGTATTTAACATGGTGAACACCTTGAATACCTTGTGCAGCTTTATTTAGTTATTCTTTAAATGGATTTTTTTCACTACGTGGTCACAGTCCTTCTTTTTTGAAGAATTACCAAAACAATTGAGTGCATCTTATGAACTGATACAAAACCTTGAGGCTGAACTTTTAGAGACACCTCCTTTCATCAGTTATCTTCAATAAGTAATGTGATTGTTGGGCATTTCCATGAAGTCTTTCTTCAGTGAGGAAGGTGAATATGAGTTGTGCGTAAAATGTTGTGTCCGTGAACCCATGAGAACATCTCACAGTAAAGGATCACATAATCATCTGTGAGGTCTATTCAATATCAGCAGAACAAAACAAACAAAAAAAGATGAGCCTGATGGAAAGGTGTCATACTGAAGCAAGATCACAAAAGAGACACATCAAAGCACAACAGACCATGTACAGCATACACATTCCCACAAACAGGATTTTGTGCCAGGAGTTGCTGGTTCATTGTAATCCCAGTAAGGACACTCAAGACTCTGTGAAAATGGTTTAAAATACGATTTATTGCAGCTAACACTTTAAAGAAAAAAAGGTTAGCACAGATGATCTTACATCCCTTCAGATGCCAGGAAGCCCAAGTTACGCACCACTGAATGGGCTTCCATGCAAGCTCAGTATCCTGTGCAGATCTTGTCCATGTAAAGGTTACCCAATATTTCAGTCTTTTGAGTTGCTCTAAGGTTTTCCTAAAACAAAATAACTCCATTAATCATTTTCACTGTCAGAAAAAGAGAGATACGCACATGGGAATTTGTTGCTGCTGTTTTAGATAAAGGCAAAGAGGTACAGTGGTGTGACCCAGTGGCAGCTGCCCACAGCCTACTTCATTACAATCAGCCAACCAAGCTTATCCTGGGGGCAGAGGATGTGCAGAGCACAGCACAGACCTGGAAAATAAAACTAGTGCTGGTTCATTGTAATCCCAGTAGCACACTTTGTGTGCACAGCACAGCGCAGGCCTGTGCCTGTTTGGGACAACAGCCACGTGGGACACCTGACTCCCCTGGGTGCGGTGGTCTCCTGCTCAGGATCTCAGCTCATGGATGCATTCATACCTGGTTTGCATCTGCATATAAAAAGCTGGTTTTGTCCTCCAAACTGAACTGGTGCATAGTATTCAAATCTGCATGCATTAAAAACTGTACATGTCCACTGCGAACACTCCTCTGTACAAGTCTCTGTTTATCAAGCTGCATTGTGCAGAAAGTCAGATAGGTTTATAATTACAGAATTTATTGCCACTAAAAGGCTGTGTAAGTACATTTTTGCAAGTGTGATTTTTGTGCCTGCAGCTCAAATTCTTGTTATACTTGCATTTGAATTTGTTTTGTTTTGTCACACAGTGTTACTTGGTATTATATGAATAAATAATCCATGAGCTAGAAAACAGACTAAAATCAAGGGAACAAAGTCAGTTGCATTATTAAAGAGAGATTAAAATAATTTGACATGAAAGACATTTTAGAGACAATACAGCCTGTCTGACTTACTGATGTGCACGGAAGCTAATACATCATTCAGCTCTGCTACCACCTGACAGCTGCTCAGCATCTAATGGGAAATGTGAGGATGGTCACAGTCCAGTTCATAGTGGACAGGTGCTGGCATCACAAAAATCATCATCACAACTGGCACTAATTGGCACCTTTGTTGACAGTCTTGGCAGAGAGGCCAGTGACTGGATCTGCACAGAGACTTCCTTGCGAGCTCTGCTGCCTTGGGACGCTGGGCTCAGCTCATCCTTCACTTAAACCATCCTTAGTTTTGCACATATTTCACGGGAACGCAGTCAGGTCCTGACACTCTATTTGCCTGAAATTTCTGTGAGCATGCACATTACCGTGGCATCTCTCTGGCACTGATACCTCTGGACAGAGGGTTAGACACACCTCAGAGACACCAAAGCCTGACAACTGATGCCGGCCAGCAGAAGAGTCTGTGAGATTTCCCTTGGGGTAGAAGAAGACAAAAAGGGATCAAACCAAATGCTGTTTTAAAGGAGAAGCTGCACTTAACCCACATGGAGCTCCAGTTTCACCGAAGATTTTCTCAATTTTTGTTTATTTTAGATACAACTATGATTCTGTGAAGTTCTAGTAGCCACTTTTACTCTGTGCTGCAGTTTATTCTTTTGTGTGAAGGTCCTATTATTTGTCTCACTCTCAGAAATGAGTCTTTGCTAACTAATCAGTGCCCTAAAGTATTTAAACACCTCTGATGGAAGTCAAAAGACACATTAAATATCAGGATTCAAATTAATAGGAACTTCTGTTTCTTAATAACTCCTTTAAATGCATTGCAGGCGGTGACTATTGAATATATCCATTTTGCATTTATACATCCTTCACTCTGCTTTAAATACAGTTGCATTAAATACAGCTTCTTCTGTCACCTCAGCCTATCTTGTCCAAATCTGCAATTAAAACTGATTTCCCTTTGATGTATAGAAACCTGTACTGTTTGTAGGTTAATTATCGGTTTACTTTTTTTTTTTTTTTTTGCTCTATAGACAAATAGGTCAGTAATGTGACTAGGATTTGAGAATGTTTAAATGGTAATAAAAAGAAGCTAAAACTAGGTGATAAGTCTGATTGCAATTAGCAGCAGTAACTAAAGTATAGATATGTTATTAGAGTTCATTACTACCTTTTTTCCAAAGTGAAGAAATAAAGGGAGGCAGGCAGGAGGGAAGGAAGGATAATAAACAAAGGAAGTAAATAAAAATTAGAAAGGCTGAATAAAAAGAAAGAGAACAGTTTGAATTTCATGTGTATGGAAAAAATGTTGAATTTATTGCACATGGGTTTGTCAGTATATAGATAAAAGTGAGAAAAACAAACCAGAAAAGTGATAGATGAAATCAGACAAAACAAATCCTAAAGCACTGAAAAGATTATGTAAAAAGCCCAAGCTTTGTCTGTGTGTATCATTGTACCTGAGGAAGAATGTACCTTCATTAGGAACAATAAGGTTATAAGATAATACCAGCACTCAAAGCACCAAGGTTATAAAATAATAGGAGGCTCAAAACACCACCAAGCAAGATTCTGAAATTCTCCCCATTGATTTTTCACTTCTGTATTACATCTGATCCCAAGGAAATATCTTCTCATTTACATGCATCTACATAAATTCCGGATCAAGCCACCAGCTTTTTCTTCCTCCAGTGTTAATAATGAGCAGTGGCTGCTGTACTGTGCTCCTACAGACGCTCTGGAAACAGAATATGTCATCGTTAGTCTAATGAGGGGAAAGAGGGAGAGAAATTGCTAAATGTTTTCTCTCTAGCCCAATTAAAGGAGAGAGAGCAAGACGAAGAGAGGGGGAAGGCGTGCTGGAGGGAGAGCTGTGTACGTGACAGATTTCTTCCTGCCTTTAGCTACAAGAGCATTCTTGTTAGGTAGAATTGAAGAAGGCAAGAGGATGTGGGAATACAACGGATAAATCCTTTGACTGAAATCAGACTGGCAGCATGGTCCATCAGTCTGAGCTGCACATTGCCTTCCAAAAATAGCTTGCTTGGGAAGGAAAGAATATGATAACAAGTACACTGTTGTCATTACTGGTCTTGAGACAAATTATCCATACAAATAGGAAGGAGCAGAATTTTTCTGCCTGCTGAAAGCCTTCTTGGCCATCCACAGTCCCCTTTCAGGACTGCTCTAGAGGGAGAGAACTACTTGTGTATGAAAGACACCTCCAGTTTAGAGGCTGCTGAGCTCACAGACAAGTGCCAACTCACTCTTTATAAATCAAACAGAACTGATCCCATGATGTTTTGTGCCAGAAACATCAGGCCTGCTAGAAAGGGTGTCTACATCCCTAAGCACGTGCTAGGTCCCGAACTCATCCTGTCCTGTGGGCTGCCACCTTGGCACTCCTTGTTCCTCCTTGGCACTGCCAGGAGGAAGCTCACCTGGCCCAGACTTTTGCCAGGTACCACAACAAAAACTTTCCCTTACAGATAATTGCAAGCCAGTGCTCAGGGCTTCATGCCTGGCTGGTATAGGTTTTTCCTGACTCAGAAATCTTTGGGGGTGAGCATGGGGTTTTGGAATCCAGGTGCTATGCAGGGAGCTGAGGGTCCTAGCTAAAAACCATGGTGTGAAGGTTTGCATGTGTATGACTGAAGGTGATAATGTTCTCTTTCCAAACACAGAAAAGAGGGTTGCATCCAGTCCTATAACATGACACCATACACATTCTCATAGGACAGAAGAATACCTGCTGCTTTAAACTGCAGCAGAGATAAAAATGGACTTGCTAGAAACATTTCGTTGCACCCACAGCACTGCTGCTGTCTCCACGTGCAGCTAATGGCACCTTTCTGCCATGCTGTGACCACAGATTAAAAACATACCCAGCCCATGGGCCCCAAATGCTGCTGACTGACTGCATGTGACCCAGGGTCCATGGGCAGGTGCACCGTGTCTGCGACAGGACAAACACAGGAGGAGGCAGGTGAGGGGTGAGAGTCAGTGGAATATTCTTTGTGCCCAGACTCTGAAATTTCACAGGCCTGCATGACTACATGAAGTTGCAAAGTTTTTCCATGGGTTAAAGAGACCTACGACCAAAGCTAACTGGGAAGGTGGGAGTTTCTGAGTTATCACATCAGCCACCAGTCCCTGATGCAATTCCAGAATTATATCCCACACTGTTCTCATTACCTGCACAATGGCCTGAGCCGTTCAGTGGACAGAAGAAACTACCTTGCATCCCTATTTATATATAGTGCTCAGACACTGAGCTGAACAATAAAAAGCAGCATTGATGTGCCTAGTATAATCCAGTTCCCAAATGTTGAATTCCAGTTACCTATATCTCTCCACATTTTCTTGCATTCTGAATAAAATGGAGCAGCTTTGTGAGCTAAACTATAACTGTCCTTTTACCATTTCAAGTGCCAGAAGCTTTAGCCAAAGACAGTGATTTTGTAAAGACTTGCTATTCTCTGCTAGTCTTACCGATTGCAGCTCCTGCCAATACCTAAAAAGAAGTTGAGAAACTTCCTGAGAATACCTTGCATCACGAGTCTCTTGCTGTAATTATTTTTTAATCTGTGACTCATGATTCCCCATCCTGGGAGACCTTCTGGCTTGTTCCACCATCCAGGCATGACTGGATTAGATTTGTTTTCCCCCTGCAACGAGACCTAGTTTCTTCATTCACCACTCATCTGAGCACAGAAAATAGAAGGGGAATATTTGGTCTGGTTTCTGGTTGTCCAAAAGGAGTCACAGGGATAATTTGCCAAGCCCTCCAGTTAGGAACACAGGAAAGGAATGGAACTCTTCTGTCAGCCAAACAGATGTTGGGAAAAGTAGCCTGTGCTGCTTTGGAGAGAAGGGTAAGGCTGCCAAGAAGACTGGCAGTAGCCCAGACTGATGTAAGTGAGCCCAATGCAGCCATGTCTGTGCAATGCCAAACAAGAGATAACAGGGAAGACCACAGTTAGGGTCCAGATGCTTTCAGTCTCCTTACAGTATTTTTATATTATTCCATATTTCTTACTGAGTATTTATATTTATTTTATAAATATTCAACATTAACAATGTCATAAGATTTCCTTTCAAAATCTGAAAGTTTGGGTCTCTAAGAAGGTTTTTCACATTAGATTATTTTGTCCTCTTTTATGCTTTGTGTGTTAAGAAGCACTAAGCTGCCCAGTAAAAAAAACACTCAACTCACATTTGTAATACTCAATTTCTCTCTATTTTTAAATTTAAAATTCTGACCCAATAAATTCTGACATTCTAGCATGGTAGTCTGTGCAACATGGTAACAAAACTGGTATAAACATGACTCAGTACTTTCAGTTCCTCTTTCCTGTACTCCAAATATCAAAAGATCTGAAATAAGGACATTATTCCTGATGCTTGGGAACAGGATACTAAATTCAGTCTGATTTAGTGACAAAGCCTGCCATTTTGGGATTTATAATAGCTATATAATGAAATGGTACCTTATTTGTTTACAAATGCCATCTTCTAAAATATCATACTTGACAAGACATTAACCACTAATTGTTTCTCTAGGGAGTTTAGCCCAGTGGTATAATTTAGTGGACTAATGTGAGTTCATTCAACTCCAGCTCTTGAAAACCCATCAGGTGACTGGATCCCTCTAATGTCTACCAGTGGCAGGTCTTTGTGCCCCAGCCTGGAAATAACTGCCTTAGGTTACCCAGCAACGTGGTGGTGTGAGGAGGAAGGAGATGAGTACAGTATGATGCTGATGCTACTCAGGTACTTTCTGGTTACTTTCCCCTTCCTGTCATACCTCAACTGCTGCCAAGTCCACCTCACATTAAGAAGACTGAAGTTATTAGCTTCAACACACATTTTTTATATAAAAATACTGTATTAAATAGGAGAGTTGTCCTAAAAGCTACCAGTAAAAATTCTATCCTGATCAGCGATACCAGCACAAAAGCTAGGGTCTAACCTAAAAAACCTAGTCTGAATTATCAGCTATCACTTCAGCAACATTCCAATTATTTTTGTCATTTAGAATGACCAAAGCAGTATTTTGAAATTACATCTAAAAATGTAGTAGTTATTAATCAAGGAGCTCTGGCAAGCCAGATTCATGATCAGCAGAAGGGTGGAGACAGATACTATATCATTTTCATCTTACTGAATAATTCGCTTTTAAGCACAAAACTTCCTGCAACTGAATCTCTTCATCATTTGAACGTCCAGAATAACAAGCAGACTATCTTATGGTGGTTTAGATGGCTTTTAATACGTCACAAGAAGAAAAGTAAATTAAATTTCACCTACTTCCCCCAAAACTGCCTGAATTTTTCTATTCATATACACCAATTTTTCATTATATCTGTTTCTCAGCCGTTAGGATGCATAAGAGGACCTGCATAAGCTCTGACTCTAGCAGACCAGAGCTGAAATGAGTTATTAACAGCACATGTTTAGGGCTGATGTTTTCTTACAGGAAATAAAAATAATTAATTTTTTTCTTTAATTTATGAAACGCCGTGGCTACAATTTTTGTCTGTAACATTCATTCACATTTTCACTATATAAATGCAATAATGGTCAAAATTTTCTCATAATGTTACATAAATACTATTGCCTTTAATAGCCAGAACATTTTTTTCTTTTAAGCAGTTCTTGCATTCATGTGTTCTAACAGGCATCTTCTTTTCTAGTGTAGCTTAGTTTATGTCCTGAGCATTGTGGCTTGGGTATTATTAAAAGAAAGACCTAATTTTACTTCATCTTACTTCTTATCCCAAGTTAAATAAATGTCTAATGGTGGTACCAGTGGTTTCAGTTGTTTCTCTTCTTTAAAGTTCCATGGATCATCAAAATTTTACAACAATGCGTGAGAAAATCTGGCCAAATTTACTTTTATTGTCTTAAGAAAAGGAAGGTCCATAAGACTACTTTTTCAAGTAATGCTCATATTTTTGGTGATCTTAAACATTGAACAGAATCATTCCTTTCTGTGTATTAAAAATGGGATCTATCAAGCACTGGGTTTACATAATTCTATTTCTGATTAAAGCATCTCACTCAGAGAAGCTAAAAGTTCCAAAAACTGCAGACCATAAAGTGTTATCTGAGGAATACTTAATTTCTCTGAAACACTTCAGACAAACCCTCTCCATGTAATTATCCTCACAAAGAGCTGCTGGATTCTGCTTTACTTAAAAAAATCAGAAAAATCTTTAAAGCTTTTCTCTGCATTAGTCACTTCAATGCCAACAGGACACTCCTCAAAGATCTGTAATTCAGTTAGGTTCTGAAGAACAAGGAAGAGACCTGCACGTAGAATTTCTTCAGCTATTACAGTACTAGCCTAAAAAGCCTGTCTGATCTCTGGTATCAGTCAAATCATTCTATTTGATTCTGGCCACTTGTAGATAGGAATAGGAATGAAGGCTGCGGGACTGGATAATGCTGAACTCGCTGCGATGCTGAAGCATCACCCGTAGCTCTGGTGCTGAGAAGGAATCGAACAGAATTTCCCTGTGACGATCAGAAAGACACTTCACCCAACTACCATAAAGCATTCCTTTAGTGAGGTAGTGGCAGTTTTGCTAGAAGCAAGTGGACTAAGGGAAAGATCCTTCTGTGTGTGTCATCTTTTGGATACCGTCCTTGTGCTTCTGCTACCAGCCACTAACAGAGCTTCACCTTGGGACTGAACTCAGTATGGTCTGTCTTGTGGCTCACTCGTACCCTCTACTCAGCTCATTTGAACCAGTCAATCTTCTGCTCTTCTTCCTTCCACACTGGTTTTTGCAGGTACTCCTGATCTGTTTTATACAGACATGAAACCTAGAAATATTCTTGCCAGATGGTTTCCTAGCATTCTTATTAATTACTAGTTTAGTGTGTACTTCAGTTATCATGACAGGAGGTGTACAGGTGTTGGAGACTTCAAAAAAATCTTTAAAATATTGCAGACAGAAAAAATAGCTCAGTTACAGCCTCTTCTGTCAAAGCAAAGATTTTGAGAAAATTCCGTCTGAATAACAACATATTCATGCTTCAGGAATTTTCACTAAAACAGTACAGCACAGCATTCTCATTGAAACAGAAAGAGTTTTTTTGTGACATTCTCTCTTTTCCCTATGATTTTATATAAGACTTGACTCTTCCAAGTATGCAATTGCATGCAACCGAATGAGAAATACAGTGCTCCTAAACATGATGTCTAAACAGCAAAAGAAAAACCAACCCCAGCAACGTTAGTAACACATTAAACAGATGAGGAGGGGATATGTAGGGCTATGACAACCAATCTAACCATGTGTCTGAACAAATAATATAACACATAGGAGAGAATGAAGTTATTAACTGGCTGCAGCTGCTGTATGACACCAAGTTATAATTCTCCTCTTGTGCCATGACATGTACATGTTACGGTATTTCTTCAACTGAAAACAAGTGGATCAAGGAGAAAAAAGTGTCTTGCTTACAAGCACCTATGAGGAGCTTGGATTTTAAACTATGAAAAGTGGGGATGGGTCATGTTTCTTTAAATTAAAGCTCATCTAAAATTTATGCAACGCATTTGACACTGTTCCTCAGTGTCAAACATCTTTGTCTCTAACTGGAGAGACATGGATTTAACAGATGGAAAAAGAATCAGCTGGATGATTGCACTCAAGGTGTTGTGGTCAATGACTCAATGTCCAAGTGGAGAGCAGTGATGGCTGGCATCCCTTAGAGGTTGGTACTGATGCTGTTTGCCACCTTTGTCAGTGTCATGGACAGTGGGATCAAGTGCACCCTCAGCAGTTCGCTGACAACCTCAAGCTGTGTGATGTGGCTGACAGGCTGGAGGGAAGTGAGAACATCCAGAGAGACCTGGACAGGCTTGAGAGGTGGGCTGTGAGAACCTCATAAATTTCAGCAAGGCCAGGTGCAAGGTGGGGTTGGGCAATGCCAAGCACAAGTACGTGCTGGCTGGAGAATGGGTTGAGAGCATCCTTGAGGAGAAGAACCTGGGGGTGTTGGTGGATGAGAAGTAGAACCTGAGCCAGCAGTGTGCACTCACAGCCCAGAAGGCCAAAAGCATCCTGGGCTGCATCAAAAGAGGAGCAGCCAACAGGTCAGGGGAGGTGATTCTGCCCCTCTACTCTGAGGGTCTCATGAGACCCCCTGGAGTGCTGTGCCCAGCTCTTGTGTCCTCAGCACAAGAAGACATGGACCTGTTGGAACAGGTCCAGATGTGGCCACAAAGATGATCAGAGGCCTGGAGTACCTCTCCAGTGAAGACAGGCTGAGACAGTTGGGGCTGTTCAGCTTGGAGAAGAGAAGGATTCAGGGGGCATATAGCAGGGTTCCAGTACTTTATAAAGGCCTACAAGAAAGCTGGAAAGGGACTTTTTTACAAGAGCATTAATGACAGAAAAAGGGGGGATGGTTTTAAACTGAAATGAGATGTGTTTATATTAGATATAAGTAGCAGGGCATCTCATCCCCCCACAGGAAAGCTTCTCTGTTGCTTGTTAGCTGATGAAATAACTGAGGGCCTTCGCTCTCATATGAGCCTCACATGAGCCTTGGTGAAATAACTCAATCAAGACAGTTTGTCTTGTAATGAGCTATTTTGGCACCATGGAATTGATGTTTTCAGCTGACAGTAAATATCTTGCTGTGGAAGCAGATGTGGAAAGATAAACTGCAGTTTCTGACTGACAGACACTTCATTTTTAAAAGCTACACCAAACTTCCACAAAGCAGAAATCCTCTGCACATTCCCTGCAAATGTGCAGGGGTCTCTTGGGATGCCAATTTTGTAGTTACTCTTTCGGGGGTTGAGTTAAAAGACTCTGTGTACACTATCGTCATTTTGGTGGCAAATTACTTTCTAATCCTATACTCCTAATCTATTCTGTTTCTTTCCTAGCTATAATATAGGTACCTTGATGAAGTCGTGGAGTGTTTTATGTAATCTGCTAGTAGTTCTTGTGTTTTGTACTGTGAAGTAAGTAACTGTTTAAGGCCTCTTCTCTGATCTCCTGTATATTCAATAAATAACTCATTTTATACTAGTCCTGATCTGCCATGGTTAGAACTTGCAAGCTGGAATGATTGTAGGTGCAGGCCACCTAAATTCAAGCTGCTGCCAAAAATCTTTAGGCACCGCTTGTCTGAAGCTCCAACTTGATCCATAACAATATAGAGAAGAAACTCTTTACTGTGAGTGTGGTGAGGCACTGGAACAGGTTGTTCAGAGAAGCTGTGGATACCCTGTCCCTGGAAGTGTTCAAGGCCTGGTTGGATGGGGCTCTGAGCAACCTGGTCTAGTGGAAGGTCCCTGCCTACAGCATGGGGGTCGGAATTTGATTATTTTTAAGGTCTCATCCAACCCAAACCATTCTATTATGTGCTCTATGATTCGGTAAGTGTACAACTATGCCACAGCAGGTAAAAGGCATCTTCTTGCTATAACTTTCCTCACAACTGTCAAACTCCATTTTCTTGAATATTCATGAGCTATTCAACACAATAAACACAGACTGAGGAGAAAATACGCAAAGCAAAGTGCAACTTTTAAGAGGTATGATAGACTTACAAAGTGCAATACACTAGACTTTGAAGTATTGCCACAGTTTCTTACACTCATTACACAACTGGTTTTGCCCTTCCTCTGTATTTGGGTGATTTAGTTTCTTAGACAGATATTTTGTGTCTAAATGTAAGGATGCACTTCGAAATTTTTATGTGAAGTTTTAAATTTTAAAAGTGTCTGGTATTGCTATGCATCTACTATTTCTCCATTTGAAAACACAAATTGATTTTAAAATACACTGCATTTATAATGAGAATTAACTTCTGTCTTATCTCAGTAGGTCATCTAATACCCCCTAGAAAATAAACTGGAAATCACTACTGACACAGCTGAAGAAGATGAAAGAAAAAACCATTTAAAACATTCACCCCATAATAAGATTCAGGAACTAATGTATTAGAGTAGTCACAACCATAACATATTCTTATGCTATATTGAGGACTCTGAAAAGCAGCCTTAAATAAGCAGTTATAAACACTTAGTTGGTTCAGGGAGTTCTAACAATGGGAGACTGCATGAATGATAAACAGCCAAGTGGAAAGCGTATGATTTACTTTATCCCCAAAGCCAACACAGAGTCTTTCAGCATCAGAAACTCTACAAAATTGGAATATATGGGTACACACTTTTGAAATATCATCCTTTCATCCGATCAAAGTAAACAAACATCTAGCACACTTCAGCAATGAATTGAAGAGTTTTCTTTTACTCATGGGATGCAAAATGAGAGCGAAAATAAGCACTGCATTCACTGCATTCATACTTTGTAGTTCAGAAACAAGCAATTGTCTGCTTTGTTTTCTCTGAAAAGTATACTAGAGCTTGCCTCTGTAGTGTGTGGAATGAAATCCAGAATGCAGCTATAGTTAACATACTTCAGAAGGCATAACAATTCCACATGCTCTGCCTGATGTTTTCTGCTGGAATAGCCAGTGAAATATAATGTCACTGGTTTTTTGGGCAAGGGATAAATCTTGAGTAGAGTAACAGATTTATTATTATAACACCAGCAGACAAAATGTGGCAGTATTTGAAATGAATTGTGTGAGTAAATAAATAATTTTGTGATTTTTATGCACTGGTGACAGAGTGAAAATTTTGGCGACCAAGCCTAACAAACCATCCAGTATAAACAAACAATAAAAGCTTTCTCTTCTAAACCTGGAAATGTACAACACTTCTTGAGTGAAACCATGGGCTATATTCTATTTCCATAAAATAATTGAGCTTTCTGCTAATACTGCAAATCAGTGTGCTGCCTCTCTACTGCCAACTATCAACCAGAGCCGAGGCTTCAGGTGGTAACAGTCCTGCCCACGTAGGTCTCTGAATTGGAACCCACAGGATCATTGCCACCTACAATACCTTATACTTGAACTGCATTACAGCACACTGTTTTCTATTTCTATGCAAGAAAATAAAATTTGGGAGAGAAAAAACGGGCTGCTGGATGGCTATGGGATTCCACACCCACTCATGCAAAGTGCTAACCTCCTTCCACTTTCAGTGAAATGCAGAAGGGTTTCTCTGTTGGTACATTGTACGACATCAGTAATCTGAAATAGCATGTGTTTAATACTGTTTCTCACATTAGGAAGTGATGCATTGCTTTTCTCTTTACTGCTGTCAAGATACATACAATAAGCAATGATTATGATTCTGTTTTTCATTGCTTTACATTTCTTCTCTCCCCTTTTTATGTATGTCCTTTTAAAAAAAAAAAACAACAACAAGATTTTAATTTTCTTTTTTTAAACTGGAAATTACTATCTACTTTTTTTTTCCTGTAAAGAGTTAGATTTAATGAGCATGAAAGATACATCCTCAGCCATAGGCAGCAGGTCAATGCTGTCACAGAAATGTCAAGATGACCTGAGAAGCGTGCAGCACTCCGCACAGCTAATGCACAGAGGCCCAGTGTCATCTCCTCGTCCAGCATGCTTCTCTAAATCTGTTGGTCTGATTTTATATTGGATGTAAACTATTTCACATTGTGTGCTTAGCAGATTTTAAATGTGATATATGACATCATTAAAGCATAAAGGAAATAAGCTAATGCCAAAAGTCTTGCACAACATACCTGTGCTGGGCACCCATTCTTCTCTCATAAGGACTAATTTTAGCAATGTCTGTCATCTTTTCTTGACTCATTTTTCCCCCCACCATTCACAGGAGGTTCTAATGTGCTGAGTGGGCCTGAGCCTTAGGCTATCAGGTAGCCCAGTTCATTGATGAATCAGAAAGGAATGGGCAGACTTTTTAACAGAGTGAAGTGGTAAAATATTTCCTGCTTTGTGAATATGTTCACAAACTTTCTTCCAAGAATAGGAACTTGCAGGCTACTTTTACAATGCTGGTAGCATAAGCAATGTTTTTGTCAGATTTTACACCTTTGTCCTCATTTCAGACATTATTAAAATAAATTCAGTTTAAAAGCTCATTACTTAGCCAGCATTTAAACCCATGAAGGACAGAGTGTTGTTTGTTTCATTTGAAGGGCTTTTGGTAATTGCCAGCAAAAATAAAAATATCTTGAATGACAGAACACTCTTCCCGAAGGCTGTTTGGAAAAAAACACATTTCCAAGGGCATATGTACAAGTACAGTACAGAATCATTGAGTGTGGTTGTTAAACTACAGTGAAAATGTGTGCTGTGTGCAGTCTGTCCTGGGTTCTGTCACCCACACAGCTATGGTGCTGCAGCATCTGACCAGCAGTGACACAACGCTGTGCCACCCCAAAACCCACCAGCCAGCTGATTACTCCCCAGAGGCCCTCTTCTCCCTTACTCTGCCCCTAGAGAGATGCTGTTTGCCACCACTCTGTGCCCATTAGCAGTTGCTGTATCTGCCCACCAAAGCTCACTCTGCAGATACAGAGTACATCATCCGCTTTCGCAAGGACCTCCACTCATCCACTGGGCCAGACGGAGGAGGAGATGAAGGAGAAGAAAGAGGAAGCTCTACTTCCTTTCTCTTTAACTCATTACATGTGCAACATGTGCTGGAGTGCCATTCACCTCCTCATAGCTGTTAGGACAATTAGGACATCCTCATTAGCCACCATGCAGATGAGGCAGGGGATGTGTGATGAACCAAAGCCTCCAAAATACAACCCTCATTCCAGAATTTTACATCAGCACAGGCCATCCATGATTTTTCTAACAAATTATTCTGCTCCCACTTCAGATGCCTATGACTTCCACTTGGCTCAGTGTCCAACTGTATTTGAAAAAGCTCTGGGTGAAAAAGCTTTTTGACAGCACAATCTCATATCAATTGAATCTGTTGTGCAACCACATTTTTCAAAGGCATTCTTTTTCAAAGGTAATTTTTAAACACTTTTTTCCCTGCTTGGTCTTCCCTACTTCTGAAAGGTCACACGGGAAGATTTGTTGGCAATTTACTGTATAGATAGTAGGGGAGTGGGAAAAACAGATTTCACTTGCCACCTGGATGGACAATCATTCATAAATCCTGTTTGAAGGTATGCGATGCTTGATCCCACACCAAAACAGAGCCTCATTTCAGTCTGTTTCTGCCATCAATTCTGCCATTGATGCAAGCCCTGCTTTTGTACCGGCCCTCAAACACAGAATGCTGCTTTCTGCTACGTGTTCCAGCAATGGGGAAAAGTGACAGAAATGTGATGTAGGGTTTGACAGGCTGTTGGGATTAGTGCCTTGCTTAGTGAAATGGTTCCAAGGCAAAAACCTGGCATAATCAGGAACAAAGGTCAACCTTTCTGTCAAAATATTAGGTCCCGTTTTTCAGCTTCCTACATCTTCCTGTTTAGATATCCATTGTAAACACTTTCAGCAGTAAAGGTACTCCAAATTTGTATTTTTAAAGAAAGACACAGCCTTAGTGAACGAAGCCTTACAGCCTGTAAGCATTCCAGCCATAGCTGATTTTCTGCACATAGCTCTTTTTGGAACTATGTCTCCTGTCAGGGCATATAAATTCAACAGACTTGGTAAACAAGGGGCCCAAAGGGAGCTGCTACTGGCTGCATTATAAATATTCAAGATCCAGTCAGCCATAATTAGTTTATTCCCTTATGTTGACTTATGTCTCCCTCCTTTCAGTCTTTATATTTTGTAAAAGTTCCACCTTTAGAAAAAAAACTTGCTTGGGCAGTTTTATCCTCCAAGCACAAAGAAAATCTTCTGACTGGGCAATAGGACTTTGAGTATATCCCATACATACAGGAGGGGATAAAAAATGTATTTCCTCCTTTTTGATGGGAACACAAGAATTTTATTTTTCTCCGTGTTTCTTCCAAAAGGAAACCATTATTTATATGCTTTGAGTCTCCAAACCTTGTCTCCATCTGCACTTTGCTTGGTTGTTAAATTTTTAAATATGAAAGTGTAACTTACAGTCTCATCCCTATTAATGGTAAAAGTGGCTTTGCTTCTGTATGACTCAGAAATTCTGTGAAGTGCCTCTGTTAAAATCAGAAGCATTGCACAAATTGGAAAACATGAAGTGTTGGGGTTTGTCTGTCACATGAAGTATTTTATTTCATATTTGCAAAGTGAAGCATAAACACATTAAAATTAATCTCTTGAACAAAGCCAGAACAATCCACAGAAAATCTACCTCATTGAAAGGACAAGGGATAAATTAATCAAACAAGAAAATACCTCTTCAAATAGTTATTGCTAGTGTTTAGCACTTGAAGAAAAGGAAGATGGACTGTTTCTGGGCTTAAAGAGATTGAGTTCAGATAAAGCATTCCCTTCTCCTTTCTAAACTCTGGCGCTGCATCCCAGCAAGCTCATGCACAGTACCCCCTCTTCCTTGGTCAGAGTGCTAGCTCAGAAGCTAAGTGGAGGGTGATGACCCTATCTGGTTATACTAGACCTCCACTGCTGTCTATGTTGTTTTCCTGTTCTAGAGCCTTTTCTAATGTAGAATTGAGGTTTTCAAAATCAAACACTGAAATTATCATGACATAGGGTTCAGCCCCTGGAAAAGGATACAGACTGAGCTCTTTTTCTGGTGCACATGGTATTACAACAATTCATTAGTAGAAACAACTGGATTTTATAAGTGATTATTCCACTTTTAAACCCCATTTCAAAATGGAGTTACGTTACTAACCATACAATTGTAGAAATATCATTAGAAGTATTTTATAGTCTAATCACAAAGAGGAGTGATCTTAAATACTGGACTTGGAGCCATGTGTAACTTTCTTCAAAGCTCAAGAAAGTTCTGATCAAATGTTTGGTATTGATTCTTTTCCATTCATAGTAAAAAAATGTACTCACTTTTGCAGCTAAAAACGTTCAGAGAATAAGCACGGAGAATAGCTTAGAGACAATCAAAACCATTGTCAATGGAGTGAGGTGATACTCAGTCAAGCTGTCAGAACCCTGAGGGTGCTACCTTCCCTTTCTGTCCCTGTGCAGACCCCCAGCACCTTCACTCCCCCTGTCCACAGCCCAGGACCAGGTTTCAGCCCAGCCCAGGGCTGCCAGTCCCTGCACCAGAGATGCTGCAGCAAGGCTGGTCCCTGGCCCTGCCTCCTGGACAGCCCTCAGTCCTCCACTATAGCCAGATTTCCAGACTCGTCCCCAGGTTTTCCTGGCTAGACCCAAGACATGACCCATTATCTCACCTTGTCTAGCACTATGGATGGACCTTTTCCCATTACCACACCAGTCTTGCTACATTTGGTTCTGGTCAGTAATTTCACATTCCCTGCTTGTGCCATGGTTGCCCTTGCTTGACTCCTGGCTCATCCTCCCTTGAGAAGCAGCTCTGCTATTGCTAACCGCTTAGTAGGGTGAGACTATGAGGTACATTGCTTTAATCAGAGGGAAAAAAATGACTAAATGAGAGTAAAATGAGGGTAAATATTATTGACTAGACTGAGAGTAAGTATTGCCAGGCTAGACTAACCAGTGACAAGAAAATGCTCAGGTAGTATTTCCTTCTTTCTTCAAGACACCTTTGTGTACACAGATATTTTGATAAGTCTTACTCTGATTTTTGTAGCAACAAGTGGATAAAGACCCTTCACTGTCATCACCCAGGTCTCCAGTCTTAAAATCTCCACATCATGTCTAATGATGGCTTTCTCCCTCACAGCTCTCATACTGCTGCCATATCAGGACTTTCACCATGTGTAAGCATTTGATTCAACATCTCTTGTTTCTGCTGTTAGTGGAAAGTGCTGTGTTTGCCTGTCCTCTTTGAACTTCACGGTGCTTTACCATAACAGTATTTGGATTGTTACTGTTGCTGTTAAACTTGCCATCTCACCTTTCATGCAACAGCTGTGTCTGGTATTTCTGCTACCTAAGCCTCTACAGTCTCAGTTTAACTTATAAATAAGTCATTGGCACTTGAGATGAATAACTGGTGCAGTCTGACTGTAAATTCATCTATATACTTTCCATTTAATTTTTATCAAACTGAGAACATATCTCAGAGACTGCATTTCTCTAATGAACTGTGGAATTAAGAAAATGATAGATAAATACTGAAGGCAACGATGATTCAAGCTGTCAGAGAACCAAGGAATTATCTGTTGTATTCTGGAATTCACAGCTACATTTGTGATGGAACATGACTATTGCAATGGAAGGCTTCAGCCTCAGATATTAGGAGTCTAGTGAAAGTCCACTTACTTTTAGATACAATCTTCCACACCATATCCAGAGAATTAGAAATCAAAAAGTGGCATCTCCAAGAAGTATGAAACCATCTTCATTAAAAGTAGAAATACTAATGAGCTGTGCTTCTTACTTCTCATTCCTCACTGGAGTTTTCATGCAAACTGCACTACAAGTGGAGGACTCATTTCCTTCACCTCAGGATGCATTCTAAGTCAATTCCTTAAATTCTCGTATCTTCGTATTCTAGAAGAGAATCCATAAATTTGTTTACCAAAAAAAACCCCAAAAAAACAAACAAATAAAAAACCCCAAACTGAAACTAAAACCCAACAAAACTGACACAAAACTCACAAGTAAAATTATTCTTTCTTTGAAATTGCTAGGAGTTTCAGGATATGAAAGGAGGCAGATGGATGGACTTGATGATCTTGAAGGTCTTTTACAGCCTAAATTATTCCAAATATAGTAATGCCAAATATTATAACTCCCATCTTTTCTTCCAGAGGATCACAGGACTATGTCAGAAGGTAAAGAGGATGTAAGCATAACTTGACCAAAGCTATCAGGACATTTGCCATACCAAACCTAGTTGTATCTAATTTCATAGCTCCCACAACACGTTACCTGTTCTTGTGCTACCTACAACCTAGTCTCCACTACTGATACTTGGTGGGATGAATTCCATGACAGGAGTGTGGCTATCGACAGCTACAGACTGTTCAGAAGAGACAGGGGAGGAGAGAAGGGTGGAGCCGTTGCCCTCTGCATCAAGAAATGGATATGGTGTGAAGAGTTGTCCCTGAGGAATAGCTCTGAGCAGGTTGAAAGCTTGTGGGTAAGAATTTGAGACAGAAGCAACAAAGGGAACCTTGTGGTTGATCTCTGTCAATAGGATCCTACAGACAAAGCCTTCTTGCTCCAGCTACAGGAGGCATCATGCTCACAGGCTCTTGTCCTCCAGGGGGGCTTCAACCACCCCAACATCTGCTGGGAGAGTAGCACAATGAACTGCAGACAATCCAGGAAACTCCTGGAAAGCATGGAGAATAACTTCCTGACCCAGGTAATGGCCTTACCAGAGGGGATGCAAAACAGGACTGATGGTCACAAATGTAAGTGGGATAACTGGGGCTCACTCACAAGACTGGAGGCAGCCTGGGCATCAGTGATCATGCAGTGGTGGAGTTCATAGTCCTGAGGGATACAGGCCATGTGAAGAGCAAACTCACAACCCTGAATTTTAGGAAAGCAAACTTCCAGATGTTCAAGGACCTAGTGAATAGGCACTAATGGGAAACTGTCCTCAGGGTAAGGGAGCAGAACAGAGCTGGCAGATCTTCAGTGATGCTTTCCATAGAGTGAAAAAGCTCTGGATCCTCAGCTATAAGAAATCAGACAAGAAAGGCAAGAGACTGGCATGGCTGAGTTGAGACTCACTGGTCAAATCAAAGGGCAAAAAGGAAATACACAGATAGGAAGCAAGGATAATTATTCTGAGAATAGTATAGGAATGCTGCCTGCTTATGTAGGGATGAGGTCAGGAAGGCCAAGATGTGGACGGAGCTGAACTTGGCAAGGGATGCAAAAAGTAATAAGAAGGGCTTCTATAGATATGTCAGATAGAAAAGGAAGGTCAAACTAAGTATTGCCCATCAGATCAGCAAGACTGACAAACTGCAAACAAAAAGGCTGAGGTAAGTTTCTTGCCTCAGTCTTCAATAGCAACCTTTTTCCACCCCTCTCAAGAGGATGGACAACAGGATGGGAACTGGGGGAGCAAAGTGCTTCCCACTCTAAGACTAGATCAGGTTTGTGACCAGCTGAAGAACCTGAATGTACAGAAGTGTTGGACTAGGTGACCTTTAAAGGTCCCTTCCAACCCAAACTATTCTATGATTCTATGATTATACTTTCTTGTTCTTTGGGTGCTTCTTGTTGATCACAACTGGCATATTGCATGGGACTACAGCGAATGGAGTTAAAGAAATATTTCTGTGCCTGAACATAAGTGAAGCAGTTCTGAACGCTGTGTGCCTCTGCCTGTGTTGGAAATACAGAGACACGGGGAAAAGCATTCAGTCCATACAACCAAACTAAAGGTTCTCAAAAGTGAAAAGCCCCAAAACACCTGTGGAGCATCAGGTCTTCAGTCAAGTGTCCTTCTTCAAATATGCTTGACTAAAAACTAATGTAGCCATAAGCCTCTTTACCAGAATTGCCCTTCAGAGCAGGTTTTTCTGATAATAGTAGAACAAAAACACACAGCAAACTAAATATAAAAGTTCAGCTAATATAAATCTAAAAACGCCACCTCATTTTCATCCCTTACACCTACCTATTATACATTAGAAATCTGGCAGAGAGCTCTGTCAAATTGAACTATTGAACTCAAAGTGGCAAAAGGCCTTCCCCAGGCAAGACATTTAAATCATTTTCAAAGTTAATTTCCTGCTCCCAGACTGAGAACAAATCTAATCGGGTTTGCTTCATTCTTCTGACGAACAGGAAAATGTTGCCTGCATACTCAACAAGGAAAAGTGTCCTAGAAGGGAACCAGAGAACTTGCTTTGCAGCACCAAAAAACTTCCTCTGCAAAGCAATGCAAGTGGATCAGCATGTGAATGGGAATTCTGATTTAACTGTCTGATCTTCCTGGTCTCTTGCTAACAGTGCTTTATAATGAGATTATGAACTGTTTACAAGCTAGCAGTGCACGTGGGAGACTGAAAATAGTCAGAAATCTATAGCATAGTTGCAGGGTTATGTGTCAGATGGCTGACTATGCTTTTAAAAAGACCCATCTCTGGTCCCTCTGGATTCCTGGTGACCAAGAATTTTCCCAGGTTCTAAGGATATTTCCATGGAAAGTTCTAAAAACAAGTAACAAAACTTCAATGAGCATTGGGAAAAACTGCATAAGATTACTAGATGACTAAAGAGAGTTTGTAGAAGAATAAACAGAAGTGCATATGCACATGGGAACAAGAGTATATACATGTTTATATGACACAGCAAGATAAAACAGGGTTAATTCACGTCTAAGTCACTGTTTTATCAAAAGTAGATGACAGAGATTATTAACTTTCTATACAGAAGAATTGTCCGATTCTATTTCTGCATACATTTTTACAACTCCACAGGAAAAAAAGTGTACAGAATAGCACCTGAGTTCCTAAGAATTTCTCATTTATTTTGAATGAAACAGTTGTGTGGTGTTGGGTTTTTGTTTTGGTTTGGGGTTTTTCTGTTACTCTGGAGTTTTTTGTTTGGATGTTTTTGGGGTTTAGGGTTTTTTTGTGAAAGAGCTTATATGTATTTAAGTATTTTTTAAGTGGTTTAACTAATTTTTTTTTCCAATTTCAGCATGTGATATATGGCTTTCTATTGCTCAACAAAGCCAAATGCTGTATGTAGAAAGAAAATGAAAATACTGGTGTTGTCAATTCAAGTTTACTTAGGAGTCATAAGTTTCTAGTCTGTGCAAAGAGATTCTATTTTCCTTGCTAAAAGCATAAATCCTCATTAATATAAATTCTAGCGTTTGTGCTTTTATTTGTGCATCAGATGTAAGTACAGGGATGCATTACTTCAATGGTTATAGAGTTCTTAAGTATAGTATTTCTATGAAATCAGAAATTAAAAAGTAAATTTCATTAAGCCAATGTTATAGAGTTGAACAATCACAATATGACCATTAAAAAATAATTATCTCAAAATACTGAAAACTTGTTTTTTTCAAGTTGCTGTAAACTAATGCTTAAAACTAGGACATTTCCAAGTAGCCTGTTCATATTAGTTGATTTACTCAGAATGTATCTCAGGTTTTTTTACTGCTTATTTCTCTCTATCCAGAAATTCTTCTTTCAGCATCTATTTTTAACCCTAATGATAGACAGAAAATTTTCTTTCTGTTGAGCAATAATATACCTTAACATACAGAATTAGTCCTGCCACAAGAATTGAGACATTTAGTGCCATTGCTTACTTCCTTAATTTTACTTTTCCGACAAGCACACATAAACTCTTGCCTAACCAAAAGATGCATATCTTCAAACTGCTCCTCAGTGAACCTTAAATTGTCCACTGAACTAAAATTGACCCTTCTTGGCACTTAGCGAAATGGAAATATTTTTTCAAATATGCTGAAACAAGCTCAGTATGAGCAAACTAGCATGCCACATTTTCAGGGATCACTTCTAGAGTCCTGCTATGACAAATTAAATTGCCTAAGTGTTATGGATAGGAGAGGGAAACCAGGAGCTTAACTGAAAACTGTGGGATACTTTTCTCCCATATTGACCTTCAGGAGTATATCATGAGAGAAGAAGCATCCCAGTTTCATTCCTGTAGACTTTCTCTGCTCACTTCCTCTTGTAGATACTACTAAGTTTATCTTCCTACAAATCTTAGACTGTGCTCTATGTTTAATGTGTATTATCTGCAATAAAATGAGAAGTATGGGGAGAAATAAGAAGCTCATGGCAGCACAAAGGAGCACATGGCAGCACAGACCCTGGGGGGAGGAGGTGTCACACGGCAGAGCCCTACAGAGAGGAGCCTGCCGGAAGCTGACAGACGGGTGAGCAGTGCATGATCACCCCATAGAAGGACATTTAGAAGGTGCTTTGCTGATGTGGCAACATGGGATAGGTCACAGAGTGAGAACTGCCATAAAGAAGCGTCTTAAAGAAGTGCCATGTGCCTTAAAGAAGTGTATAAAACCAGCTCGTTCCTTTGAATAAAAGATTCAGATCCGGGATTAAGATCCAAATTCAGATTCAGATCTATATTCAGATTCCCAGCTGGTGAAGTCCAAGTTTCAGTCACCGACAAGAAGGATTTGTTTAGTTAGTAAAGACATTGTAATTAGCATTTCCCTGCCCAGTGGTAAAAAACTCTCATTTAAGGTCTTTTTTTTTTTTGGTATGTGTGAACTTCCTCTGTTTTGCAAATGTTTCACCAGTTCAGACTGTGTTTTAATAAAAACCTTTATTTGAGCAACATGAAAAGATTCCATTTATCTATCTGCTCTGTTGCTATTATTATATTACCATGAAAGAAGCACTCTAAGTTCAAAAGCCAGGTCAGATTTTTTTAATATTGTTTATTGTCCAGTGAAAGGCTTCAGGCTCCTTCTCATTCTATTACTTAACTTTTTGCATGCTCAGCAAAATCATCTTTAGATCAATTTACAGGAATAATACAGTGTAATCAGTTGGTTTTATTCTTTAAGAAACTTTGATGGCTGTAATTTAAAACAAGCCCATTTAACACAATACCGTTAACAAAACAGGTCAAGACAAATCCCATAATGTCACCATTATTGTGCATCATCAGCCAGGTGATTGTACCACTGGATATTTTCATCCTCTGACTTCAAAGCACAGATATTTAACAAAACCAGATAATTAAAAATTAAAATCAAGATGTAAAAGGAGGAACTAATTGACTGTTTCAGGTACTTAGGAGAGAGACCACAGTGTTTAATTTTAAAAAAATGGAACCCTGTTAACTACTGAAGTAACTTTAGGAGAGTTGAATGCCTTTTGGACAACTTTTAGCAAATCTCCAGACATTGAACTTTACTGTTTCTTATGCTTCATCACAGTACATTTCTTGGTAAAATTTTTTTTGTAAGTGTTGAATTATCTTGCATTTGGAAGTTGCAGTTTCATCCAATTATTTCATAGGATACATTAAGAAACAAAAAGGAACCTCATTGCTTTATCATTTTTCCAGACAGATGGTACCCACAAAATACCCAGTAGCATCACTGAGATGACTATATTACAAAATTCAGGGAAGATAATGCTTACCAAATGATCCACAACTAGATCATCATCCAAGAACCAGGCATCAAAATAAGAATAAAATGACAATACGTATGACATATTCATTTTGGTAGCAGGCCTAAAGGGAGATAAGGAAAACAATTCCAAGTATTCATTCCTTAACAGGAGAGAGGTGCAAGTAATCCACTCATAGAAAAAATTACTCTCATCTTGAAAATCAATAATTGTCTTGGGGGGCGTTTCTACTCCCTGATCATCTGCCTTATGCCCAGAAATGGTTGCCATAGCTCTAAGGTGGGTCCAGGCAGGAGATCAGCCATCTCTAAGAGACTCACTGCCTGAGTGCTTTCCAGATTCCGTGCTGCCTCCTGCTATTTTCATCAGTATTTCAAGTGGGAATGTGTGAATATGCACCCTTGGGGTTGTTGCCTGGGCTGTTTCAAAGCCTCACTCTCAGGCATCTGTGTGGCCTCTGGACAGCTTTACTCTGTCACTTAACTAGCTTGGGTTTTTTGTTAGCTTAGGCAAGAAGGTTTTTCTCCTTTCCCTCGCCTTGGAGACTGCGGCAGCAATCCTTTGTCAGCTTTTGCTTTTTCCT
Source organism: Machaerirhynchus nigripectus (assembly GCA_013397975.1). NCBI lineage: Eukaryota > Metazoa > Chordata > Aves > Passeriformes > Dicruridae > Machaerirhynchus > Machaerirhynchus nigripectus. The sequence goes on along the minus strand of VZRQ01009384.1, from coordinate 63,342 downwards.
GAACTGTTCAGTTTGGTTTAGTCCAAGGCCTGAGAGAACTATTGACAGGAGAAGTGGGGGACCGGCAGGAAGCCAAGGAGCCTCTCCATCTCGTCCCCAGACCTCAGAAAAGCTGACCCAGCAAAAGAAAGGACACTAAATCCACCAGCTTCATCTGCTGTGAACATGAGACAAACATCAGAGATTCACCAGATTCCCATCTGTTTTTGCCCGAACTGCTGCAAGGACCCTTTAGTTTTTTCCTCCTCCGAGACAAAAGCCAGCACTGGTTTTTTTTCTCCTCCACACCACATTGTGGCCACTGTGGTTTTATTTTTCTCTTTCCTTGGCATTTTGGAGTTTCTTATCCTTCTGTGGGTGTGTGTAAGGGGAGGGGAAACTGGGGGGGGCGGGGTTGACAATTCAATATCTAGCATTTATTCGCCATTTTTTCCCCATGCCATGTTGGCATTCTGTCAATAAACGGTTGGGGTGTTTTTCAATTTCATACACTAGTGTTAATATCTCATTGGTAGAAAAGGGATTGTTGGAGGCATTTTTTGTTAAGGTAAACATTCATTCCAGAGTGTCCCACTCCTAAACTAGTTTGTAAACAACAAAAAATGGCCTCCTCATTTTCAGAAAAAGACTGCTTTTACTGCTCTTCTTAGGGTTAGGTTTCAAAAAAACACAAACCCTACAGCTCCAAGGACACTGCAGCTACAAAACAAAAGGCTGAAGGGAGCAAAGCACTTCCACAACATTATTCCCTCCACCACTTCCTCCTTGGCATGAGCAAAGTGCTCCCCACATCAGCCTCAGAAAAGGGCTGCTTTTACAACTCCACTTAGGGTTAGGGTTACACTTGTATTGGTTTGAAAACAAACCAGTGGGATATCGCAAGTCACGATTAAAAATTAAAAATAAGTGTAATAATACAAGGAAAAGCACTGACAAAGTCAGATACAACCTGACACCCTGTTAGGGTGGTGGTAGCAGTCCAAGTGAAGTAGCTCAGTTGAAGCGATGATCCTATGGAAGGTCTGGTCTCCAGCTGAAGGTCCAGTAGTAGCTCTTGTCCTCTGGGAACTCAGTAGACAGGGCTGCCTTAGGCTGTTCCAAGGCCAGGTTATATCCAGGTGGGAATGC